>NW_024121166.1:6294237-6721867 GCF_016745375.1 Pimephales promelas
GGCATGAGACTTAGACCTGAGTGCAAAAATTGAGGCTCTAGACCCTTCCTGAGCTGAGATATTGAGATCCCATGCACCATTAATGCCATTATAAATATCTCAATATCTCAGCTCAGGAAGGGTCTAGAGCCTCCATTTTTGCACTCAGGTCTAAGTCTCATGGCCCTCTATCAGAATCCAGAGTTTCAAGAAAATCAGAGAAACTAAAAATTTCGACCCGAAAAAAAAACGACAGTGGTACCCCTTTCGTTTTTTTTTTCCGGGGTGAGAAATTAAATTTCTCCAATCTTCTCAAAACTCTGGATTCTGATAGAGGGCCATGAGACTTAGACCTGAGTGCAAAAATGGAGGCTCTAGACCCTTCCTGAGCTGAGATATTAAGATATATATAATGGCATAAATGCTACGCGGGATCTCAATAGCTCAGCTCTGGAAGGCTCTGGTCTAAGTCTCATGGCCCTAAACAACCTAACATTACCAGCTGTAATATTTTCATGGGCAGTATTTTCATTTAAATGCCAGATACCTAATTCTTAACGGCACAATCAGTGTGTGTGATATTATATATATACATCATATATTTGTTAATAGCAACTCTGAAGTGTCAAGTGTCTAAAGTTTGATTATGTTTTCAGGTGGAGCTGTCACTTGAGCAGCGATTTATAAGGGAGACGCAGTGCAACTACAAAGCTGGCTTGGGGCAGTCACAGCGCAACCATCTCATCAGGCTGCTCTACACTCTTGCTCACTTTGCCAAGATGGGCTACACATCTGTCCCCCCAACAACGTGCAAGACATCACTGATAATCTGTTTATGTATTTAGTTCTCTTTTGTTTTTATGTTTTTAAATAGTTTGTTCCTAGTGCAATTTCTAATGTTCCGACCTGTTCCGGTTCCTTTTCCATACTTATACAAGGTTACCTTTACAAACCTAGACTATTCTGCCTATCATTGTTTTTGAATGGCCAGTTGATTTGAATTGTTTTCTGATGTTCTGGTTTCTTTTCCAAGCTTACATTACAGGCAGGCCATTTTACATTATTCCCCTGTACCAACTTCTATATACTGTCTATAGCATATTAATGGTTGTTTTTTTTTATGTTTTCTTATACCTGTTCTGGTTCCGGTATATTAAATTATACAATTATGAAGGAAATCATCCATGTGTAATACAATTGTACTTTATTGTTTAGATTGAGACACATCCAGTAGCATATACATACACACACATACATGTAAAACAATCAAATCACTCACAGGTATGTAAGACCCCGTTTACACCTGGTATTAAAATGCGATCTGTATCCAGATAAGTTATCCGGATAATAAGTACTGATTCCATTTACACCTGGCCACATAAATGTGTTTTTGCAAAACGGATATAAATCCGATCTTCACCTCCTGCGTTATATGCAGATTTATTGGATTGCAATTGCACGCCACCAAAAACAGATCTGAGCGGCATTTTATTGATCATCAGCTAATTTCCAAATCCGAGACATCAATAAGAGAGAGTGGCAACAGGCCTGGTAAGATAATTTCGTTTCTTTACTTGAAGATGTGTTAACTGCGTCTGTGACTAACTTTCACTTTTATTTGCGATGTTTGCACGTTGAATAGACGCTCAGCTGCTCATCTGCGGTGATGCGTGTCGCATCTGAGGCTATAACATGACATAGCCTATATAACACGCTCTCACTCGTTTATTTTTTAGCATTTTTGGAAGGAGTAAAATATACATATGTGGTTTCAACAACCAGATTGCGTTTACACCTAGTAAAGATCCGGACACAATGCGAGCCAGACTACCTCCAGATGTGGTCAGGCAGATCCGATCACGATCCGATCACAACGCGTTTACACCTTGCATTAACATGCGTTTTTTATTATCCGGATAACTTATCTGGATACAGATCGCATTTTAATACCAGGTGTAAACGGGGTCTAAAAGTAAAAGAGCATGAGAAGTGATTATAAGGTCTGACAGAGACTGATCCTGTTACATACTGACTAGTATAAGGTGCTATGGTCAAAAAGTTCACATATTTGTATAGATTCATAAAGAAGAACAATAATGATGGTTACAGATTTGTATAGATTCTAATCTACCATAGTAACTTACACAGTCAACAACTCCATATTACAGCTACCACCTCTAGCTGCTACAAGCTCGCAGAAACTGAGGTAAAGATACATCCATTCTTACGTTCAATGTAGTGGAAAAAACCTCCGATCCAGGTACTGTATCCCTTAAAGGAACACTCCGACTTTTTGGGACTTTAGCCTATTCACCTTACCCCCCAGAGTTAGATAAGTCCATACATACCTTTTTCATCTCCGTGCGTGCTATAAGTCTGTTTGACGCACCCACCGCTAGCCTAGCTTAGCACAAAGACTGGATGTGAATGGTTGCAGCTTTCATACTAATCCAAATGAGTGACAAAATAACGCAAACATTTTCCTATTTACATGTTGTGGTTTGTATAGTCACAGAGTGTGCAAATATCAAGGCCATATGAGACACAGACATCTTTTGACCGTATAAATACTATATTTTCTGAAGGCGAAGCACTGCTACTTGGGCAGAGTGATAACCATCACCTGAGACGCACCGTGACGAGGAGCAGAGTGTTCGCTCAGTGTTGGAGTAAAGAGTCAGCAATTACTAACGTTAGAAAAGCATAGTTTATCATGGGTGTTTGCTTCATTGTATGAGCTGTGACAATAAACAGGGGAGACCAGGTAAACAGTACCATGTTTCATTGATTTCCAACCAAAAACGCACCCAGATTTATAAATATCACATGAATAAATGATTATTATTACAGGAATCAATATATTTTAAATGCAATTTATTAGCTGAACCAAATGTATTCAACAGTATATATTATACAGTAAAATTGCATTACTATAGGATAGAATAAGGGGAAAGTAATAGCACAAATTGTTTTTGCACAATGAACTCACAGCCTATCGTACCCTTTTGCACGCTCAAGTTCGTTATTTCCATATTTCAAATTTAGGCTACTAGGCGCGCCGCGCGCAGGGTGCAAGTTCAACGCGGTGAACGCGCTCTTTTTTTTTCCAAGCGCGTCCGCACCGCATCAAGATAAAAACATATTCATACCCTAATCATATAATAGTGTCACTAACGTTACATTAGATCTGGCTAATGGCACTGTTACAGTAGGTCATCTAAAAACATAACGGAACACTTACCTCAGCCGCAGGTGATCCACTTGTCCTGTCTGTGCTATCGATGGGATGGCCGTATCCTTCAGCACATTATGGTCCGTGTGGCAAATTCCATTTTTTCAAAATAGTCGTCCTCATTGAAATGTACCGAGCAAACATAATGTCCCTTGATAATCTATAGGTGTGTTTGGATAAATATCCAGAGTAAGTTAGCCATTTCTTCATCCAGTCAGCGTTTTTAGTTGGAATTCTGTGAAACATGGTTACCTCCCCTGTTTACAGTCGCAGCTATTTACAATAGAGCGAAAACCCATGACTCTAAACTACGCTTTTACTATTTATAAATTGCTGACTCTGTTACCCAAACACCGAGCGAACTCTCCGCTCCTCACCACGGCGTGTCTCAGGTGATGCGGTTATTACTCCGTCAACGTAGCAGTGCTTCGCCTTCAGAGAATAGTTCCCAGGTTTTATACGGTTAAAAGATGTCTGTGTCTCATTTGACTTTGTTATTTGTACATTATGTGACTATACAAATCACAACATGTAAATAGGAAAACGTTTGCGTTATTTTGCCACTCATTTGGATTAGTATGAAAGCTGCAACCATTCACATCCAGTCTTTGTGCTAAGCTAGGCTAGTGGTGGGTGCGTCAAACAGACTTATAGCACGCACAGAGATGAAAAAGGTATGTATGGACTTATCTAACTCTGGGGGGTAAGGTGAATAGGCTAAAGTCCCAAAAAGTCAGAGTGTTCCTTTAATTAACACAGCCCGGGGGATGTTGCAGTCACTGGCTCACTGCTTCACATTTTGCATCGTTAATTCGGGCAGGCAGGAAAGATTGGTGGTCCACACTGTGAGTTTTCATTGCTGGTGCTGCTGCTTCGCATGCATACTTCGGGGTGAGTGTAGCGGCGTTACGTTTTCAAAATGGCAGCCAGGTGAATAAGGCGAATTGAGATATTTATAATGGCATAAATGCTAAATGTGATCTCAATATCTCAGCTCTGGAAGGGTCTAGAGCCTCCATTTTTGCACTCAGGTCTAAGTCTCATGGCCCTCTATCAGAATCCAGAGTTTCAAGAAGATCAGAGAAACTAAAAATTTCGACCTGAAAAAAAAAAAACGACAGTGGTACCCCTTTCGGTTTGTTTTTTTTTTGGGGGGGGGGGGGGGGGGGTGGGGGATTAAGTTTCTCCAATCTTCTCAAAACTCTGGATTCTGATAGAGGGCCATAAGACTTAGACCTGAGTGCAAAAATGGAGGCTCTAGACCCTTCCAGAGCTGAGATATTTATAATGGCATTAATGGTGCATGGGATCTCAATATCTCAGCTCAGGAAGGGATCCAGGAAGGGATCCTCTATCAGAATCCAGAGTTTCAAGAAGATTAGAGAAACTAAAAATTTCGACCCAAAAAAAAAACCGACGGTGGTACCCCTTTCGTTTTGTTTTTTTTTTAGGGGTGAGAAATTAAATTTCTCCAATCTTCTCAAAACTCTGGATTCTGATAGAGGGCCATGAGACTTAGACCTGAGTGCAAAAATGGAGGCTCTAGTCTAGACGCTTCCTGAGCTGAGATATTGAGATCCCACGCACCAATAATGCCATTATGAATATCTAATATCTCAGCTCAGCTCTATCAGTGGATTCTATCAGAATCCAGAGTTTCAAGAAGATCAGAGAAACTCAAAATTTCGACCCAAAAAGAAAAAAAAAACGACAGGGGTACCCCTGTCGTTTTTTTCGGGGCGAGAAATTAAGTTTCTCCAATCTTCTCAAAACTCTGGATTCTGATAGAGGGCTGTGAGACTTAGACCTGAGTGCAAAAATGGAGGCTCTAAACCCTTCCTGAGCTGAGATATTGAGATCCCATGCACCATTAATGCCATTATAAATATCTCAATATCTCAGCTCAGGAAGGATCTAGAGCCTCTATTTTTGCACAGTGGTACCCCTGTCGTTTTTTTTTTTTTTGTTTGTTTGTTTTTTTGTCCGAAAAAATAAGTTTCTCCAATCTTCTTGAAACCAGAGCGGGACGAGGGCGTGGTGGAGCAAGCTGAGGGCGTGGCCAGGGCGGAGCAGGCCGTGCCTTTGTAAAGGGGGGCGTTCTGTCACATGCTGCATCCCAATTCACTTACTTATACTACGCCCTAAAAGTATGTACTCTTTTTGTGAGGAAAAAGTACATACTTTTGAGTGTGTTGCTAAAGAGTAGGCAAGCTTTGGGACATACTATCACGTCATCTTTAACGGACAGCTCTGTCGCGTGCTGCATGCATCCTGTCACCGTAAACTGCCCTGTCAATCATCTTGTCACAGTTAAAATCCTCCATTCTATCTAATTTGATTTCCTACCGTTTCTGAGAGCACGTTCATCTGCCAGTTGTGGGTCTTTCATGCTCTCCTCGTGTTTGCAAATTGAATATAATGATGGATTTAAAACGTAATGGCTAAACGTGTCTTTACAAAAGTTCACAATGCTGCTGCAAATGCAATATAATGTGGACAACATTGAATAAATTCAATTTCGTCAGGTTAGATACTGATAATTAATCACTCAAAGCTCTTTATCTAAACCTCTCTACACAACCGCGGGGACTCGCGCATCCTCCGTATCGACTACGTGTCTGTAGTTTTTTAACACTTTTTACTCGTGTTTGTAGTTCTAACCGTATCCTCGTCCAATGGCAATGGTTTGTGGGCAATATCAGCCGTTAGAGTGTGCATCGATCTACACTTCGGATTCTGACCAGAAAAAGTAGACCATCCGGGTATCTTTGAAACACTCTTTTCAACATACTACGATTTGGGACGTACTAATTCTATTTTCGAATACTATTTAGGACGGATAGTATGCGAATTGGGACGCAGGGACAGTCTTCGTCTGCACAATTCTGTCTTCGTCATCTTCACTACACTTCCCAGCATCCTCTTGTCTCCACACCTGAATTCACTCCCTCAATCATCCACCTGTTCATCATCCTGATCATCTGTGTTACCTGTCGTCACCTTGTTAGTGTTCACTTTGTATCTGTATTTAGTTCTCTCTGTTTCAGTCTGTGCTAGTGTGTGTAATCTTCTGCCAGTTTTCCTTGTACCTGTTTGGAGTTTTTGAGTAAATGTTTAGCTGAAATGAAACTTAATGGGCGGGTGGGCTATCTCTTTGACTGGTGTGGAGTGGTTGGAAGGCCCTTGAACGCGCCGGCGCTTTCCCCTGGCTCCAAAAAGGGCAGGAAAAGACATGTAATGATAATTTATTAATTTGACATTACACAATACAAATACACACATTTCACTAGCTATAGTTTGAGAATTTAAATTGATGAATGTAAGGGACGAGTCAGTCTGACAAAGAAACCAAATACCTTGAAGAACCTAGTCATTTCTGTGTGGACACTGGGTCGGCCATCTCTCCCTCTTTCCTGACTCCTTCCCTGTCAGCTAGAATGACATGCCGTGTTCAGGAGACGCATCACATTATTTTGTACATGTTAATCTGGGTATGTGTTATCGTATTTGTTGCGAAACTAGACAACACCTTGGAGTCTCTGGGCTAATTTGATGTTGGGCACTGGGCCCAACAGGGGTAGCAGGGGAAGGTGTTGCATTTGTGAGCAAATTTAGGAGGTGTCTTGCTGAATTGACTACTATACTGTATACTTCTGGGTTGTCTCCCTGGCAAAAGTATACAAATTCGGCAGTAGGTTGGAAAAGCTATACAATACATCAACTTAATAACCCATAAAACAATATATAACTTAATACTACCAAATCAAAAATTACAAAGTGGGATGTTTTCCATATTCCCAAGAAAATATATTGCAAAAAGTTATTCAAGTAAATGGCTAGCTATATCAATATAAAACAAATATTACTAAAAATAGGCACTATATTTATAGACCACAATACCATTATGCACTATTGAATTTAATTAAACAAAACATCCAGCTTTCTTTCGAAGTGTAAATGTGCTATTTTTGTGTTCTAGTCAAGCGGAATTAGCTAACTTATCAATTCAAATGAATAGGGCTAGTGCTATGGTGTACAGTTATTGCCTGCCAAACACAGCGACACATAACTTACACGCTTACTACTCTCTCTCTCTCTCTCTCTCTCTAGACGCTCTAGAAAAAATGGCGATTTATACCACAAGAAAAGAAAAAATTGAGCAAAATGTTTCTAGCAGTTTGGTAGCAATTTTTGTAAAATTAGTCAAATCTAGGATTTTGATTGATTATCATTATTAATGCACGATTTTTTATCCTTTGAGGTAAGATGGTGTTTAAAGGTCCTTTGTGAAATTGTTGAAGAAGAGTTACTGTTTTGACAATGACAACCACGAGGAGAAGTTATCGGGGAAAAAATCACACTGAAGACATGACCAGTCTAACGTTACTTGGCGGCGGCTAATAATACTAGCTACGTTTGCAACAACATTTTCACCGGAGGCAGAGGCAAACGCTTAAAAATAATAAACACCAGGCAAAAATGTTGTTACCAGAGCTAGTAGGCTACCATAAAGACGTGGGATTATAGCTACTGTGTTAGCAACGTCGGGAGAAAGATTTAATTTCCCCCGTTTCTACAAAATAGCTAATAACATTAACAACAGTTAAAGAAAAGATCGTTAAATCGTAAAAAAAAAAAATGTCATTACCGTATTTGTCCCAGCCGAATCCATGGTGTTGGTCACTGGTCACGCCAGTCGGCAAGTCAGAACTTCTTATACGTTTGTCAGACAGACTTTGTTTCATCATGGCGGGTAACATACTGTGCTCCAAAACATTGGTGCTGATTGGCCCATTCTCCAACTACCCGGATGTCTGTCTCAGTAACTTGAAATTGAATTTGAGAACTGCATCTGAATTATGAGAAGTGAATGTGAAGATATATAGTTTAATTTTCAGTGAGGACCAAATATTTTTGGACTTCAATTTCAAATTTTACAATTCAGATTCAGTTTTTGAATAAATTCAATTTTAATTAAACAATACAATTTCAAATTATGTGATTTAAATTCAGTTTTTCAATCCAATTATTCAAGTTTAGCCATTCAAATTCAAATTTAAATGGTTCAAATTCAGTTTCTGGTAGCACATATTTCAGTCCATACAATATGTCGAAGGGGGTGCCCGCGGTTATGTAGATATAAATGTATCTTTCTAATAAAAACATTATGGTTTATTCTTTATACACCAGTGAAAACATAGGTGTCATATGGGTGTCATATTGCATTTCTGTTTATATATACTTAAATGTTTACACATTGCACATTTAAAAGGATTGTTAACCCAAAAAATTAAAATGTTGTCATAATTTACTCATTTTCACGTTGTTCCAAACCTGTATGAGTTTCTTTCTTCTGTTGAACAACACAAAAGAAAATAATTTGAAAAATGTTGATTACCAGACAGCTGACAGTAGCCATTGACTTCCATATTAGAAAAACAAAAACTATAGAAGCCACACTTTGGCATGAATGTAACTCACTCAGTTCTCACAGTGAACATAAGGAACTTCATTTGATATAGCTAATAATAATACTTAATAATATTTGCTTGGGTATTTAGAAAAAGGTCAATCATGTCAGACTTTCCTCAGCTGCCTTACCAACATTTTTTTAAATATCATCTTTTGTGTTCAGCAGAAGAAAGAAACTCAGCAGGTTTGGAACAACATGAGGGTGAGTAAATGATGACAACAATTCAGTTTTGGTTGAACTATCACTCTAATGAGAATTGTTTTTTGGATCATCAAATATTAAACTCAGTTTTAAAAGATGAAGGTTAAATTAGTTTTGTCACAGTTAAGTGAATATAGGGAGGGGTGGAGGTATAAAATAATCTCAGCACTTTGCCAGTTATTCAAAAGTTAGTAATAATCGTGTTTATCAAGTATTCCAGACATTTTATTTTCTTTCAATATTGTTTTAATAATTGATATTATTGATTTTTCCCTGTGTCTTCAATTTCACTTTTCATATGGTTGGTCTCTATCACTTTAAGATTTGGTAATTTTTCATTGTTGACATGCCCCTACCCAGTGTATATTGTTTTACTATGGATACATTGAGCTGGAAATATTTCACATAAAAAGCTTAAATTATGGTTTTCATCATACTTTTTCAACTATTGTAGACATATAAAACAGCTCCCAGTCAGCAACATAGTGTTGTGAAATCCACACGTACCGGATCTGGGCCAACACTGTTGCTGTCTGGGCTGTTTTTGATTAACAAAAATAAATAGGCCAAACGGGGACAAAATTAAGGCTCAAGTAAACCAGCCATTTTAATAGAAATTTAAGGAAAATTCAAAAACAAGTATTAACAAAAATACTACTGACAAACAACAACAGTAGCATACCAGAGGAAATGAAACGAATCATAACTGTTGTACAGACCCTGTGGGCCTGCTTTGCTTACAGTACAGGGTACATACTTCTTAAGATACCTGCCTTGGTACAACTTCAAAATATGAATCAGAAAAAAAATTAATAATATAATACTAATTTGTGACCAAAATAAGTATAAAAATATTTTTTTTTCTACTGTCCCTCCATGTGTTAAATTAATGAAGACTTCCACATGCATTTTAATATTCCCTCTAAAATAAAAAAATGGGAAAGTTGGTTATGCAATTCTTTTAATATTTACAATCAGTGCAAGATGAGGACAGCAGGTCACTGCAGTAAAAAATAATGGCAAAATACAGCTGAACTCTGCAGGGAACTTCCATTTCTCTCAGGACATAGGGACATTTTTAGCTCAAACTTTGGCATGAATGTAACTCACTCAGCTCTCTCAGTGAACATAAGGAACTTAATTTGATATAGCTAATAATAATAAAAAACATTGGCATGTCATGGACCCAACATTTTGCTTACATATTTAGAAAAAGGTCAAACATGTCAGACTTTCCCTGACAAATGTATCTGTCCAGAAATTGCCCTCAAGCTTCATCATTGGGCATTTTTTCAGCGCTGATCCAGAAAAATGTTTACAGTGATGAAGACGGATCTTAGAGTTTCAGTGCATGGACTATGATGTGGCAGAGGTGAGAGAAGGTTCAAAACACAATGACAGCACATAGCAAAAAACTATTCTTCGGCACTTGTCAAATGCCCCTAAACAATGGGACTTGCATTATCAAAAAGCGATATCCAGGCACAATCTTTCAAATGTTGTTTCAGGCATTTTAAATAGCTAAATATATACAGTATTTCATATATATATATGTACAATTTGTAAATACGGGAGTGTGGTCGTTCATGATGAACTTGGTGCTCTTTTGGATCGGCTTGCTGTATTTTGAATCAGATTAGCAGGTCAAATACAAAACATGGGCAAAAAAAGTAGAATTGAATAGGAATTCAAGTAGAGGGGAAAATGTGGGCATGTTGTGAGGTCTTTGCGCACTCATGTTGGGATTGACCCTGAGACGGAGCGCTGTAGGACAGAGGCTGCTATAGCGTCTCTCCACTTGTCCATGTAGTTTTCAGTCTTTGACTCTAATTGAAAGGAAAGTTTTTTAGGTTTTCGTCAAATCTTTGGTCTTGTTTAAGATTGGATTTGAGTTCAGAGGGCTGTAAAAGAGCTAGTAATGTGAATCTTTGCTCAGAAGCAATGACCTATTCAGTAGGTGACTTTTTGTCTCCGTTGACTCCCTGTAGAAGCACCGCCTCTTCAGATTTACCGCTCTTCATCTCCATCACAATATCATCCTTGCTGGCCTTTTCCTTCGTGCTGGGGAAAGCAAAGCAACAGCTGAGGCATTCATGTTTTCTGTCATGATGGTTTTGGAAAATACTTAAATGCACATCTCTCCAGACACATTTAATGTGGACTAAACATTGGATATTAGGATATTAAGGTGACTACTTTTAGACTATTTAGCTTTATAAATGTACGTTTTTTTAAGTTATTGCATATATTTTATTTCAGCTTAGAACAATTTTAAAAGTTACTGTAAATGAGCTGTATGTAAGAAATTTATTTCAAATAATCATAAAATGGTTATATCACTATATCACTATACTTATATCACAGACAACAGTAGTCCAGCCAGGATATTGTCATTTAAAAAGTGAAGTTGCAGCCCTCAACTGATGTTGATGTTGTCATGTTGTGTTTTGGTCTGAAGCTCCACCCTCCACCTATCTACCAATCACGAAGTCAGTAGTGTTAGGGTTAGGGTTGCCAGCTTTGTTCTAGGTACCACAGCTGCAGATACAAACATGTCGGATAAAAAAAAAAATGTTGGATCCTGTAGCATATCTGGCAACCTCGAGTCAGGGGGGGAGGGCTCTACAGTAATTTGAAAGTGAATGCAGTAGCAGTGTTGGCCACAATCTTACATACAGCTCCTTTAATAACACTGAAACCGAACCTACAAATTCAAACATACTTATTATAAATTGCTTAATAAATGCACATACAAATCCTGCTTTCCCGAGCGTCCGCAGGGCAGCCTTCCTTTCTTGTAGAGGAAGTAGAGCACACTGCCCAGTATGGCTATGAGGAGCAGGCAGATGATGATGACTGCGATGACTACTCCACTGCCACCTGCGGGTCAGAGGGGAATGGAAGTCAGTGCCTTGACAGATAAGAGGAAAAGCTCACACCTAAAGTAAAGCCTGAAAGACATACTTTGGGTGAACATTTCCTACATGTCTAACTGAAATATACAAAGTCTTTGCTGAAACACTTCATTTCAAAAAAGGTTGCGAGTAAAGTGATCTGAATGTGCTGGGTAAAAAAAAGCAGTGATGATGTGTGTCATTGTATGAGCGATGATACGAGCAAAGCATTTATTCATTCATTCATTCATTCATTCTTTCTAGAAGAGTAAGTGCCACCATCCTACCTAAAAAACACATCGATGGCCATCGCTTATTATTTAGACCAGTTTGGTTAAAGTGAAGATTAGCATAATAAATGATTGCTTTCACACAGCGTGGAAGGGTGTTTGTGGGATGACTGGTGGTGATCGGTTAGGCTGGCGTTGGATACATGACAAAGCTGTAGTACAAACCTTTCTCCGGCTGCTTTGGTGTAATGGTAAATCCTGTTGCTAAGACGCAAATGGATTGAGTTACCACATAGGCAGTATATTAATACATCAGTTTTATTAAATTTAGACCATGGGGGCTGTCCTGGACCCTTAGATGAAGTTACTGGTATAACATGTAGTTTTTAGTGTCTTTTCTCTGCTCTCCTTGTTAAGGGTAGACCAGTGGGGTTTAAACTGTCATAAACTGTCATCTAGGGAGCTCAGGGGTTGCTAATGGTCTTAGTTTTTGGGTAGAAAAAAGTTGTATTAATATATATATATATATATATATATATATAAACAATATTTTTTATCTTACTAAAGCCCAATTTCCCTAATATTATTTTCAATATTATATTATTTATATTATTTGATATATACAGTGTATATATATATATATATATATATATATATATATATATATCATCATATTATTTAATTTAAAATTTATAAATAATAGAATTTTCCAAATATTTCATTTATTTTCTTTAGGATTTATTACAATTAAAAATAAAAGTATATTATTTAATAATTCTGTGTAAAAATATGTAATATTTTGGACATTTTCCAAATAATATCTTAATTACATTTTAAAATGAATATTTTTTTAATAGTCAATCATTTAATTATGGTCTACATTCATGATATACAGCTACTTCTATATTTTGACTGACACATTATTGCTATTAACCTCTTGTGTTGCATTGAACATGATGCTAGAAGCAACCGCAGACATTAAGAGAGGCTCATTTTGCTGTAATAGCTGTTTATTGTCCTGACTACAGGCATAAACAGTCACAGAGATAAGGGCTCTGAGGACCGCCATAATAAGGAACGCGAATGTCAGCTGATATCCCGAATTAAGAGTAGCTGCTTCGCCTCATTTGCCCTGATGCCAAACGCTCTGGGCCCATGAGGTCACAGGCAGTCAGCCAGGCCTGATGCAAAGCCTGTCTTTGTCCACATGAGAGCATTTTCACCATCAACCACCTTGTTCTGTTACAGTAAAACTGCTCTGTGTTCAAACTCACCTCCACATTAGTAAATAATAAATAAATACATACCACATTAGCTGCCCTCTCAGATGACTGTTTATACAGCACACATATACTGCATTTTGTCATCAATTCTCAAGTGTGTGTGTTTTGTTACAGTCTAAATACAGTGACTCGCTGCATTGATAGAAGTAGATGTAGAATTTACAAGTATCTCAAAGTTTTCTCGAGTGAAAGATTCAGAAACATACCTTTAGGGCTGATGGCTTGGGTTGTCGTTGTCACACGTGCAACTACAAAAGAAAGATGGTATGAATAAGGTTGTATTAGTTAGCATAATTTAACTCTTAACCTAAAATGTACAATCATTTTAAATAAATTGTGTACTTTTTTCTGTGCAATACATGTTTTTTTGTCTTGATTTGTTCAATTATAAACTAATCAGTTTTATAATCTAATACATCCTTAACCTTACAACCAATATGAACCAACAGTGAACTAATAATTTTCATAGCAAATTAAAGTTAAAATCACATGAATTAAAATATAAATGATATAATGATCAAGAGTGCAAACACTTAGTATAGTTAATGCAATAGCAATAGCATTGCATTAACAAAATTATTTTCTTTTTTTAAAGAAATTAATCATTTTATTCAGCGAGGACACGTTCTGTTCAAAAGTCACATTAAAGACATGACGACGTTACAAAAGTTTTCTATTTCAAATAAATTTCATCAAAGATTATTCATCAAAGAATCCTGGGGGGGGGATTATCACGGTTTCAACTAAAACAAAATTAAGCAGCATGACAGTTTTCAACAATGATCATAATAAATGTTTTTTGAGCAGCAAATCAGCATATTAGAATGATTTCTGAAAGATCATGTGACACTGAAGACTGGAGTATGATGCTGAAAATTCAGCTTTGATCACAGGAATAAATTACATTTTAAAATATGTATATTAAAATAGAAGCATTTTATTTTGAATGTACCGACACTTAAGGGTGTTTCCAGTTTGGAATACAGTGAGCCCAGAGCGGTTTGTGTGTTTTTAGCGAACCATACCATAAGATGAAAAAGAACCATTCTCAGACTCGGTTTGGCTCGCTTTAAATGGGTCTGAGATCGTTTAGAGTGGGTTCACATATGGGCCAAAATCACTGTTTTAGTGTATAGATATATTTTTTAACATTTCAATTCAGTAAAAAGAATATTGTTTGTCCATGATACTGACTGCATGAACTAGAGTAAATATGTGACAAAGATTAATCTAGTTTTTTCAAATGTGTTAACAGTATTCATAAACAGAGGAAATCATATATGCCGAAAACAAAAACTCACTTGCGTCAATGCTGAGAGAACCATCGTCTGTCCCGATCTCATTGTCGGCTCTGCAGTTGGCTGTGAGTGCAGACGTGGCCTTGACAGAGATCATGCTGAGAACACCAGTGTCTGTACTCTGGGTCTCCACATTCAGCACAGGGACAGGCTTGCCAGTCTATATACACATATACTGTCAAGGTAATATCCATTTAAAACAATCTATGAAACTGATTAAGCATGTTTTTACTCACAACTGCACAATAAAATTACAATGAAGCTTACATTGAAACTACCCTTAAATTCTGATGAGTTACTAGCAAAAGACGTTTGGAATTGTCCCTGATTGGTCCGAAACAGAGTGATGATGTAAGGATACCCATCGGTCAGTGAGGGTCCAGGTGATATTGGGGATTGGGTATCCTTCTGCATGGCAGGTCAGGTTAACAGGACGGTCCGCATTATTGGTCGAACCCACTTCTATCTTAGGCTTTCCTAAAGAAGGTTTTAGACATTTTTAGCCATGAAAGCAAACATTTTTGGTTTTTGATTGTTCTTCTGTAACATTGATGTAACATTGATTACACTGAGCTAATGAAATTTTCTATCCCCAACCCCTGAAAGAAATGTTCCTGAATGTGTAGACTTTCATGAAGACATAGTATGTTTATTAATCCAAAGTTGATTTTAGGTTTTAGGCTAATTTTACTATCCTTGTATGTGCAAAAGTTTAGGGTTATTAAGCAAAACCTGATCCACACACAAACCCACCTCGCACACTGATTTGCACAGACTTCTGTTCTCGTAGCTCAGGCAGGGAAGGGACCATCACTTCACATGTATACACCCCAGCGGTGTCATAGGAGGCATTGTGTATCTCCAAAACATGCCTCTCTACCACTTCTGACGAGCCATCCTGGATTGAAATACACCGTCAAATAGATTTGTTTATTACAAACTTGAGCATTTCAAGAGCACTGTTTATCAAAAAGATTTATTGGATTCATGCTGGATATTATTTATGTTGTAGTTTTGATCGTGTGTCTTGGTCTTGAGATCTTTGGAAAACACATAAACGTTGTCTTCTTTTATATTTAAGTCTTATTATTAAAGTCTGGGTTTTGAAACTCTTGATTTGGGTCTATGTGTAATGATGTTAGTAGTCTACACTTCTAAAAATTTGGGGTCGGTAATTAAAAAAAAAAAATTTTTAAATAAATTATTACTTTTATTCAAGGATGCAATAAATTGTTTAAAAGTGATAGTAAATTATTTTATGTTGTTACAAAATAATTATATTTTATAATAAATGCTGTTCTTTTGAGCTGTTCTCATTTATTCATCAAAGAAACAATGTATCACGGTTTCTTCAAAAACATTAAGTAGCACAACTGTTTCTTGAGCAAAAAAATCAGCATATTCGAATGATTTCTGAAGGATCATAACATACGAAGACCGTAAATGACATTTAAAAACATTTAAATAGAAAAAGTTTTTTTTTTTTTTTAAATTGTAATAGTATTTCACAATATTACTATTTTTGATAAAATAAATGTAGCATGTAGCTTTGGAAAGTATTAGAGACTTCTTTAAACAAAAACAAAATAAAAAAAATCTTACGGACTCCAAATGTTTGAACGGTAGTGTATTTTCAGCATCCTAAAATAGGATGATCATTTATGTGATTGTTTTTTAGTCCAAATTATCGTTGTACCTTAGTCCATGTTGTGTATGTGGGTAAAGAAGACAAGGCATTGCAGGTTAAGGTGAGATCTTGCATCTGGTCCAGAACTGTCTCCTCTGGTGTCACCACAATATGATCCAGATCTAAAAAAGAAGAAGAAAAAAAGTGTGTTCTCACCATGGAGAGACATAATCTCAGCAAAATCTACCACAGCGCAGGAACTGCTGAGGAACGTGCTCTTACAGTGTACTTTGATATTGATGGAGCCCTCAGCGTCACTGCCTGTGTCAAAGTCAAATGATGAGCACTCATACGTCCCACTGTCTGATCGCGTGACGTTTTCCAGAATCCGTATTCCATTATCTTCACCCACAATCTGAAAATAATTAAAACAGCAATGTACTCCAGAACTGCAGGTGATCAAATGAATATTTTCAAATGGTTGAGAGATTTCAGCTGACATTTAAGTTCATTTGTATGGCACTTTTCACAATAGATTTAGTTTCAAAGCAGCTTTACAGAAAATGCATGTTTCAGCATTTCATTCAGGTATTCTGATAATATCCAAGCTAACAAAAATATGCTAACGTTCCCATTAAATTATGAAAACATTTCTGAATGTTCTCTGTCTGAACACTTACAAAATCCTTTTTTGAACAAGTAGTAACATTTAAAACCGTTAGACGAACGTCCAACTAAAACATTTTAGAAAAAAAATCAATAAACAATGCATAAATAACGTTTTGAGAACATGATTAAAGACCTGATAACTTTGAACAAACATTTTATTAAAGTCATTGGAAGAATATTTGTTCATAACCCTAAGAGAGCCTTGCTAGAATGTTAGCTGAAGTTCGTACACTTCATGTTTTCAGTTAGGCAGACATAACATGTATGATTACATCTTGATTAAATATTACCTCTTCATTTTTGAAACTTAAACTTAAAAAGGGCTGAGGATTTCCATTTCCCTCACAATGGATCTCCACGTTGTCGCCTTCTTTTATAAGCCTGTCGGGTGGATTTATGGAGAGTGTTACCTCTGTTGTAGGGTCTGAAATGATTAAATGAAATAGTAAGACACTGTGCATTGTGCTTGGTAGATTTAATAGATGGCAGCACAGAGCACTGTCCACAAATAAATGATAATTATGTTGTAAATCCACAGGAGAAAAAAATACAGGTTTAGAATGACATGAGAATGAGTAAATGATGACTATTTCATCATATTTCATCTCTCTTTAAAGTTATTATAGGCTGAAAAGATGTTGACTTACAAAAAACTGTGATATTGATTGGTTGGGACTCTGCCATTTTAGATGCACCAGGGACAAAGTATTGGACCTCACAGTAGAAAACAGCATCTTCATCTTCCCTTATGACCTTCATGAAAAGCTGACTCTCAACTGCGACCAGGCCACTGGTTTTGACTGTCACTGACTCCTTGATCTCTATCTCTAAAGGGGATGCATATGGGTTTTGTCATTGCCATATAAAATCACATTTTGTTTTGTAAAATGTTGACTGAATGACCCTGTATTTACCACCATCTGAGGGTTGGAGAGGAAATCTGTCCTTGTACCATGTGATGTTGGGTCTAGGATACCCGTTGTCAACTTTACAATTTGCAACCTGAGTTAAAATACCATAATTATGTAAAGTTCATGAAAACGTTCAAAAACAAGTGGTTTTGTTGAGCTCTACCTTTGATGGCTCCTCATCAGTCACAGAAATCCCTGTGTGTGTAGGTTCAATCACAGGCAGAGATGGCGAGTCTAAAAGAGAGAGCGGATAAAGGTGAAAACAGGTCAAGCAGCATATGATGGTGATTCCTCAGCCTGGCCAGGCTCTTCTACAAGGGACAAGCCTGTTTTGTCTTACTGAATACTTGGAGACGAGTGTGTCCTTCACCACTCTCTTTTAATACATTGTGCACCATGCAGATGAACTCCCTCTGGTCACTCAGTTCCACCTTGTCAATGGTCAGAACGGCGCTTCCGACAGCACTCTGAGCGTCATGAGAGTGACTGACTTGGATCCTCCCGGCATAATCACTGCCCTCTTCGATGATCTCAGTCTGATTTTCATAGTAGCAGATTCTTAACCTGCTTTGGTCCTTGCCTGGCAATTTCTGTACAAAGTCAAAAATGTTCAGATTTTCAAATGTATTGTAGGTCTATGGATTTGTGTGTATATTCTATTGAGGTTATTTGGGTGAATCTTGGGGGGGGGGGGGGGGGGGGTTTATATATTGTACAAATATATAAAAATATAATATTTTTGCATTTTTTACAATAAATATGTTTTCACCCTAAAATCAAGCTACACAGAAATATAATATCTTATTCTCAATGAAAAAGATTCTCAATTTACATTATTTTTTTTATTTATTTACTGTAAATATTTCATACTATTATATAAAAAAAATGTAAATAACAATATAAGTATACATTGCATGAGTAATTGTACTGGATTACAGTAACAAGAATAAGATACTTCAGCAAAGATCAGTATTATTTTCTGATTTTGTGGGGGATACTTGTAAAACAAAAGTTATTGTAAAATGTGAATATTTCTCTTTCTCACCGTAAACCAGACTATCATCATTGCTGGTTCTTTCAGAGTGTATATACAGGGGATCTTGGCCTGTTCTTTTAAATATACTTCCACCCTGTCTTCTGTGCTCACATCCACTTCGCCCCATGCTAATAGAAAAAAAAACAAAACATCAAAACACACAGATTTGTCAATAGGCCTAAACTTTGTACAGTCAAAGTAAAGTCAAATCCACAAAATAATGAGGCTCAAAGTCTATTTGTTGGACATTGTTTGTGATCCCTGTTCCCTAAGCCCCTGCAGTATATCATTTGAATGTAGTGACTCCTTAACAGGAAATGGGGCATGGGGAAGACCACTTCTGATTGGACCACGCCACCCATGTTCCCATGTCAAATGCCCGATCTAGTGGGGGAGAAGATATTATGAGTGGAATTTACTGAGCCCACCCATGTGCAGATTAATGTGTAGCATTCCTGCATGTCACGCCTCAGGAGGAAGAAAGACTCGATTTATCTAGAGAATAAGTGACCTACTGTTTGCCAGAAATGAGCTGTTCTCTCCCTTAAAGCATCTTAAGGCTTTCTGAATCATGAGGAGGCTGAAACTATTCATCCTCAAAAACATGATCACTACAAGACAACAAAAAACTCATCTACATCTATAGTTATTCTGGCCTCCTGCTTGTTTGTTCTGTGAGGAAAATGGTTTGCAAACTCACTTCACAGTGAAGGTGCAGCATTTCCCATTGATTTTTGCAAATGTTCTTCGGTTAGCTTTCAAATATATTGTAAATGGCCTTTCTGGCCTCTATGTAGACCTGTGGGCACTACAAGGGGATAATTGCGTATGAAGGATGCTTTCACATTACAGAAATCTGATTAGTTTCTCCCAACAAAGGCATTTCCTGTGCATTAGCGACATCAGCGCAAGGCCAACAATCTTTGTTGTGGATCAAACATTCACCTTGTTCACGGAGTACAAAAGGGAGGACCAAGGTATCTATAATGCCATGTTTCTGACATTTCTGAAGACTAGTGAGGTGATGAAACAAATACTCTCATTTGTTCAAACAAACAGAATTAAATCCTTCATATTTTGATTGATATTTATATTGGTGGTGCTGGTGGTTTAGCATGCTAACTTTGTGCTATCTTTTGAGTGTCTCACACCAGCATCAGTGTTGTGCAAGTTACTTCCAAACTGTAATACATTAGGTATTACTTGTTACTGTTATTTAAAAGTAATTCATTACCTTACAATATTACTGTCTCAGAATTGTAATGCGTTACATTACTCATGTATTACTTTTGAGTTACTTTCACCAAAATAACTAAGTAGAACTTAACTTTGGGGCTGTAACGATATGCAATATGAAACCGAAATCGCGATTCGCCACATGACTCAGATCCACGAACCTACAGAATCGCGACACACCTCTTCCAACTCCAGCGTTATTCTCCTTACGTCCATATCCAATGCTGCCTTATCTTTAAATTAGGCTATTAGTATTATTTGAAGTTAACATTATAAAATACGTAGACCTACACCACAAAACTAGTTGAGGATAAATTATTTAAAATTGGGTCCAGCATTATGGACAAGACATGACATTTGCAGTCAAAACTTGAAATAAAAATTCTCAGAAAATACATGTATTGAAACGTATAGGCTACTTCCTTAAAGGACTCCAGACATTAGACAAATATCAGTCTGTTTTATTTTTAATATTAGGGAAAAGACACACATTC
The DNA here is from genome assembly GCF_016745375.1 of Pimephales promelas. Next base: position 6,314,801 of record NW_024121166.1, read on the forward strand.
ATGCGTGACAAAAAAATAGGAGGCAAAATCTATTTTTTGTAATTCTGTTAATTACACTGCGCAAATCGGATGAGGAAGGGTTGGCTCTCCAGTCTCCATAGAACTTAAAATATTCATTTTATTTTATTTTTCATGTTCGCATTTATGAGGAAAAAACAATGTTACAGACGCGACCGCTCTGAACTGGCACTAAAAGACTGCTTTAAAACTTTCACATAGTCTGTTGCCTTTAAGAAATAAAAGCAGACAATCCACTGTAATACAACTGTAATACAAGCCTCACTGAACATGTAACGAGTAAAATATTACTGAAAATTGATTAGTAATGCCTTACACTACTGCGTTACAGCAAAAAGTAATATGTTACTGTAATGTATTACTTTTGTAATGCGTTACTCCCAACACTGACCAGCATGCATGCTGTTTTGCACATCGCAATATTAATGTATGTACATTATCCTACCATAAACGTTTGAGGTCAGTAAGATTTATAAAGTATGACAGTAGACATTTCTAAAGTTACAAAAATATATATTTAAAATAAATGCTGTTGTTTTAAAGTTTCTATTTTTAAAATGCTTTTTATCACACATCTTTTTCCACCACTTAAAAACATATTTACAAATATTACATGATTTGCTCATGCTTCAAAGATATACCCCTATGATATACCCCCATTAATAAAACTGAAAGTTTCAAGATGTAGGAAAACTAATATAATTTTTAGAAAAATATTTTTCTTTTAATAAATAGGAAATTTCTCTGGCATATCTTTTTGCTGTATCGAAAAAGTACTGAACCGTGACACTACTGTATCGTATTGAACAGAACCGTGAATTTTGTGAACCGTTACACTGTGAACCTAATTTGTATGCATGTGTATATATATATATAGCCTATATACACACAGGTGAAACTCAATTTTTTTTCAATCATGTTAAAGTTAATTTATCTTAGTAATTCAACTTAAAAGGTGAAACTAATATATTATACAGACTCATTACATGCAAAGTGAGATATTTGAAGCCTTTATTTGTTATAATTTTGATGATTATGGCTTACAGCTTCGTGTACTCAGTACTTGTTTGGAGCCCCTTTTGCATGAATTACTGCCTCAATGCGGCATGGCATGGATGCTATCAGCATGTGGCACTGCTGAGGTGTTATGGAAGACCAAGAAGCTTCAATAGCGGCCTTCAGCTCTTCTGCATTGTTTGATCTCATGTCTTTTATCTTTCTCTTGGCAATGCCCCATAGATTCTCTATGGAGTTCAGGTCAGACGAGTTTGCTGGCCAGTCAAGCAATGCCGTGGTCATTGAACCAGGTTTTGGTTCTTTTGGCAATGTGGGCAGGTGCCAAGTCCTGCTGGAAAATGAAGTCAGCGTCTCCATAAAGCTTGTCTCCTGAAGGAAGCATGAAGTGCTCTAAAATGTCCTGGTAGACGGCTGCATTGATTTCATGTAATATTCAAATTACCTGAGATTTTAAATTTGGGGTTTTCATAAGCTGTAAGCTTTATAATCATCAAAATTATAACAAATAAAGGCTTCAAATATCTCACTTTGTATTTAATGAGTCTATATAATATATAAGTTTCACCTTTTAAGTTGAATTACTGAAATAAATGAACTTCTGCACAATATTCTATTTTTGTTTTGTTTCACCTCTGTGTGCATATATAAATATTTCACAATATTAGCTTTAACTGTATTTTTCATCAAATAAACGTAGTCTTGTTAAGTATAAGAAGTATAAGACTTCTTTCAAAAACAAATTCTTTCAGAGTCAAATTCTTTTAAATGCTATTGTATATAAAAAATAAAAAAAATCCAAGATCCAGCTTTTTTTCAAGCTAAGAATCATTACAGTGTAAATCTGTAATCATCTATAAGCATAAACATCCAGAATTGGGCGTCACAATGACTAGCATTTCCCTTGATACAACCTTACAGATTACAGAGATAAAATGAAACATAAAAAAAAGAATAACAGTGTACTCCAATATCTTGCCCAGCTAAAAACGATCTGCAGACAAATGAGTCTTGCCAAGATGCCACGGCAGCAACCATGCAGAACAGAACATAACAAGCTTCAATTATAGTTAAGTGATTTAGACACACTTAGCAGTTTGACTGATTAAACATTCTTTTGTTAAATGACTCTTTTTAGGCACAGAAAATCTCTCAGACAAAAAGAATGACCAAAAAAGGAAGAGAGACATTATAATGTGCCCATGAGCCACTGTTGACAGCCTGGTGTCTCCACAGTCTGGAGTGCAGACAACCGTTGCTGATGGGTTGTTTTGTGTCATCAGTCGAGTCAATATTAATATAAGTTCTCCTTTATTCTTTTGTGATATACTGTTTGCTCAGTACTGGGCAGACAGAATGACAAAAGAACAAAGAAGCATACGTTTTTGCCTGGGTTTCAAACAAAAGACTTTGAGCAGGAAGACACAACTAAAGTTTCCCAGCAAAGCTGTGAGACATAGTCCCAGATGAGCCCAATATTAAGCAGCTGTTCTGCCTCTTTACCTTTATACAAGTTGACAACAAAAATAGCACATCCTGTGACTGCTGGAAGAGAAATAGAGGCAGTAGAGTAAAGAATCAGACAATGGAAATCACCCCATGAAATCCTGAAATGAACAACTACCGACAGGAAGTCACAGATAAAAAAGTAACATACATGTACATTTACATGTAGATACACTAATACACAACAAGAAAGTCTCTAGTTTTAATAGGGATCCACAATATCTTGGTATATGAGTTATTTAAGATTTCTTTAATTCATTTGTGTATCTGGTCATGTAACAAGAATATCCATAAGAAAAAAATCCATACAATAGTATTGGTATATGAATGTCTTAGTGCATGATACTCCAGTGCTAATTGGTATCTTTGAAACTTTGTGACAATTCAACAGTCCACCATATAAGAAGCACACTATACAACATATTCTAGTCTGAGCTGCTCATAATGAGCTTATAGAAATCCCTGACAGCCTTTGAGGCCAGCCCAAGTACAAGTGGGCCTCGAAAAGGGAAAAAAACGGGCTGATTTTATCCAATTCATTCAATTACATTAAATTAGCACAGAAAATCCCTCATGGATGGGAGTTTGACTCCATTCTCCAGATTCCATGATTTAGGAATGTTCAATGAAATCCTCTGCTCAGTATAGGATCCTATAAATAGTAGTCATGAATAATACCTCTCTGAAACTGTGGATCTCAGATGTATGTTGTGCTCCTTTTATTGAGCATACAAAAACTCGTGAAGCGAAGTGCTGAAGCCACTATATCAATCACCGCATGCTTTATTTATAGGACGTTCCATAGACTTACAGGATAAACAAACACACACGGCCTACAGCAGCTCTGCAGTATAAGCTACCACTTCCTCTGGTGAATTTCGTTTTCTTCACAAATTACGCAGATGTTTGTTTAATACCTAATGCTACACAAGTTGTTTTATTAGGGTTGTTTATTTGGCCCTGTAGATTATCTTGTGCTAGTTGAGAACCTGCTGCCAAGGGAGATGACTTGTGTTATGGGACAACAGACAAGAGAATGACTGTGCTCGGCGACAGCAAACCTGCTTAGTAGAGGATAGTTCCTTGTGTATCACTTCATGAGACAAATTTAAGGGTTAGTTGACATGTCCTATCACATCTAACTATAACAGTACCATATCAGGTGTGTTTGGCACTATGAAAAGGCTCCTATCATACCAGAGAGGTAGCATGCAATGAACCAAAGACAGACATTCATCTTAAAGTAGGCTGATGCAATTATAGACAAAAGCCTTTATTCAATATTTACAAAATAATTCAAAATAATAGTACAATTTCATCAAATTAAATTGAATAATTCTTACATATTATGAATTAAGAATTTTAAATGAGTAAAAAAATTATACATAAGTTTAAGATTTGTAAAAAAAAAATGTTTTATTAAGCTCTAGTTTCTTTTACTAATTTAAAATTAATTCAAAATATGTAAGGATTATTTAATTTGTTGGAATTTTTCTACATATTGAAATTTGTAAATCTTGAGTATAGCAAAATATTACACTGATTAGCAACCACAATAAAAAAAATCTTTATATATATTGATGATTTAATAAACATTTCACATTTTTTAAGTAGGGCCAAATTCTGTTTTATGTTATTATTAATATTAAGTTATTAATTAATAATTAATTAATATTAAGTTATTATTAATGTTTAATATAACAAAATAATATAGAAGAGCTATATTGTTGTAATTATTATTATTATTATTTAGTTAAATATATTACCTTAAATGCACTATTGCTTAACTTTTCGATTTATTAACAACACAGTGGCAACTTTTCAGAAAAATCTGATAATATAAGGTAAAAAGAGTATACAGATTAAAAAAATAAACCACCCACTTTTAGCATACCATTTTCAATGTTAAATCATTTGAGATGCACAAATTCCAATACACTATTCTGAATGGGACGCAGTCATTGTTAATGTAAATTCATATGGTTCGATCATTCGGCTAACCTAACAAAGGTGAGCTTTTCTTTAGGACAAGCCATAGAAGCAATCTAGCACCCTTTTATTATTATAAGCATGAATGTCATATTGTTGGTGTATATATAGACCTCCGCACGCTGTCAGTCAAACATCAGAGTAAAGAGACAGGTGTGCTCTGAAGAAGAGAACTTCCTATTAAAGCATAAACGGCAGGCACTTCTATGCTTCCCAGCTAATTATTGCCTTGACCTGAGGTTCAGAGGTTCTTTTTAAAAGGCTTTAATGGGTTTCGAGTGAAGTTGCTTTACTTCAGCCTGGGCTGCTGAATGACATGGACAGAGTGTTGGAAAGCCTTAAGAAGAACAGCCTGAGCCAAATGCGATAGAAAGCTTATCGCAAGATCTTTTAAAGCAGTTTTATGGTGAGATTAAAGTAAATGAGAACATAATCACTATTTAAAAGCCCAAAATCTTGAGCTGATGTGACCTTGGAAAAGCATACCGTACTATAACCGTTGTCTGCGTGTTTTATTATTACTCTCAAGTGGAGAGATAACACACACAAAAGCAGCTGTTAAACTCCATCTCACACTCCCAGAGTGTCACACACACACACCAGCAACCCACAACATGAAACGTCAGACTGTCGCCCCCCGCAACAACCTTCAAGATTTATAAGATATTATAAAGGGTGCACTTAAAAATGTTAATCTTGATTGGTTTACAAAAAGCATCTGTCTGAGCTCACAAACACACACGCGCACACACAAAAACTCAACAATCATAACAAATGGACTGTATTAGCAATGATCTCTGTGGACTTTTCCCCAAGCATCCTCCCATGAACCTCCACTTCCCCTCTGTTCTTTTTTCCCACGTCTCAGACGAATCATACTCACTGCATGCTTGGGGAAAGCAAAAATAGATGCTGAGTTCTGGGCTATGGGAACAAGCAGCAGGACATGCTTTTTATTTATGCAGCACCCATTGTGATGACTTGCCCTGAGAAGAATGGGATATGCGATGGAGATCTCTCATTGGTTGAGCAGATCTAAGCTCTAAAGATAGCCGGTATCCCGACGTGATGGAGCGCTAGAGAGCGGCCCATTCCTTTTTTGGTGTATTGGAAACTGGCATGATGTTGAGTTCTGATTCACAAGCCTCCCAGCGTGCCAAAAGAGCTGCATTTACCTTGTGACACAAGTATGCGGGATAGAAAATAAAACAGATAAAAAATAAATGTTTGTTAGGTTAATCATCTTTTAATCTCCATGGAATTTTGTGATGACAGAAAAAGTGGAAGTCTCATATTTTGAAGGCCAGAATTATGTAAACAGAAGAGCTCAGAGAGGACTGGACTCTCCGGGAGAAAACGAAAAAACTTAAATCCTAGTTTGGTGCGTTGAAACGGATATATACAACAAATGTACTCTTCTACATATTCCATGTCCCAGAGTTAGATTTTTGTCAAAACTATTAAAAAAATAAATAATGTGTGACAATATTAATTAGGTATATTTTGAATAGATGCTATGATGTTGTACATTGTACAAAAAATAGTTTCAGTCGTCATAATTTCCACCACATAATGCTGCCAAAATTTTGAGATGTGGTGGGAATTTTTATTACTTTTAGAAAAAAATACTTCCTGCTAATGGACACATTAATTAAACTAGTGAGTGTGAGTTTATTTTATAAATGTTTACAGGGCAAAAAGTGCCCATAGTTGTAGAAATACCCAAATGCTTCCAAAAATATTTTTGTATGTCCGAAGTGTGATCTATTGCACCCACATCTGTTTAAACACAGAAACCTCAGTTTACTATTGGAGACTGGAGAGTCAAGTATTGGTGGCCTACTGTAATGCAGCAATGCGATATTATAAAAATAACTATGAGCTCTTGCCAAGCCATTCTCAGTAAAAAGCAAAATGCCAAAATGGTAGTTTGTCCCTTTACAAAGCTCTCAAATTGGAGATCATCGACATCATTCTCTGGATCAGACAATGATTGATTTCAAGTTTTTCACATTGAAATTTGAGTCTTCATGCCAAGCGATTCATTGATTCAAACAGCACTTCCTGTTGGCTCAAGACTGTGAGCTGTTGTGTCTGCCTGAGGAGGAGACGTCATAAAGGCCGTAAAAGGCTTCTTAGATGTTTGTGATCAGCAGATATTGGTGTTTCCGGAAACAACATAAATTATTAAGTTGCATAAATGAAGGATGAGAAGAATCTGCTTTTCCTTGTCAACATCATCTCCCTGAGGAACATCTATCCCTTTTCACTAATAGCTGAAGGCCTTCAAAGCCTCAGCTAGTGGCTGTTTACAATCTGCTTCACTACATGGATACAAATGGATCCCCTGCAAGACTGTAAAAGGTCCTACATAAAGATGGAAGGAAGTCCACTTAAAAAGTGTACATTGTATTGACGGAACGTTTGCAACGTATTTAATATTATGATAGTACGAAAATCTTTTCTTAAAGCTACAGTGTCAATTAAAACAATGGCCTTAAACTACTGACACCATAAAGCCAAATTTACAGTACTGCCACAAAAAGAGCAGGGGTAAGACCACACAATGGCCAGAGTGGCATTTTCCCAGCCAGAAAGATGGCTTCCGTGTAATATTGCGTTGCTGAATGAAAGTCTTAATTTATTTTAGAACTTTTTAACTGTATATAAAACTTGCAGAGGTTACATTGAATTGAAATAAGTTGCAGGATCTAAGGTAGCTGTGAATTTCAGAGAACACGTTAATGGTTTTGGTTTACAGCAAAAAGGTGGGGTGGTGCCAGTGGATAAGGATTTTATATGTTGTGTCAAGAACCATCTGGGATTTGTGGTGGTTTGTATCGCTGGGGTAAACTTTCACTTATGGCAAAGGTCCAGAACGAAGAACCAGGGGCACAAAACTCTATAAGGGGGAGCAATGAAACGGTGAGGGAAGATTCTGAGGAATGTCTGGCATCTCTTGCCATATCATGGCTGGGATAAGATGACTATTATGGAGTACCCTCTGTCCCACAAGCCAGACGCCCTACAATTCACTCTCTGTCACCAGCCACTAACCCCACAAGTGTCCGTTTCACTTGCAAGTGGGAAAGGGGAGCCACCGTTTTACAGAAATTAGGCACGCCAGCACCAAATCAGGATATATGCAGGATCCACAATGACAAAACTATTTCTCAGGTCATGAATCCTGAGCTGAGAACACGGAGGGGTCTGTATGACAGAGGTTACAAGGTTGGGAGCCTAATAAATTACACTGCTGTGCCTGTAAAAAGCCCATGAAATTACTTGATGAATGCAGTTTTCTATTCTGTGTGTTGACGTATTTCCAATGAAACAGAACATTTCAGGATATATCAAAGAGTTCATCTCTTAAAAAAGATAATAGGCTGTTTGGTTAACGTGATTTGCTATTTGTTAATGCTAGTCATTGGCAGATATTGGGGGGAGGGAGCACTTTTTTTTAATCAAAAATCTGTGTAGTACAGAGTCATTCATATTTTTGTCCATTTTCCTGGAAGAGAAAGACTCACAATTTTAAATGCATATCAGCAAAAAAAAATAATTCAATCAACTTATTGGTTAATGGCTACAGATTGACAGATGTGACTCTGGGTGACAATATCAGACTGAAAAATCTTGCTGTTTTTCTGCCACATACTGATATGATCATCATAACAGCAAAACACAGCATATCAAGCAACACTTTTGACATATATTTTGCCTGATTTCAGAGAAAGACAGGGGTCTGTTTTCTAAAATCAGATCACATGGCCGAGCTCTTTAACTTATCTTTTCATATCCGCATTATGAAGGTGTTTGAGCCTGAAATCTTCCTCAGCTGTCCTCCTCCACATCTCACAAATGTGTTTATCTAAAAGACTTCTGTATAATCAAATAAAAACTGATTTCAAAAGAACTTCAGTCTTAAGGTGATGTCAGAGCTGCTCTGGCCATTCAAACTAAAATGTGTTAAACACTTTCTCCTAGCCCAGTTTAAAGTGAAAAACAACTATAAGTAAGCCATTCACCGACTGATTTCCCAGAAGAGTGTAAACACTGTGGCTCTAAACTATTGCTCTGTTTGTTTGAGCGATCTGACAGCAGTTAACGTAAGGCCCAACCAATGATGTGTGTTGGTTCTTAGATTAAGAAACTCTTTTGAACACAATGGCACAGACATGGCATGGCATGTATTATTTCAGTGAATTTAATAATCATGACTTAAATGGCGCTATGCGTCGAGATGCGTTTTTTGCTAGTTTCAGCCCGACGCAGTTATCATTTTCATAAAAATAAAGTAAATCATAATGTATAGCGAGGCGGTTGTTATAGCGAATTCAACACCGCAAACTCTAGCGTGAAGCGGAGGGGTCTTGAATCAGCCTGAAGGGGTTGTATTCACTGTAACAACTGCCTTGCTATACATTTTCCCACTTGTAACATGGCTACCTACCAAAGATATCAATAATTTCACTGATTGACTGACTGATTGAGGTTGAATGACAATGATTATATTACCGGAGTGAACAGAACTGTGTCCATGGCAACATGATCTAGCTGTTAAAACACAAAATATGTGATCAACAAAAAAGGCTAACGTTATAAGAAGTAAAAACTGAAAAGTGAATCAGTGAAAGGGAACAGCTTTAAATCCCCTCTCTGCAAATCAGTTGAGCCGATATGTTTAATAGTTTAACAAACATTAAATAAATGGCAAAACTGAAATTATACTTAAACCTTTCATTGAAAAGCATATTGCTGTTATCACTCCAACTATGCTAACGAGCAGTCGTACTAGTGCGTGCCAGGGCCAGTTGACTAAAAACTAAATGTCCCCAACACTTGGACCAAAGTTAGTACGTCTGAGAATTAATAGAGGAAACAAAACTAGACTGTCTAAATATATAACCTCATGACCTAACAACAAGCTAAGGTTTCAATGAATCCAAATTTGCTTAAAGGTCTAGTAACAGATTTTGACTTAATTACAGAGAATCTTAAGCAACGCAGTGAAGCAACGCAATACACATATGAGACAGAGGTGACAGCGGTGCGTAAATCAAGTTACCCATCCCATTTGCTATTTTACTGAGATTTCTTATCCTGTGTGAATTGGCCTTTAATATTACAGAGGTCCTGTGCTAAAATTACATCACTACATGTACCCTTGTAAAACAAATCCCTTAGGAATAGGGCTTTACTGTTAGCTTAGCAACATGCTTAAATCAATTGCAAATACATTTCAAGTAGGCCTATAGTCTCTCACGCGGTGCACTAGTGTGGTGCACAGTAGAGCATTCCAGTTTATTAACTTATTAAGTTTCTTAAGACAGCTCTCAAGGTGTTGAAGGGGTTTACAGATTCATTGCCATGTGATTATTAGTAATTAAATATACAGTTGTGTGTGTTTCACATTTTAAGAGCTATTGAAAGACAATACCTCCATTCAGTTTAGGACACCCTCTGGCCATTCACATCCACAACTCATAATTTCCATCCCGATCTCCAGCACAAGATGATCCAGAGCTCTATTTTAAGAACACATAATTGCTAAAAAGTTTAAGAAAACCACAAAAATGAGGCTAATCACAATGCCAGTTTACTTAACATGCCACCATGCAGACTTCATATTGAGCATTAAACCATGCAAGGCTGTTAAAATCTGTCTCTAAGCTCACAGTGATTCTCAGTTGCACATGAGACAGCAAATTCAACAGAACATGATTAACAAACATAAAAATAGTTTGGCCTCGGGATTTGCATGCTGACCAACTGATGTTCTCCAAAACTGCACTGCGGTTCTGTTTAAAATCATTCGGCCATGCCATACAAATATTTTGATTTCTTAAGTATACATTTTAAAATATTACTTGCCAACAAAATATTCTGAATGAACTCCAAACAAACTCGAGACTGATGTTCAACTGCAATGACGTATCATGCCCTGCAGCCTCTACGCCACCCAATGTGTCAAACCACCGATCTAAATGGCATGAAATTTTTAACTTCAGCCCACATCTGCAAACATTATTAATGTAAAGGGATCCATTTATACAACTTAGATCCATTTGAAATGACGGCCCACTGCAGACACATGAACTGTGACCTATTTATTGTCAAGTCTAGCGAACAGAACAGCTGTACACTCATTTTTCCCATATCACATAAGCATTCAGATTCCTTTATAAATCTAGAAAAATATAGTCCAACATGATTTGTTCTTATTGAGTTAAAGTAGATGCAGAATGTTAGAAGCAGTTAGACTGTGGCACATGGCCAGAGCTGAGCAGAGTGCAGTTCCTCTGAGGCCTCCAGACCTCCAGAACAAGAGCCGCATTCAGGCCTACTGCGTTCCCACTGGGCAGGACCGTGGGCCCAGCCGACTTTTGCAAATTGAAGAGTTCTGTTTCCTCTAACCATTATGCATCTCATGTCCCCAAAGTGCAGCAAATGTTCTGGAGAATGAATTAAACTGGGCATCCTTTTTGGATTAAATCCGGACAGGAAGTGACGTTATTCTCTCAGGAGTAGTTTTTTTCCTAATTTGCTGACCCATGTCTTTCAAAACCCCTTTGAATTTCTGTCTTCTAAAGATTGTCCAGTCTGCTCTTTTCCATACAATGAAAATGAATGGTAACCACGGGTGTCAAGTACTCACTCAAATCTATTTTATAGCTTCAGTAGACTTGGATTATAGTACAGTATATAATGGTGTGATGCTTTTTGACTTTTTTTGGAGTTTAACAGGCTGCAATCATCATCCACTAGAATAGAAAAGAGCAGCTCAGACATTCTGCTAAACTTCTCATTTTCAACAGATGAAAGTAAAACATATGAGTTCAATTTAAATATGCAGGAACTATCGCTTTAAGAAAGACTTGCAGATGGAAACTGTTGTCTCTTAAACCTTTAATCTTTCAAATTGACAAACCTATATGATTTTAAAAACCCTCAAAATTTGTTCTTTGTTTTTAAGCAGACAGTTAGTGTGTGGTCAGGTTCAGAAACGGAAGTGGCAGTTCTTCCATCTGTCTTCAGTCATGTTATCAATAATGCAAAGTTAGAGTGTGTTGAACAAAGACTGAGATAATTTATTGTCTATACATTCATCATGAACTGGAATGTTCGCAGAAGTTCAAATTATGAACAGGGATAAAACATTTATTTAGCTTAAAATAATGCATTTATATAAACTACTTTATACACTACAGCTTTCAACTCTTTTCAACAATGATAATCATAATAAATGTTACTTCGCCAAATCAGCATATCAGAGTGATTAATGAAGAATCGTGTGACACTGTGACTGAAGACTGCTGTAACGGCTGCTGAAAATTACAATTGAATTACATTTAGAAAAAAATATGTTAAATAGCAAAAATATTACTGTTTTGGTGCATGAGCATAAGAGACTTTTGTCAAATCTAAAAATTCAAAACAAAATCGTACAACCACAAACATTCAAATACTAATGAAAATCCATTTTCACAGATTTTTAATGTTAAATTAACCTAGCAAAAAATTGCCCAATTTCACAGATTTGTTGAAAATTATTTATGTCTCAAAATGCAGCACTTTCATGTCAAAATCTTCTAGCTTGTTGTTCTACAGATCTCAAATGCAAACAGAGGTTTAGACAAACTGGCCAGCAGGGCTCTTTTTCCAGCCCACGTGTGGCCTGTTCCATCAGGAAATATTTCAGTGCTGCCACAAAGTTACCATGAATGTCAAAAATGAATGTTATATATCTAACGCAACAATCTTAGGTTTCTTTGTTTTATTACAATGCTGCTTGAAATAATAGTCCACTAATGAGAGCTTTTATTTTCTAATCATTCAAAATGAAAACTTGTCTATGAGTCTCACTCTCATCTAAGTAGTAGACAGTGATTGACTCTATTATGGGACTAATCTCTGAAGTTATGTGATCCATCAGACCATATGAATGTGACTTTATGCACTGCATGACAATGTATAATGAGCTTGACCATTCATGGTTATTATCAACCACATTCCCAAACAATCAGATAAGTTTGCCATGAGTATGTGCTGGTCATAAAAGGAAATCAGTCTGAAAGTAATGCAGACTCTGTGTTTGAGCAATCAGGGTGAATCATATGGCTGTAACACAGCGAGAGAGGTGGTGTTTTCTGAGGTGGGGGTTTCTGAAACCTGAACTTGAGCACGTTCTGTGATTGTTTGAATGCCAGGTGTGAGCAGCTGTTTGCTGGGACCCACATACAGAACAGTGAAAGCAGTTTGGGAATGTGTCAGATCTAGTCAGTGCTGGTGACATTAAACAGCTTCAGCTACACTGCAAACAGATCTCTCAATCAGAATTTTTGTCTTGTTTTTCAGTCAAGATATCTAAACATCCTTAATATGTTCAAATTTGCAAGATAAAAATGCAAATTAAGGCTTGTTTTAGAGAGTTTATTTTTTGGGTAACAAGGTGCCATATCAGTTAATGCATAAACTAAATAATGATAATGAGCAACACATATTTATGAATCTTTGTTTAACGATATAATTGTTCATATAGTTCATGTTAGCTGAAGTTTATTAAATAAATAATATTAACAGATACTACTTTTAATTTGAATGTATTAGTGAATGTTGAAATTAACATAAACTAAGATTAATAGGTGCTTTACAAGTATTTTTCATTGTTAGGTCATGTTAACTGGTAACAAATGGCACCTTATTGTAAAAGTTTTTCTTTCCCCTTTTGAAAATTTGTTTTTCTTGTTTTAAGAATTCATCAAGAGGTTTATTTGCTGTGCTTAAGTGAATGGCAAGTTTATATTTTAAATGATACTGATTTTTTAAACAAAATTACCACTATACATTTGACCCTAGACAGTGAATGGGAACTAAATATGATAAAAGTGCACATTTCAACCAGACAGTTGACAATTCTTTCCAAACAGACCATCTGTGTGTTTAAAACTGTATAGGTAAATCTCCGGCACAAGACTTCTTATTCCAAAGCCGATTTTCATTTGACATCCTGAATAACTGCTAATGATAATATTTAATTCTGGAAAGCCCTCCACACACAGCTTATATGATGATATCCAACAACACATACCACACTTTCCAACATTGTCTGATTCCCCTGACCACCATGCCATGATCATCATGTCATGTCATTTGCTTTGCTTAAAGTGCACACAAACCCAAACCCTGTTTTACACATAGCCCTAATTTAAAATTTGCAATTAGCAATGCTTAAAATATTATAAATTGTGCAGTATATAATGGAGGGAGAAAAATGTAATACACTTTTTGGAAATAACTAAGCTCCAAGCCAAGGAATCAAACATTACTAAATTTAGCTGCAAAGGAATTGTGGAGCCTCTGATCTCACTGTTCACTTACAGAGTTCAGTATCATCTACCATCCTTTGGAAAGAGTTTAAAGTCACAATTAGCAGCATAAATGTACAAAAACTTTGCGATTGGTAAGGTGTGACACAGTTTATGAAGTCTGCTCATTTAGATAAAACATGCTCTTGACGGTAACAGCAGCAAGTGACCCTTGCTTGAAACTTTATGTATGTTGTAGCATATGTCATGCTGGACTCTTACATTAACATGTTTAAAATTCAAAGACATAGCTGATTGCTTTTAAATGAAAGCAAAATATATTAAAAATTATTTATAATTTCTACTCCAATAATGTCAAAAAATACTGTCATTGGTTGAGCATTTTTATGTTGGGCTGGTCGGGATGATCAAACAAACAGAATAATGTTTGGATAAGGCCACAGTGTTTACATTTTTGGGAAAAAAATAGCTTGTTTTGTTAAAATTCTAAGTATTTCAAACAACATAAAAACTCTGGAAAATTACAACAACAACAAAAAACATTGATTTTATTACGTGTCTCCTCATAAAACTACAAAAAATGGGAAACAAGCTTGTCAAATGCAATAATGACTTTTCCTGAAAACAAGCCAAGCCTTCAAACTTCAGTTTATATAGTAATAATTTAACAAGAGTGCAGGGATTTTTATGCTAGCAGAGATCTGGATTGTGTCAGTTTAATCTCAACAATACTGCATTAACCAGACACATATTTATACAACACAGATAGACACAGAATTTCATACACTGGTTTCTTCTTCTGTTATAAGGACCAATATTTAGAGCATAGATATGGATAGAACGGAAAAATAATGCATATGCAATGCATGCACAATAAGCATTGATTATTCCTGGAAACCGAGTGGCAAGAGGCCACACTTGAGAAGATCTAGGTCTGAGCAGAAACAGAGAGCAGTGTAAAGGGGAAATGACTCTCAGTTGAGCACAGTGATTGAACACTAATGGATGGTCAGCTGCTATCCATCACTCAAATAAAATAGGGCTCAGACCCAGAATGCCTCTCATCAACAACAAATACTGTAGCACACACTGAATGCAAGGCATGCAGAAATTACTGTTCACTAATACATGTGATGAACACAAAAAGCTCAGACAGAGGATACGGTCACATCTGAAGTGGTCATTCCTATAGCACACAGTTTACTTTTTTAACCTCAGATAAATGAAATAAAACTTCCCTGAACAACCTTCTGTTTGGAATAAACATATTATGCTTTATGACGTAGCTATGTAATGGACCTTGGGAGTTGTAAATCTCTTCACCAATAATAGAGATGCAAGATGGCGCCAGTTTGTATAAAACAAAGGAGTGTGAGTCTGCAGAGTGATACGAGAGATTAAAGTAGCGGCAGTTTCATTTATCCAGATGAGTGGAATGATATTCAGTTTTGCCATGGATGAAAATGAGGACTCGATAATAACAAACAAGTAGCCTATTTCAGAGCACCATTTCATAAAAGGAAAAAAAATGTGCCTTTTACTTTTTTACATTTTGTTTAGAATATACATGCTATTGTCGTAGAAATTTTAATAGATAAAGATTAATTATGTTGACTATAACCAGTTCTGATTTTATATTTCTATTGTGTGATAAAATCCATCATACTTTCACTTCTTTGTCTCAAGATGACTAAACTTCTCATTCTAGATCTAACAATAAAAAAGATAAATCTATCTTGGTTCCTTTTATTTAGGATGAAGCCATGAGATGAACTTTCAATATGAACCAACCCTCTAACAAACTTTTGACATAATCAAAAGTCAATCTTGGTCAATGTAACTTTTCAAAATGAACTGAACTTTCTGTTCTTTTACTTTAATAAGACATGATTGACTGAAATGTTAAGACATCCTTACTTCCCTGTATCCGATATATACAATTAAATACAAAGACCTTTACTGTTTTACAATGTCTTTGTAAGAGTAAATGCACATTATCTTTCACATAGCGCTGAGATAAAAATGGCCTTTAACCCTTAATTGGATGGTGTCAAGAATGACAATTTGTGTCTTTATGTGCTAAAATGTTAAGATCCTAGTGCTTTAGTCTTTCAATGACTCAGAGAGGGAGGCATCTCTTCAAAGCATCACTAAAGCTTTGTTCACTGTATATGCACTTCATGTTCAACCCCCTGGAATCTGACACAGAACAAGACAGCTGCAAAACACCAGCAAACACATTGGAATTTCGGCATGCACCACATACAAAAGAACATGTTAACACAAAGTAGTCAATCATTTCTTTTGATCTGGCTAAAAAAACAGGTTAATTTATTGTTGTCTAATAAACATCTCTGAATATATGGGCTTTGGGCTATTTTATCGCATGCATTTTCTTTAATAATGTGCTAATGATGGATTCAACCAAGTTGGAAAAGTGAAATGGTCCAAAGATATCCTGAACACCCTTACGAAAAAGAAGTTTATTTCAGTTTGATATTAATATACTTCACTTCTTTTAAACTTAAAAATAAAAGGTATACTTTCAGTCTACTTTTTATGTACTTCTCAGAAATATACTTCAATTGCACTAAAGTGGCTTATATTGACAGAAATGTCTACAGTAAGTATATTTGGCCTATAATGATCGACCTTGTTGGTCGAGATAAACTTAAAAGTATAATTAAGTATTCTAAGTATTTTTGGCTTGTACTTGTTTACTATTTTGTTTAGCTAGTTTGAGTAGCTTATTAAATACCTTTTAAAAAACATAATTTTATACACTGTCTTATAAACTTACATGTTCAAGTTTATAGTACCAAGCTTTTGGATGAAATAGCTTATAAATAAAATAAGCATGGAACTGAAACTGATCTTGTACACAGTGATAATCAATAGTTAGTTTTGACTATCTAATTATTTAAAGAGATATAATGCTGCATAAGCAATAAGTGCTGCACATTTATAAACACTGGGAACAGTTATGGATAATATAAAAATCAAATGCACCAAAACCTAATCCGTTAATTTTAGATTACTCATCTTATTGTATATTTTGCCCTTGTTTCTATTGAAAAAGCAGATAATGTAAAGCGGGCAATGTCCTGAAAGAGTGTTTTAAGTCAATTTTCTTAAAAAAAATGTTCTCTGTCAAAAATAAATATTTTTGGATGGATGGATGGATTTTTGTTTTAATTTTTTTAACAAAATCAGGAAAAAACACCTTTTGGGGGGAAATTTGTGACTTGATTATCAGTGTCCGTTTCTAAATCAGCGACAGCAGTTAAAAGGATGAAGGATGTGATGAGATACACAACAGATTAGGTCAGAACTCCAAAGGTGTGGAGGAAAGGAAGTAGAGGAAGAGGAGAAGGTCAGCACAACAAGGAAAAGCTTGAACAGTGGTCAACGGAAGAGAGGATAATTAGGCAAAAGAATAAGAAAAAAATAAGAAATACTGAGGAAGTTCAGCACAGATGGGGAGATAAAAGGGTGAGGGAAACAATGTATGACTAAAAACTTAAACGTCCGTTAACAGATGCTTCTGAACAAAGAAAATGCCATTGGTGGAGGGGATGCAGTTCCTTCCTTTCCTTGTCGATTCTCACATCTAGTTATACAAAATGTAGTAGGCCACTCCATCATATATTCAACACAGCTCTAAAACACATCTGCAAGCTATGATCCAGATTCATTTAATGAGATAATCTCGTGATAAACAGTCTTAAAAAACAGAATGTTATCTAACAACAGACCGCGTGAAGGCAATGACATAGACCTGCTACTGTGTTGCCACAAAACTCCTTTCACTGCTCGGACTGAAGGTCCTTCAGTTAA
The DNA here is from genome assembly GCF_016745375.1 of Pimephales promelas. The sequence goes on from NW_024121166.1 coordinate 6,332,494, forward strand.
GAACATCTCCTCACATCAGGCTCCTGCGCTTGTCCATAATGCTACAATAACATTGTTTTACCCATAAGTCATAACACTGTATCTTTGTCTACTGAATTAAAATGTATTAAAATTAGGAATGGTACAATGTAAAAAATGGCAACCTTGAAAAACAGTTTAATAATTAAATAATAAATTACATTTATAAATCTATAAATAAATTGAATAAAAGATGATTTTAAAGGTCATTAAAGTTAATTTCACATTTTTGGCCAAAGAACATCAAGATGACATACTCAATACTCACTAAAGACTGCTTAAGTTGCAATCAGCCAAATCATTTCACTTTCTTTTAATTCAAACCTGCATGTGGGGTGTTGATAATGATACAATTTTGTTTTACGTTTACGTATAGCCTACGTTTTGTTGAACGTATTTGCAAACTTTACGTTTATATATAATAATAATAATAGGCTAATAATAATCACGAAAGTATTCTGTAACATTTTTATGATCTGAAGCATAAATTAATTTGCTTTTGAAAACCATTCGTTTAAATTACAATCATATAGGAATTTTAGTTAAGCTTTCAGATGCACCATGAATTGTGAATGCATTACAGGTACAAGTACAATGTTCTCATTAAATTCTCATGAACGATGAAAGCATCTCATCGATATCATTTATGTTGTAAACTTTCCCGCACAATTGAAACTTTGACTTACTTTTGCACGCGAGGACGATCAGTCCCACGACCAAGGGCACGATATAACGGTGGGTCATGTCTTGCTGATCCGAGGTTTGGTGTAAGGAGTTTGTGCGCGGTGGAGAGCTGAAGTGTCCTGTAGATCATCAGAGAGGGCAGATGTTTGCACAGAGAGCTCGTGAAGTGCGGAGAGATGAGTGGGAGGAACCTAGTGGGCTGCGCCCTATACCACACTGCAACACAAACGCACATGAAACACGGACGTTAGCAATGGTCACGATTTGAATCTTTAATGTGCTTATCATTTCAGCTTATGCATGTAGTTTTCTGGAAACTATACATTTTGTGAACCCTTCAGAATTTTCCATATTTCTGCATACATTTTACGTCAGCTTGAAGGAATTTGACCCATTCATTTTCAAACACTACTTCAGTTCAGTGATGGTGTCTGTCTCACTGCATACTCTGCTTTCTTCGAGTTCCTCCACAACACGTCTGTGAGGTTAAGGTCCTAATTTTGCTATTCCAAAATAGGAATAGCAAATAATATTCTAATATTCAAATAATTGACTGGTTGTGCTACTGTTCCAAGACTGACATCCTTGACTTTGTCATGCAGCTTCTTGTTTAGCTTGAACAATATTGGTATGCTAAATTAATCCATATTGGCTAAACTTGGATTTTGCTTATTTAAAGGAGTAGTTCACTTTAAAAAAAAATATATATATATATATATATAAATATAAATATAAAAAAAATATGCTGATAATTAATTTACTCACCCCCATGTCATCCAAGATGTCCACATCTTTCTTTCTTCAGTCGAAAAGAAATTAAGGTTTTTGATGAAATCATTCCAGGATTTTCTCCATATAATGGACTTCATTGGGAACCAAACAGTTCAAGGTCCAAATGAGAGTTTCAGTGCAACTTCAAAGGGCTTTAAACAACACCAGACAATGAATAAGGGTCTTATATAGCGAAGAGATCGGTCATTAAAAAAATTAATAAAACAGTTTAACTTTTATAAGCACAAATGCTCGCCTTGCTCTGTTCTGTGATGAGCGTTCGTGACTCTCGTTCAAACTTGTTCATCAAAATGAACAAATCTTTTTTCGAGTCATGACACGAAGGGTCCTAGATAAGACCCTTATTCATCATCTGGTGTCGTTTAAAGCCCTTTGAAGTTGCACTGAAACTCTCATTTGGACCTTGAACCGTCCAAAGTAAATTATCAGCAAAAGTTTTTATTAAAAAGTGAACTACTCCTTTAGTCAACAGGCTTATTTCACCAAAGATCATATTTAGATCTTTAAAAACACCAATAATAATAAATTTAAAAAAAAAGTTTTTATTTATTTAGACCAGGGGTGCCAAATCCAGCTCCTGCCGATCGACTGTCCTGCACAGTTCATCTCCAACCCAAATCAAACACACCTGAATTCCATTCAATTATATTCATGATAATTTTATGAATATTTATCCGCTATAACATGGAAATTATCATCGGTTTATGTCAGTCCAAAACTGTGATTGTATTTTTTTTTTTTTATTCATCGGTCCATAAAACATTCTTCCATTCTTTTTTGGAGAAAATATTCCCTCATGGAACATTTGTTCAATAAATTTGTGAAAATGAAAAAAAAAAGTTTACATTTTCTTAAAGATTTTCTTTATCTAGTTAAATTAGTTAAAGATCTGATGACAGTGCAGGTCAAATTAATGCAAAAATATGTTGTTGGTTTTTTTTAGATAATGCATTGCTGTTTGGGTGAGAGATATTTGGCTTTGTATGTCTCCTGAAGTTTCTGGCCAATATTTTTGACATGCAATCTAAATGCATTAGCAATAAACCAGCTATTTATTCAGTCGATAGAGCCTGAAGTCTTAATCAGTGCTTTCTATATTTATCAACAGTCATTATAAATGCTATTGTTCTTGATAATAAGCCTATTAGTTGGCTTTTTAAATAGTTTCAAAATTGACTTTATCTGAACTGTCTATCATTAGTGGATTAAAAACTGATTTAGAGAGCCTGTAATGTGATCATCCATCCAATGATCTACTGCTGAGAACGAACAAGACAAACCAAGGAATATGTATTTGAAAATAGGCTGAAGATTTCCTGTGGGACTGCAGTCAAGAATCAATTTGGCATGGTTTATCCCCTCACATGACCAACCCAGTCACATCTCTTTTGAGATTAAAAAAGCTCAGTATGAAAGAATATAGTGAAGGCAGCATTCATCATGTTGTTGGCTGTAATTTGTGAGTATGATGTTGACAGCTGTGTACCTCAGGTAATGTTTGTTTGCACACCTGGAGGAGAGTGTGGCGGTGCTCTGTTGACTAAAAACAAGAGATGCAGATTCAGTTGGTCACATTTTATATCACTTCACAAATCTAGTAAAATTTTGTACAAGTTGTCAAATTCTATTACTTTGGTTGTATTAAGTCTAATCTCATAGAACCTCATGGAATAGAATCTCATAGAATAGAAAGAATAGAACAGAACAGAATAGAATAGAATAGAATAGAATAGAATAGAATAGAATAGAATAGAATCAATGAATGAATCTCCAAATGAAACAATATCAAACCTTGCATTATTTCGAGAAAGAACAAATTCATTTTTTTCAAACAAGACATTTCACAAAAAAATTGTAGTTTTAGTTTAATTAGGGTAACTATAGTGTTAAAAAATAACATGTTGGTATTAAATAAATGAATTGCACACAACCTGGTTGTCAAACATTAGTGGAATAGTTTCAATAGTCACATTTAAACATTAGTTTAAATAGTCAATGGCTGCGTCCGAAAGCTGAAAAATGCTGCCTTCAGAGGAAGCATTCAAAGATAGGGTATGAAGACACATCTGAATCCAATAGCGTCACTTCCTGTCTCCTGAGATACCTTCATTCAATCAATATTTTTGTGTGTAAATGTACATTTTTGGCCAACATTTTCCACTTCTGATTCACTTCTACTGATAAATTACTATTTGAATATTTGCTTAGTTAACACTCTATTTGCTGTGAATAATTAAACCATTACACTGCCTCAGAAATCTGTCTGAAATCCGTTTTGTGGTAAAACAAAAGTCATTGACTGCCTGATAAGGCTGTGACTGTGAAGCAACAACTCAGCTGCTATTTTATTATACATCCTTCTAGACCGACAGTTAAAAAAAAAAAAAGTTAGCTTTTCCATGCAAAGAAATTCATGCATTTTAAGCATTTAGTAAAGTACTGGGTTTCTGGGTTTTACAAATATAAAATCAACTGGTTTTAACATGTAGGAAATATATTACTCTGGTATTCAACATTTTTTTAAGGACTATCATTTTGTGAATGATCATTAAGTTGTAACGTGCCTCTGTATAAACATATTTAAAGACAAGATAAATACAAAATGTATACAAGCTGATGGGCACGTCTCTCTTCTCAGTCCATTAAAGGTGGATCATGTTTGACATGCTCTGTTTAACACAATGCGTTCTGCAATTAGAACCATTCACATGACTGAATGAAGAGTGCAAATCCTGTTGTAACTTACAATAGAAAATGGGTTGTGATTTGACCGATGACAACGCACCAGTGATTAACATCTTTACATTGTCTTGCTTTCTTGAAGTGGTGGAAAGAATGCTGCTTTTCCTTCAATGACAGGAAGTAGGAAAGAGGTCATTCTTTCCATTCTGGATGCTGGGGGCATGTTTTTCTGGAGTTATTTGCTTTCATGAGAGGGACTATTGTCTATTAAACACAAGGGTGGTGGCTGTGAACGTCTGAAGAGTGAAGGGGCTCAAGGGCAGGGATCAGAAGACATTTAGGGTCCTATCTCTGCAATAGAGTCTTCACAAAACAGGGTTTGTTTAAAAAAAACTGACATCAGTGGTCTTCATCACAGCAAAAATGCTGTTTCTGTGATGATAGGAAGAATTTTAACTATATTTAGATTTACATATTATGCATATTCAGAGTTATATTCAGGATATACATATATATATTCAGATTTACATTTATATACTCAGATGTGTAACTATATATTCAGATTTACATTTATATATTCACAATTTACATATAATTATTTCCAGTTTGGCCCCCCATAAAATCTGGTGACTATCTAATGACTGTGGGGGCCATTTTAGTACAGTGAACTCATTGGCCCTCATTTATCAAAAGTGCGTACACCAAATTTCCAGCGTACACGAAAATGGGCGTGGGGGGAGCGAAGACTTGAATATATAGGGGCGTGTTCAATCGTTTTCAGCCACAGGATTTATAAAGGGCAGGTATTGCGTACACCTGGATTTCAAAGGTATGGATAGCAGTGTTGTAGTCGAGACCACCTCACTCGAGTCCGAGTCGACACCGAGACCAGAGAGAGTCGAGTCCGAGTCAAGACCGAGTCCATAGAGAGTCGAGTCCGAGTCGAGTCCGAGACCAGAGACGGTCGAGTCCGAGTCGAGACCGAGACCAGTGAGGGTTGATTACCTAATTTACTTTTATTTACTTAGAGAAATCCTTTTTTTTTTTTTTACTGAATTTACTTAGTTTAAAAAATATGATCAGTTTAGGGTAAAAATTTAGTAGGTGGTGTTAAAAGTAATTTTATTACAATTTGTCATGCGCAGTTGCGCACTAGAAAATCACCAATCACTGGGCGTGTCAATCAATTTAAAGAAATATTTTATTAACATACATTAATAATCATGAAAAATATTTTTAATTGAACTCGAGTGGACTCGGGAATAATTCCGAGTCCTAAAAAAAAAAAATGTTCGAGTACGAGTCAATTCCGAGTCCAAATGGACACGAGTCCATGACGAGACCAAGACCATTAAAATATGGTCTCGAGACCGAGTCCGAGACGAGTCCGAGTCTCGAGTACTACAACACTGATGGATAGCTTCATAAATCAGGTGGTGAGAGGAGTGTAAGCATAAACTTATGCCAACATATACGCCCGTTTCTACGTAAGAATGATAAATGAGTGCTATTGTCATTTTCAAGAAACGAATTTGAAATGATTCGAGCTTTGTGACATGGTGGATTATTCTGCTGGAAGTAGCCATCAGAGGATGGGTACATGGTGGCCATAAAGGGATGGACATGGTCAGAAACAATGCTCAGGAAGGCCGTGGCATTTAAACGATGCCCAATTGGCACTAAGGGGTATAAAGTGTGCCAAGAAAACATCCCCACACCTTTACGCCACCACCACTAGCCTGCACAGTGGTAACAAGGCATGATGAATCCATGTTCTCATTCTGTTTACGCCAAATTCTGACTCTACCATCTGATTTTCTCAACAGAAATAGAGACCCTTCAGACCAGGCAACATTTTTCCAGTCTTCAACGGTCTAATTTTGGTGAGCTCTTCCAAATTGTAGCCTCTTTTTCCTATTTGTAGTGGAGATGAGTGGTACCCGGTGGGGTCTTCTGCTGTTGTAGCCGCTAGTTTAATTTTAAAGTTTAGTTTAAATGTAGTTTAAAAGAGAGAATATAAATGTATATATTGAGAGAGAGAGAGAGGCTTGCATATGCATATCTCAGAATCTTTTGTAGCACTAGCAGCATTTCCTTTGTTTGCAATGGGAATCTGATGCTGAAGGATCACGCCCTGGTAAAAATTACATCACTGGGAAGGCACATTTTCACAGACTAAGAATAAAGGCCCAAGGGATTGTAAAATTGAACATTTAAATATTTTCTCTTCCACTTTCATGCTCCCTTCCTAAGCTTCTTTTTTAAACGGAGCCTGTGGGCTGCAGTGGTATGTGAGGTCATAGCCTAGGCTGTGACCAGTCTGCACACCAGTGGTTTCATCTGTTGAGAGTTTGTGTTTTCCCATAGAAGCTTCTGAATTACTGCATATCAGTCTGTCTCTAACTGCATGACTTTTAATAGTTCTCCTCATATTGCTTTTGATAAACTTCCTGACTCAACACAGTATCAGCTGCAAGCTATTCCAGTCTTATTAAGTTCTAAATTTGGTTACAAACATTAAAATTTCACCTTAATTGGATTCAGTAAAATTCACCAAAAATCACACACATAAACAAAAACACACACACAAAAAAGTTAAAAGCCAACCTTTAACAAATAAAAAAAATAACATGAGAATCTTTTTCATAAACTGTGAATATCTATCTATAAATTACAGGAAAGTCTGTCTGTCCGTCTGTCTCATAATCAAATATAGCCTATCTCTCGAATCGTTAGTCCGATGGATTTCAAACTTGACGGGTGTCTTGCACGAGTGTGTGTGTTTTGAGTAATTGTTGGTTTGGTGTGTTTTAGTGCTCATTACAGCAAAAGTTCAGTGACATTTTAATTTGTGCATGTAACGGCCAACAGTAACAGGATGTAAATGCAATAATGCTCTTTATTTAAGTGCACAGACAAAGAGGTCAGAAGCACAAAACAAAATTGCTACTTTTAAAAAAAAAAAAAGAATCGCTACTTTTTCAAAATGAATCGCTACTTTGTCAAAAAGAACAGCCCATTCTCACCCCCAAGGCGTCACTTAACTGGCGCCTTGGGAAGCATTTGGACATGCTTCAATATCTGACGCTTTAGGCGCCCTTTAGCGTCAGTTAGATGACGCCCTAGGATCGTGTGTACCCTACCCCCACCCCACACCTAAACCTAACTGCGTCCTCTAACTGACGCTTTCCTTTAGCGTCAGTTAGATGACGCCGTAGGATCGCCTAAAACGTCAAATATTGAAGCATGGTCAAAGGTGACGCCTTGGGGTGAGAATGCGTTGAAAAGAATCACTACTTTTTTTCTGAAAACAATTGCTTTTTTTAAAAGAATCACTAGGGTACTTTTTAAAAAGAATCGCTACTTTTTCGAAAGTGAATCGCTACTTTTAAAAAAATGAATCAATACTTTTTCAAAAAAGAATCATTACTTTTTCTTAAGTGAATCGCTACTTTTCACTTGCTTGTACGCTGGTGAACGGAAGACTGAGGCACTGACAGACTGAACAGAATTGCTGAATAGGCTATTGCAGTGGAGGTGGGAGAGGCGGGATCAGCGACGACAATGTGGAGATCTTGAAATCACCATGATCGAGTTTAATTCCAACATCTGGGATTTAATGAAGAAACAGAAAAAAATGATACAGACTAAATCCAGAGGAACTGCGGCTACGTCTCCAAGATACTCGAAAAAACCTTCCTGCAAATCTTCAGTACTGAGAAAACTTTTAGGCACTTGTAAAAAAAATACTGTAAAGTGAGGATACGTTCAAAAACAATGTCATCTGATTAATCAGTTAACTTCTTTTAACTAAATCAAATATATGTTTGGTGAGACAACCCTTTGCAACCTATAGTTTTTCATCTTTGCAGGTTTCTTCAAATGTCTTGGAGACATTACCGCAGTTCTTCTGGAGTTCGTCTGTCTCAGTTTTTGTTTTGTTTTTTTCATGCAATTGCACATTTTACAACACATCAGAGTGTTACACTTTGCAAGAATGTTTTTGACCCTAAATAAGAAAAGGTCATAACATTTCAAGCTATCTAGTACTCTTCCGACAACTCAAAAATCGAAATGGGTCAAAAAAGGGCCTATATTAAGCAAGTAAATGGCAAAAAATTAGCAAGCTCTCTTTCTTGATGATGTGTACCCAAAAAGCAGTTTGCTCAATGAATTTATGAAAACACAGTTAGCTAATTAAAGCTTGCAAACACACAATTATTGTTAAACAAACTTGTTAATTCAAAGTTTTGTAGAGCAAAAATCTAACTGAATTCAGTAAACCTTTCTAAAATTAGACTTAACCAAAGTAACTCTGTTTAAGCTCTTCCAGTTAATTGCTAACTAACAATGGCACATGGTAGCAAGCTAACAGGGACTGCTAAAGCTGTACAGCTAAAGCTTTTTTATAGACAATATTGCTTAGCCCACAAGCTAAGCTCCACTCTTCTACACAAAGGTAACCACAAAACTACAACATAACAAATGTTCCTTCATTTTCAACATAAATGAACCTAAAACACTAACAAATATTTCCCAAAACATATGCAAAATAACACATTTACTCTCCCACTCCAGTCCCATGCAAATCATGCTGCTAATTCCACTTGTCAAAAAACATGATTAATGTAGTCTTGACACAATGGGATTAAATTAAGTTCCATTTTCCAAAACGACTGGATGTAATGTAAATAAGTTGTGACAAAATGTTTATGAATTGTCCTACAGTTTCAAGAATATTTTGGGGACAAGGAAAACTTCAATACAACAAAATGTGTGCTAAGAAACACACATCTTTCCAAAACTACTTTTTCATGTTGTTGGTCTGAACAGAATCCAGCAGCTGTCATCACATAACAGGAAATACGTTTTCTTAAGGCATGGGTGAGTGAAACAATAGAACAGACATCAACAAAATATCCTATTGTTGTAATCAATTCACCAGTATTTTGTTTCCCTAAGAGATAAGGTTTCTTTTAATGCTCAAGGTAGCAAGGAGCAGACAGGAGCACTTAAGGACTGTCATCGAGTTTAATGGTGTGGAAGTGACCTGAATGGAAAATATGGCAGTTATGTTTTGTCTTATGCACTAGAAGAAGGACATTTGTTAAAGGAAATCTATTCTCCAGGCATTTGTTACTTCCAAAAACGGCCTCATATCAGTGTCGTTTGTTTATTTTCCCAAGAGGCCTACAGCAGAGAATGTCTGCTTGACCTCAAACAAAGGTTAAACAGTGTTTGACCTGCAACATGTAAAAAAAATGTGTGTGTGTGTGTGTGTGTGTGTGTGTGTGTGTGTGTGTGTGTGTGTGTGTGTGTGTGTGTGTGTGTGTGTGTGTGTGTGTGTATTTTCTCCTTTAAATATTAATGGAGGCATTTATAAATTCACTAGCTAATTTGGCTATTCTTTCTCTATTGACAAGCAAAACCACAACTTTTGTTCTATTAGCCATTATCAGTCATATATTTTCTTCTGGTTTGAATCTTGATTGGCATAAATGGAAATCATAATTTTGTTTATTTGTCCAATTTAAATGAGCAGATGAGATCATCATTATTTCACTGGACATTTCAAATAAATGTTTTCTCATCAAGTCCACTTCATGACAGAACAGACATTGTGATGATTGAGCTTAGGAAGCGGTCATATCCATGTTTTACCATGAATAAAGCACTATTGTCCAATCAGAATCAAGGATTGAAAATAACCGTTTTATAAATATATATAAACGAAACATACTGTATGTTTTTGATCAGGAATATAGATAGTTTACTGAATACTCATTTTGTGACAAAATATCTTGATAGGGCACGTTGTCACACTGTATGGGCTGTAAACAAACAGATTAGGGTCAGCTAACAGAAAACAAGCTTGATAGACAAACTACTGATAGCGGAAACACAGCCCTTGATCATTTAAATCTAAACAATGAAACGTTTAAAATGGCAACAAAGTCCACAATAGCTAAATGCCTGTAATAAGAGCAAAGATAATGACTTTACTTTGATCTATACAATTTTATCTGCAATATAATCAGATCATGCAACATGAAATAACCATAAAGGTAAAGAAAATAAAGGTGGTGCATAATAAGAGCAGCCGCGGGCGTTTCTGCACAGCTCGAGCGCAGAGTTGATCCACTTCAAACAACTACATGTAGTAAAGCGGAAACAACGGACTACAGAGAGAGACGCTTTCGATTCTAGCCCACGAATAATTCAAAGAAAGAAACGTCTGAGTTTGTCGTCGTCTTGGAGCTTCATAAAATAGCGCGGACGCTTGGATTACAACATGTTCTAAGAATCAACATAAGTTTGGGATACAGAGATCTGTACAACCAGACGACATGGGCAGTTTCATTTTTCAAACGTAAACATCCGCCGAGCAGTTTCCGTCCATGTGTGAGCAGCATGCTAACCCTATTTCGGATGAGTGTATCTGTCCAAATCAGAGGACACGTGCCATTCCCAGCTAATGCTCAGTTTTAATACGACTGGAATTGCTTTTATTTAAATCTTAAGCGGTTTGCCAAGACGATACGTTAAGACGCGAATGGGTTAGCACGCGAGCTAGCAGCTAGCTTGGCTACCAAAGCTGTTTGTTTGTGAACGCACAGACTGAACTGTGTCGTTTGGCAGCACAAATACTATGACAGATGATAATAGTCCATTACGGTGAACTAAAGTGACATTTCACAAGCAGATATCCTTATTATGGGTCTACTGAGCTTGATTTTTAGTTCAGTTGGAAAATGCATAGATGTCATTTGCCTCCTTCTGGATTTAAATTTTGTGATTGTCAACTCATTAATTCATCTGTTGGCGGCAGTGATCTCCTTTGTCAGTTGTCTGCCCATGCTGCTCACAAATTCAGTGTCTGAGTGCTGGAATCTCACCTTGCTTTGCATCATCACCATGCGGGACGGAGTGACCGTCGTGACCCATAACATGGTCGGAGGCTGGACGCAACTGCTCGGAGGCATGCTGGAAAGCTTCAAGATGATCGGATACCTGTCTTCACATCTGCTACTGCGCACCAAAGAGCTTCTTCACCGCGGTTTGCTGTCGGGACACAGTTTGCTACGGCAGGCGTGGGAAGGCTGTGGCATCGTGTTCAGCCTGTTGCTTTATTTCGTCAACACGATCATTAACTTACTTCTCATTGGTACGCAAAATTTATACTCCGTGTTGGCCAGCACTGTGGAGGCAGTGTCCTGCCCTTTGCAGAAAGCTCTTGAGCTGACCCTGACTGTGCTGACCTTCCTGTACAGCAGTCTCGTTGGCACCTCCATCCTGCTGTGGACACCATGCAGACTAGCCATGGAGTTTCTGGGATCTGTCTGCCAGATCTTCATGAGCGTGTTCTTGCTCAACTCTTACGGGCTGCTGCTCACGTTTGTCATAATCACGAGTACCACCATATACCTGAATCCAGCGATCCCAAGACAAGTATCTTTGAACATAATCAACTACATCAACTCTGTGCCACTCCTGCAGCGACTCAGAAGAGCTCTACACCGCCTCTACGTCCTCGAGAGGAATGTGTGGCAGAGACTGGCCTGGCATCGTAGTAGGATAGGCCTCCTGGTGATTCCTGCAAGGAGAGAAGCTGCGGAAAGGGACGTTAGAGAGCCTGAGCACAACCTTGAGCCTCAAGTTGACCTAAACGCAGCAGATCCGGTGGTGGAAAACGCTCGCGAGGACACCAACCAAGCAGACGATCCTCTAAACCTGCCGCTTCCAAGCTCCAGCGCTCACAGGCCGCTCCGGAAGTTTCCGTCTGAGGACAGTTGTAAAGGCCCTCCGTCGGACAACCTGCTGAATCTTCTCCAGGAGCAGGAGGAGAGGAAGAAGTGCGTGATCTGTCAGGACAGCACCAAGACTGTCGTGCTTTTGCCGTGCCGTCACTTGTGCTTGTGTAGAAACTGCACCAACATTCTGCTGAGCCAGCCCATCTACCAACACAACTGCCCCCTGTGCCGCCACATGATCCTTCAGACCATGGACGTGTATCTCTGAGGGAAATGTTTACGGATGTGTTTCCGTCATCCTCAGGTTATTTGAGCAGCACTGTTCTTGAACTGTGGGAAACCACGTGCCCTTTTTCATCTGTTCATTCCACTACTATTGCTTGTATATAAATTTGAATCACAATCTTTTATAAATTGCGATGGCGAGGCTGATGACTGGCTGTGTTTTCTTATGGTTTTATATACATTGTCACTGTTTTCATCAGCTTGTGGAATCAACACTATTTTTGTCATACAGCAATATCAAATGAATGTAAGTTTTGTATTAACAAACATTAAATGCTGTGGTAATTGTGAAGATGGAAGATTTGCTTAATTGAGTGTTTAAGGGGAACATTTATGCTACAATACTACTAACGTTGGGCCTTATTGTATGAATTGTTGTCTAATACATTTTTTTTGCCTGACTGTAAAGGTGATAAAAGGTTTCATGTGAACTTTCTTTTTTTTTATTAGATTGTTTTTAGTGTTGGAGAAATGTTCGTTTTGCTTTGCATATTTTGTAATCATTCCACCAAAGCCATTTTGCACTATTTGAGTAGACAAGTGTCACTACAATATTTTCACCAGCCATTCTACAATCTGATGCTGTTTTTGTCATTTATTATTGAACTGCATTAAGGCTCTCTCACTGCTTAAATGGTATTGATCAATGCATTTTCAAATCGAAATTGTGTGCTTGTTTTTTTTGTTTTGAGAGATAGTAATTTAATTCGGTTACTGGTAAAAACCAAGTGGCAGAAAGGCTTTTAGCTCAGCTTTGTCCGCTGGGTGTTGTTAGAAATCACTATTTTTGGTTAACATCTTGTACATTAGAGAGACATGGTACAGACCTTACATTATTTTGGTCAAAACCCCGAAATCCACAATTGTATTCAGAATGACACAATGTGCAAGACAATCAAGTGCATTGAAGAAAAAGATTCATACAAGTAGATTCATAACTTTGTTGTCCTTTTGAAAAATACATTGATTCCATATAGTCCCTAGCTATTTCTGTCACTCTCAATTCTGCTCAGTGCAGGTGATGAGCACTAACCCATGTTTTTTAATTGTAATTAAGGTTTTTAAACATTCCATTCATTCCACATTTTTAGCCCCAAGCCTTTTGTATTCTAGTCCAGCAGACGTTTGTTTTCTATAAAGGTCTCAATTGAAGAAGCTTGTGGGTTAAGCAGATGTCTGTCTCTCCAGCGGCCTGGATAATATCAAAACCACAATCATTAACTGTCCAGATGAACAATAAACAGTATTTGACTGTGGTCGTATTGTCTTTGTCTTCAGCACAACTTGTTTTAGTTTCGTCATTGGACTAAAATGCAATTCACAACAATGTCTTTGATTGTGATACATGGCTTACTGAGATCAGCATTGTGGGACTTGGGATTCCAGTTGTTAATCTTGACATTTCCAAAACCTGATCCAATGTTACCTATAGTCCTATATCCAAATAAGTCTCATCTCAGGTCTGGAATTTTACATTTGTTAACCACTTTTTCCAGCTTTAATATGGTTAATTTAATAAAAGGTGTGTGAAATGCAATACTTATAAAAGGAAACACATTCAGCACTGGACAGCTCCACATTCCAGCTTTTTTTGCGAGAGGAAATGTTGTGAATCACACATTGTTGTTCACTTCTATACAGCATTCAAGCAATTCCCTTAGTACTTGCATTCGGATACTCATTTCATGTCTGTTATCTGTAACTGCATACTTGAGAACAGTGCTTTAAAAATAACCAAAAGCTTAGGAAGAGAGGCACCATAATGCATTTAACACAGTGTTAACTTCCTATTTATACAGATAAAAGAGGATTTACTAGTTTGTTGATTGATTTATCAATTTGAGTCCAGCTACAAGTTTATATTTTCTCTCTGTAATGGTCTACACTCTGACTCGACTTCCTCTATGACAAATTAATTAGAGCACTTCTTGTATATCAACCAAGTCTAGGACAGCTAGAATAGACTCAGTTCAGTAGGTCATCCAATTCACAGTGTATAATTCAGTGTCTGGCCCTGGGTCCACTGAACAAATGTGGACATGCTTGAGTTTATTTGACAAGCAAGAAGTCCTGCCTCTGGGTCAATGGGAACGTTTCTGTCTCTGAGGAAGGAAACTGGGAAAAACACCAGTTCCTCACACCCACACAGAGACTTCCACTGCACAGGGGACTTCCATTACATCTATCCTTCATTATACATAATGAAATTCCACAAGGATTTGTCTAAAAAGGGCAACTATTGAATTAATGGAAAGTAACTTGTGAAAACACGTTTTTTTTTTTTTTTTTTTTTTTTTTTTGTTACTATCACTTTTGTCCTAGACCATTCTTTGCTAATTCTTGTTTTTGAATGCTAGCCTAATAGTTGCTACATTAGTCTGGCTATGATGATGAATGGACGCCCTCTGCTGTTCTTAGACCGAAGTACACAACAAAAATATGAATGAATGGAAATTTAACGGACAGTGTCGCTGTTCTCCGAGAAGCCAAATAGTACATCTTAAGTAAATATTACGAAAAATAAGACACTATCCTTATTGTCTATGTATCCAACAACAGCGACGACACCTGCAAAAAAAAAAAAAAGTTCTAGAGCGATCGAGGCAGCCTATCTGGAAGGATAATGAAACGACGCCCGTGCTGATATTAACAAAAAAATTAAAAAATGATGAGATGAAAGCAACAGACCTGTACAGATTATTTAATAATGGAGATTTTATGATGTTGTTTGGAAACCAAAAACAAAGAATTACAGTAAGTTAACTTTAACCTGAAAACAGTTGTTATTTTACGTGTTTTGGACATGTAGGCTGCCATGGTAGTTTCTATAAATAACATGATATATATATATATATATATATATATATATATATATATATATATATATATATAGTTTACGACAGCATCAGTCGTAAATGATATAGGCCTAGTGTTGTGATATGATAAAAGTATTTGGGAGTTTGATTCAGACACCCTTCTGAGCTTGTTGCTGTCTGGTTGCAGTGCTCTGCTAACAGCAGTGAAGGGGCAGGCCATGACCTAATGGAAATTAACTGCACAAAGGGAGGATACAAATGTACCTCTCATTCTTCTCAATGTTACTGCACAAACATTCTGTGTAAGACTCTGCCAGCAGCCTGGGGAAAATTGGAACTAGTACTTATCTTAAAACAAAACATTCAGAAAAGCAGGAGAGAAGAATCAGAGAAAGAAAGAAATAGACAAAGGAGAGAAAGCTAGCTATATGTTTAGACAATGGTCTTGGCTGTGTTTTGCAAATGCAAAGTTAAAGCTTTGTCTGTAAAATGATGAGGCTTGATTACATAATGTCTGTGACTCAGCACAGTGAGGCAACCAAACACAAATCATGGATTTTGGCCTTTTATAGTTTGTATAAATCCACACAATCAGCTGGAAATTGTTGCATGGGGAATTCGTTTGCACAAATTACAAATCATGTGGATTCCTATTGAAATGACTAAATTTGCCATACAACAGTAAATGTGATCGCAGCTTTACTCAGAATCACTTCCAACCTAAGCAGCTTTGTATTGGTCAAAACTAGTGAATTAGATTAGACACGTCAGAACAGTAGAACAGATTAGACAGTGTTCATAGTTTAACAAACTGAAATCCAGGGGCGTTAACTGGGGCAGAGGCCACTCATCAAAATTTGTTTTGAAAATTGCACAGATTCGTATTGTGATGACTGCATTTTGCTTGTGGAATGTTAAGGTACAAAGGTAAATGCGTCTTCACCTATGGTGTAATATACTCAAACACTAGAGATACGGTATAACATTTTACGACTCCATAAAAGATAATAGGAAATTTCACAAGAATGGAGACTGGAGTTTCAACAAATCATTCTTGGGGCCGGATAATTTCAATAAATCATGTGATTTAGTTAAAAATGATTTGTTCTTGAATACGATGTAAAGTAGTAGATAATTTTATGATGCCTTTGCATCCTCCATTATTACATTGTAATTATAATGAAAAAGAGTAACCTGTACGGTCCTCAACAATTCTCCATTTGCGTTTCACAAAAGGGACAGTCATAAAGAGTGAATAAATAATTACAGCATTTCCCAATAAAGGCGCTCTATTGCTTTAAATGCACCCTGAAACATGAAACCACGGCTCTCCGTTTCCCGGCAGTAGAAATGGCTTTTCCTTGTACCATTTACTGACAAATTGGGTAATTATGGGTGTCATATTTCATTGAAGTCATATACCAGAGAAGTGTTGGAAAAGTATTTATTGTGCTTTTTCACAAAATATAGACTGCCACCAGAATAAACATTTTGTGAGAAAACAGTAGACGGTTTTCTTTAAAAAATTTGATTCCATGTTTCCAATGAAGTAATATGGTTCATTTGTGAATTTCCTACTTTGCATGGCAACCCACCAGTCGTTTTATTCTGTATGACTAAATGTGCTTATAACTGAATATTCTGTGCAGTGCTGATCATATCTGATTATATTGAAATGATTACAAATGAAGGCCAATCAAAGGCCTTTGTCTGATCCGTGACAGTGCTTTTCCACTTTATGAAATTGGCATGTGACAAACAAAGTTAGTTATTGCTTCTATTAAATCTATGCAAAAACAGCAGAGTTTTTCCAGTCTGAGTACACTAGGAAACCAGTGAAAGTGCTGTCTGTCTTTGGGCTGGAGTAAAAGCCATTGTACTCGCCCAGGGCCATCTGCACCCACACCTGATCTCCTGGAATCAAGTGCACTAATGTTCCTCCAGACAGCGAGGCTGGTTTGGACCAGTTCCCGAAGATCTGAAAGTAGGAGGCCACGGTGTTTCCGTTCTTTATGAGGTCAAACTGCAAGCTGGAGCGGTAGACTGTGGCATGAACGGCGATGTAGTAAACGCCCGGCACTCTGCACGTGAATCTTCCGGTCTCGGGATTGTAATCGCCCTGCTCGTTCAGAACCACTTTGTCGAAGCGAACCGCATCCCCCGCCACCAATGGAGTCGTGCGGGCCTCAGACAGTTTGGCACTAAAAGCTGATTTGGGGGCCACCGCACACTCGCCCGGGGTTCCTCGCTCACCCTTTTCCCCTGGATCCCCTCGGTCTCCCGTGAAGCCCCTCGCGCCTGGCTGACCTGTCATAAGCATCATGGGATTTTTAAGTTTTACTATTGACATTCAATAGAGTTCTGCAGGTATTTTTGTAGGCCAAAATAAGGAAATGAGTTTGCATTTTAGCACTTCTGTTTTTTTTTTTTAAATGGGTTTTTGGTTAAATGCCTGAAATAAGGTCTGTAGATAAAAAAAAGCTCAAGATATTTTTATGCTTTATTCTACAACATAAAACATATCAGTAATACCCCCTTGTGTTTTTCTTATAGCTTTTACGTGTCTTTTTACGGTTGTTGACGAGTGGCCATTTTGGACTACAGAGGTTATTGGGGACATTGACGTCATCACAGCAAACAGGTTAACTCATCTATTTACTAATCCGCTTTAACAGCCTCATTGTGTATATAATCATGCTATTGCTATGCTATTGATTCTAAATCAAAATTTAAAGATAAAAGAAGGTCACAGAGCTAATTTTCTGCAAAAATCGTGTTTGTTTTTTTTTTGTGTGGAGGGAACCAGGGCGATGCTACTTTTTGAGTTGGCCTACAAAAATGTGTCATTACTGCAGCACATGGGTGTAGGTGGTGAGAAAAACACCATTGAGGTTGGTATTTTTGTACCTGGTTCTCCGCTCTCTCCTCTTTCTCCTTTCTCTCCTGGTTGGGCGTCACGGCCGTCTCGTCCATCCCTGCCGGGCTGACCGGGGCTGCCGTGCAACCCAGGGGACCCTGGGATACCGGGGCTTCCTGTGCACAAACTAGGGATCTTGTTGTCTTCAACTGAGTTAGACCAATGTACTGCAATAACAAGCAGCAATGTAAGAGGCCATGTCTGCAGAGATGTCATCGCTCACTCTGTGGAGAAAAGAACAAAATGGAAGAAAAAACTTAGTCTCATAATCTTGTTTCAAGATGATTTCAGCATCACTCAGACTGAAAATGGTATGAAGTCTGCACATAATGTGAAAAGCAGTGAAGCACCAGAGTGTTGCATTATCTCACCTCTTGGTCAATAGGGTGAGCATGCCAAGGGAAAGTTTATAGAACATAATAATTACTAAAGCACAAGCTCAACTGTGTAAGTGTAAAAGCAGATAAAGAAGACTTAGAAATATAGCCTAGGAATTCATATCTTATAGCCTACATTGACTGGAAATGGGGAGTATGAATAATAAAAAAGGTACTTTAACCTGGACAAGTCATTTGGATCACTATTATGTGGTGGGTTTTTTTTTTCTTTAAATCATTTTGTAGCCTGACAGCCCCAGTCCCGATTTCACTTTCATTGATACTGAAAAGAGTATGGGTTTGGAACAACATGAAGGTCAGTAAATGATGACAGTTTTCCTTTATGGGTGAGCTATCCCTTTAATAACTCTCTGTCAGCTGTTTTCCATCTACAGTACTGAGGGGTTAAACCTGATGTTTGTAGTTAGCTGGTGAATAGCAAAAATGCAGTATGTACTAATCACTATAATAAATGTTACTGTCTACCATCTCTCATTGATGAGGTGCTGAAGCCAGTCAATATCATCAGGCTGCAACACACAGTCTCTACAGCAGGAAGTATTCATGGGCTTGTCAGCTCTCGTAATCCTGTCTGGAACTAACCATTTCCAAGATTTTATGTCTTTGCGTAAATCAGCAGGTTTCTATTCAAGTCTACTGTCTGTCAAACAGCTGTTTCTTATGAAATACGAGAAACTGCTGATGATTCACACTGAGAAACACAACCAGACCACCAAAGCATTCTTCAAAAATTCTGCAGAATCAGTTAAAGCACTGGGATCTTTAATTTAAGAGAAACATCTGTCCTAGGACATCTGGACAGTTATCACTCGGGACTGTGTTTATGTATTTTGGGTCTAAATGCTGTGCGCAGCTCAATCCGTGAGTCATGTTTGGACATAAGAGAAATGACTGCCAAAGAGGGCAGAACAAATACTGTAATTCCAATGTCAACTGGATGGTCTGATTTCCAAACAATGGATCACTCGCTCTCATATGCATCACATTTTTTTTTTTTTTTTTATGCATCGACTTAAACATTGAGGTACAATCCTACAATATCAGTGCAACATTTACAATACATTACAAATTGAGCTTTGTGGTGAAATATGGGATGAATCAGTTCTTTATCTTGAAACTGAAGTGGGTCTACACTGGCTCTCATGATAAAAATGACCAAACTGAGATCAGGAATGAGTTGTTACAAAAACAAAAGTTACATAAGAGACTGGAACATTTTTCCATTTAAAGACTCAGCAGTGCTATTTCATAGTAAAGATCATTATTAGTAGTCAAAGTGAAATAATAATAGTTGTATCTGCGTCAAAGTGTCTAAAGTGTAGACTGTCAAGGGAAAAAAATATTTGCCAATAAAATCAAAACCAAAATCAGTTGCCGTAACACATGAAAGCAGCCATTATGACAAGACCTATTTCACTATTATGTAAAAAAAATAAATCAAACTCACCATTTACGTTTTTTGAAGCTCCACTGGATTGACGGTCTTGAGCAGGCAAAGGAGAAACGAGCAGTGGAACTCCTCTTTTCTTTGCCGTCCAAGGCGTCTGGGAAAAAAAAAATCTGCACTCCTAGCCTTTAGAGGAAATGGGAAGCTATTGGAAGCCAATTAGAAATGGAGAGGCTGGGAGATGGAGAGGGATCATCCAAGGGACAGAGACTAAATGCTTGTAGCTTGTCCAACTTTAAAAGCATAAACATTATCCGATACAGTAGAGCCTTAAAGATGGGGTCTTGGGCGCCAACGAACAGTCTGGCGAGACCCTTTTGTATTCAATTAGTGTGTGGTTTACAAAGGAAGGATGCCAGTTTATTGTGGCGAATTTGCGAGAAATAAACCGTTCAAGGATTACAGCCCTGTGGTCAAGTGGGAGATTAAACTATACTTGCTTTAAAAACACAAAGCATATTTTCAAGACAATATAGATGATTATGTGACACGACCATTTTATGTAAACAAATGCTCTGGATTCATTGTTGCCACATCAAGAGACGGAAAAAACCCATACCTTTTGCATTTGAAATTTTTTTTTAAATGAGCAGTGAAAATCTGCAGGCATGAATGAAGGCTGGGAGATATGCTGATGTGGGTGGCTGTTCAGACACATGGTTCTAGTTACTTTTGTAGCTTTATTTAGAGGGCAAAGCTTCCCCATTAGGGGTATCCAGGCCTGTCTAGAACACTTATCCAGCCTTGTAATTCTCATTAGGTCTAATGCTTCAAACTACTTCAGAGAGACTGCTAGTGGCTCCTTATTGTCTACAAGGTTTCATTGGGCCGGGTTCTTCATTATGAACAGCTGGATGGATTAGACCCCATTTTCTGATCTCTTGGTGTGAATGGTTTCAATAAAGTGCCACATTTAAAAAACTTTTTTTTCTTAAAGCATAATAATTTGGTCTTTTTAACCCTAAAAACTAAAGAGCACATTATCAAAAACATTTTCTCCATGTAAAATCGGAAAATCAGCTGAATACCTTCGAAAACGGTAAAACCCAACTGTTTAACTCGGGGGGGAGTGGTAAAATGAGCCTATTTACAAAAAAAAAAAAAAAGTCGAGTATCCCTTTAAAAGTGTACCATGTCACTTGATGTCCAATGGGTCTTTATGCAAGACATGGGAACTAGTAACAATTATGAAATGGTTAAACAATAAGATATCCAGTTTGAGTAAACAAGACATGTTTATTATTTAAACTATCACTTAAATAAAAAAAGTGCATAGAAAATAAACATGATTAGAAACTTTCCTTTTTACAGTTGTTATGTACAATTTTTTTCCTCATACATTCATCCTTAAGTAGTTTGTGGTTGAATATTTTAGATTAACAAATTTTCCTTCATTTTTCTGAAAAAAGGTAAAACACTGATGGGGCAACTTGGAGAAAAAAAAAAGAAGAAATAAAAACCTTAAAACTGTCAGTATCAACATCAACATGATATCTCGAAACTACGGGGAAAGGAAGTATTGGTAAGACGATGAAAAACTTGCGTTTTCCAAGAGGAACAAATTCAAATCTCTCCTTCTCAAGACCTCTCGGACTCTCTAAAGTACCTCAGACGGTCTGCAACTTATTTCTGTACAAAGTGAACCAAGTTAAAATTCCAAAAACAGGGACCTGCTTTCAGAAGGAGCTTTACCTCAGAGTACATCTAGAGATGCTAGCAGAAATAAATAAACAGAATGGTCACCATTACTCATTACAGAACATCACATAAGAAAAAGTACAACTTAAGATCCAATAGGAGAGAGAGGTATAGGTGACATGGCTGGGTTTAGGAAAGGACATTTTTTTTTCCCTAATGTCCACAAACTGTTAGAAAATGTACAGAGTAAAATAAAGCCAACTACACCATCAAAAGCAAACAAAATATCAATGCTTAAAAAGTTTACAACCACATTTTACATTAACTTGTTTCATAATATAAATACCGCTCCTTTTCAAAAAAAAAAAAAAAAAAAACCTGCAATGCTCCATTGAGGGAACATACAGAGACACAGGAAAACTGGTACTTGATCTTGATATTGATATTAAAATGATGCACAATAGTTACTCTAAAGTTTATCTGTAACACAAAACCATTACAGATTATACACTGAACATTGCAATTAACCATTATGAAGCTGCTGTTTGCTACTGTAACTAAGTTTGTCTGTCCATTCCGTATATTGTGTAGATATTGAAATACAAGTTACTATTCATACACGTTTAGTTTTTATATATATATATTCATGTATATTGTGTATATATATATGTACTGTTGATTATAATTACAGGACAAGGTGTGGTACCACTTGCGTGGCGTGGAAGAGTAAAGTCCAGGAAAAACGACAAGAGCGCTTCTGCTTCTGAAACACTGACCGGTCACTGTCACACCGGTTTTATGGAGCATCTGAAGTTGTATTGATGTCTGTGCAGGAGTCTATTACAAAGCCCTTAGGATTAGTAACTGCATTACAAAAAAAATAGATTAATAAAATAAAAATCTTATTTCATTAGACTGAGCAATAGTTTCTGTAGAACCCTGCAAAGATTGCCATTGCTGTATAGTCCACCTATTTTATGAAATAAAAAGCTGTCCCGTATCTTCCCAGTCTTTCATGTTGGAAAATGAAAGAAAAATATTACAAAGAAAGAGTAAACAAAATTCTACAATACATTCAAAAACGGCCTAACTGCAGAGTTCAGCACGTCCCTGTTCCACAGGGGTGCCAGGGCAAGAGGAAAAGTTGGGCAAGACCCCCAAGAATCCCTGAAAAAGATGGCTAAAACACAAATTCTGATAAATACAAACACGTATACAAATATGAGGCAGCAGCCAACAAATGCTCAATGTGAGGCAACGTACAGAACTCTGATCTTCAGTGCCTTAGTCAAAAATGAAATTCTGGGAAAGGTCAAAATTATTGCAGCCTAGGTACAGTGAGGGCTGTAAGGAGGGGGTCTGCAGTGGCCGAGGAAAAAGCAACAATTTTATTAGAGTTAAACTTACGAGGCAAACAAAAAACTGGCCTTGAAAGTGGCTTTTTAAGGAAGCCACGGTTGTACACAGCAGCTTCGTCTAGAGGCATGTACAGATCCCAAGCCATTCTGCAATACACACATACTCGTGCTACAATCGTAACTTTACATGAAATGTATAATAAGAGTCAAATGTCAAGTTGAATCTGTTTATGCCCTAGTTAAAATAGCTTAAAGCGTTACTCCACAATCTGGAGATCCTCAGCTGACTGTCCAATCGAATTCAACCACCAGAGAAATTTACAGAGAAGGCACCAAACTCTTGATCTGAAAAACGGAAGAACAATCCACAGAACATCCACTAAAAAATAACAAAGCCACATCTGTGTCGGCCTTATTCAAATAGGGGTCAAACGAAACTCGAGCCCTGAAAAGAGCACAGACTGAGACAGGTGTTGGTGGCGTCTACATTTAAAAGAAAAAAAGATGATACGAGCAAATAATGTGCATTGACTGAATGGCTGGCTGGAGCGTCCATGCAGTGCCAAGGCAACATGTGTTGAAGAAGACTGGGAAGAAGACTGATCTTCAGTGCACAAGACCGTGAGGAAACAAGAGCCCTCCGCCCTCTCCTCCTCCATATAGTGCTTTACAAGTAGTTTAAATGGGATAGCCTCTGTGGCAATTCCTTGCTTTACACCAATCTCTAAGAAAATATTTTGATATAACAAAATATATGGAATAAACTTTGGGACTTGTCAGTAGCTAGAATGCTAGAGAAGGATTTCATGCATTTTTATTTTTAGACATTTTCTCCAAGTTTTGAAAATGCAAAGAGGGCCTTTTAGGGGAAGAAGGGCTGTTCTTGCATTCAATTTTAAGGCTGGCATTAAGAAAGGAGAGTCATATCAAACCGATCTGCACTTTGAAAAGCTCACTAAACCTAAACTCACATTTGACTGGCCGTGCTTGACTTGGGTTCACAACGAGAGCCTCTGGTGGACCGCACTCTGTGGGAACAGTAACTGCTTCAGTCTTTGGAATAGAAAGAAACATTCGGGCTACAAAAAAATAAAATCCAACTCAAAAATATTTTAGAAGACAGCACTAGAAAAATGTCTGGACAAAGCATTAGTGTTGTAAATCTATTATTTCCTACAAAAATGTTGATAAAATAAAT
This sequence comes from Pimephales promelas, assembly GCF_016745375.1. The sequence goes on from NW_024121166.1 coordinate 6,356,478, forward strand.
AATGTTTTATTAAAAATATAAATACCATTGTTAAGTGCCATTTACCAATGAGTGCTTTTTTAGTCATTTGTATAGAAAAATATACATATTCACATACGGTATTTAACGAATTATATTTCTGTCAGTGACAAGACAGAACAAAAATAGTCAAGTTTTAAATTACCTCATAAAACAACAACAACAACAACAACAAAAACAATCACACAGAACTACGGGCCTAGGGAGGGAAATAAAAAATAGATATGGTAATAGCGTTTGGACTGAGCTAAAACCAATTAAATCTACAAGGTTTCACAAGAAGCCTTAGATCATGCAAATTAGAAAATTTTTGCAATACATTATGATTAAGCTACTTTCTCTCTAAATTACTATAAAAATGTCTAGTAAATAAAAGAATGTCATTCCCCCCAGACCTCAGAAATAGCTCTGGTCCATTGGCTGTCAGTCCACCAGGATCTCAACCCAGCAAGCCCCTACAGATCCCAAGCTCCTTGCTGGCCTACTCTTCATAGATCAACCACTGATTAAAAGAACATACAATCTTGTCTTTCTAATGACCATTATTCCAGAGACCACTGCTCCCCCTAGTGTTTCCCCTCATCATCTCTCCTCTGAGATAATATTTACAGTCTTTCAGACAGAGAATCAGGCCCAGCTTGTCAAGGATGACCATGGATGCTCTGAAAGGCTTCAATGTACATTCAAAAAGGGAAAGATGTCTAAACAGGTCAGGCTAAAAAAGGATTATGTATTGTCAATCTAAAAACATTAAATCTGTCCCTTCCAAAATTGCACTTTGGTGTTGAATGGACCTATGCGGCATTTTTTCAGTAATTTGTCGCACTCAATAAGTAAGGGCAGGCCAGACTTGACTTACAAATTTAAAACTGTTCACAATATCCTTCCTCGAAAAAACAAAATGGTCAAATAAAAGATCATATACAAAAGTTAAGAATAAGGGGGCACTGATTTCTTAAATCGGGCATTAATAAAGGGGACATAAGGGCAATCTTCACCATTGTGACTCTGTTCAATTGTCTTTTCTTAAAACGAAACAACTTAAGAGGCACAATACCATTAACCTTCTGATAACCTGAGCCTGCTTCATAGAAAATAAAACAAATAATTTAAAAATGTCTCTTCCCTGGCATTACACAGCCTTGATAGCATTTCACAGATGGTATTAGCTTGTGAGTTCGCTTTCAATTGAGGAATTTGCGACACGTCTTTGCCCCGCAGTTGCAAGGCAGCTTATTGCCTGGTTCTTCAATGGGGAACTTGTAATCGTATGTGAGCTCCTCTCCTTTATAGATTTTGCGCATGGCAAAAATGACAATGTGCTTCTGACCGTCAACATTGACCACGCGGGAGTAGCAGTTGGGCTCGCAGGAGTGGTTAATGAAACGGGCTGCACTGCCGTGCATGGTGGCATCCACCACCTCGTAGTCATCGATACGAAACATGTAGCAGCCAATGCCCTGTGAAAAATGAAGAAACACAGAAAGAAAGAAAAAAGTTGTGCAGTTGTGCGTTTTAAATGCATTGCACTAATAGATTACTAATAAGTATTAGTTTTCTACCTTGCCATCATAGTACTTCTCCCGGTTGTCAGTGAGGACAGAGCGAATGACATCACCAGAATACTCAATGACCATCTCTCCAGTGTCAATGTTCTTCTTGCAGAACAGACCTCTGCCGTGTATGGCTGATCTGTAAACAATACATAGCGATTAATAAGTATGCAACACAGATGCATGCTTGTTTTCAATTCAACCAATTTTTAGTTTGAATGGAAAGTGTATATACCTGTAGACACCCACAGCTTCTCTGGATGCTTTCTTCAAGTGCTTGAACCTCAGAGGCAGTGGCAAGTCCATGCTGGTGGCCCGTCTGTGAAAACACCAGGTGTTTTAATGCTTTAATCCATAACTGAACAAAGGTTAGAACAGGGTCAGTAAGGCGACTCACCGTGCAGACTTCTGCTGCATCTCCTCCTCATCTTCCTCCTGGGGGTTGTACACAGGAGGCTGACGGTGTTTGGAAGCCAGGAAATTAAACATGTCCAGAACTGATCGCCTAAAATCATGAATTCAAGCAGATGAAAGTCAGTTAGTGTTTAAAAGACTCAACATTCACAACAGTCCTTTGCAGAATTACTTGTTACCCTTTTCGATTGTGCAAAGGCTTAAGATTCTCAGGGATACCTGTGGTACACCTCAGCACGGGCAGATCCATGAGGGTTGACAGGAGGATCTTCTGGCTCCTCAGGTTTATGGAAGCGGAACCTGTAGTTTCGGCAATGCCTAGCTCCATACAACTGCTCCAGTAAAAACACTACAGCATCGTGAACAACACCCAGCATCTTTAACCCATTCACTCCTGAAAAACAAGATGCGCTTGCCAAATTAACAATCAGAAAATCAAAATATGTATAATATTTACAATAAATGGTCTATTATGTTTTTACCATCAAATGAAAGTGCCTTGAGTCTAGCATTGGACCGGGCTTCTTGCACTTTATCTGTTAGGGACTTCCAGGCCTCTGAAACAAAGGATTTTAAAACATGAAATTAATTTTAAAGAAGACTGATTGTAATTATCAAACAGATGAACATTAAAATCCATATCGGGTCTAAACTTCGCATTACACATCATTATCTAGGTCTTACTTACCCTCAATACTTTCACAGCGAATTTGAAATCCATCATCACTGCAGATTTCAAATATGAGCCCTTTCTTGGGCTTGTAGTCCAGAGAGGAGTCTCTCCCACTGTCTCTTTGATCAGGTGTTTCCACAGAGAATGCATTAGATCCTTTGCCATCACCCTTACTAGGTAGTCCTGCAAAAAAATGTGACAAAAATATCACATCTGTAACCACTGCAACATTTAACAGAGAGCTAGACAAAGACTTTTTACACACCTGCAGTCTTTGGTTTCTCATTATGTGTGTCCATGGTTTTATGTTTAAGAGCAGAGGAATCAGCTGACATAGTGGCAGAGTCACTGTGAAAGGAAAAAATGCAAAGAGTTTCGCAAAGTCAGGCAAAGTCAGGCATCTAATTGAAAATTTAAGATTGATCCTTATTACAGGGGTTAAAGTGAAAAGAATTATAGAGGCCAGTGAACTAAAATAAAGGCCAGTGGAGCCTTTATGAAGGCTAGTATCACTAATGTGATATATTATAGCTACTGATATCTCAATGAAAATGATGTCCCCCATGGTGCCAGAATACTTTAAGCCCTGTTATTATTGTTTACCTCTTTTTTGAACCAGTTTCATTTGTCTGCCCTGTATCCATTGGCTCAGGAGATGAAAGTTCCCGGTCGCTACAAAAAGAAAAAAAAGTTAGCACTTTTTTTATTTATTTTTTTTACCAACAATAAGCAAGATGCATTATAAAATTTCAGGCTCTTACCCTGGAAAACATGATAATTGGATTGCAGATGCGTCAACAGTTGGTGTATCTGACTGAAGTCCTTTATGTTTCTTTCCACTGCTCTTATCTGGGCTTGGTCGAGGTCTTTTAGCCTTTTGCTTTCCTTTCCCAACAGTTGTAGAGGCTGCTCCAGCAGATAACTTTAAGGATTGTTGCTGATGTGGTGGTCGAGAGATGGGAGAGGTTCGTGAGCTCTGAGTGAGGACGCCAACGACATGACCTTTGTTCAGTTCTTGAGCGATTAGATTAGGGGCGAGAGCAACTTGACCAGCTGAACTGACATTTGGGTCAAGGGTTTTATCTGCCAAGACTCCTTTCTCCATCTGCTGGTTGACGGACATGCTAATGCTTTGGTTTGGGGGAAACACGCAGATGCTACTTGCAATGGATGTCTGGGCAGGATTAGTAAGATGAGACATCATTGGGGTTCCTGAATGAAGAACCATCTGTTGCTCTGGAAGGCTCAGGTTGTGAGGGTTGATAAGGAGGTTACCTATAGGTCCTGTGATCTCAGTTGAACTAATGAGGCCTGGGGCGCTGAGCGATACAGAGCTTGCTCCTAAAAAGTTTCCCGGTGCACTGGAAGGCACCGAGACCACATTCAAAACAGACTGACTTGGGTTGAGCCCTGACACAGTACATGGGAGCAGGTGAGTTGAGGAATCATGTCCCAATATGCCAGGCTGAGTTGTGGTTGAAATGGGCATGGGCTGTGGAAGGAGAGTAGGCTCCAAGTACATTACCCCTTGCTTTGGGCGTTTTATGATGTTGGGAATTTTTCTATGAGGTGTGGCAGTAGCAGTTATAGTCCCTAGTTCCATCAGGCCTGTCTGAGCAGGGATTCCAGTAGCAATTTGTGAAGGTGACAAGTTTATCATAATATTGGGCCCAACATCAGAAGGAACAAGTGTGGGTTGAGTCTTTGGACGTGCATGTTTCTTGCTCTTGTGACTCTGAAGACGAGAAATAAGGCGTTTCTTGCCATGTCCAGAGGGGAGCATAGTCGGAGCTGGGGTGATGGAGGAAGCACTAGATACCATAGCAGCACTAGGGGCATGATCATGCCTATGTCCTGCTTCTGTCACACCAATATGGGGATCATGGGAGGTGACTCCTATGATGAGGCCTGATGTGGTGCTAGGAATGACTGGCTGGAAACCAGTATGAGAGGTGCCTGTGAATGCATGGATTTGTGGGTGATGAGGTACAGGCACTAAACCTTTGCCGCTAGCAGTAAAAATGGACTGAGAGGTGGAGATGCTACCACTGAGTCCTGTCAACACAGGGGCACTAGTGTTCATGACACCTGTTGCACTAACAGATGGTGCAATCTGGATCTTTTGGGGTACACCATTGGGAAGGGTTTGCAATACATAGAGTGGCTGCAGATGCTGGTTTACCAAGATCAGTTTCTCTGTGCCAGGCTTCAATTGAGAGGCGGTAGCTTGAACAGCAGAGCTTGCAATTGGAGTGGGACCTGAGCTAACAGTGGCAGCAGGGATGAACTTCTGACTCTGAAGAGGCAAGGTGGGTGAGCTGGAAAGCCCTGGTGTGCTAGTAGTTCTGGTCAGATCTAGGTTTCCAGTCTCTCCCACAGGTTCTACTCCAGGACTTGTGATGTGGTCGCCATCGATGCATGCAGGAATGAAGTGTTCTGGGGTCATGTGACCTTCCGGAACCTGGGAATCAGTACATCTGTCCTGAGGGCTTTTGTTGGATACAGTGGACCCTGTTCTCCGTTTCTTCCCACTTTTCTCAACTCCTGATTCCTCTGTGGCCAGAGCCAACATAGTACGGTCGGAGGTCTCTGAGATCAGTGAGCCATGATTTTGATTATTTACGGTGGGACTTCGGGTGGTTAACACAGAGAGGTCTGAGGGCAGCTCAAGAGGAAGACCATATGACTCCTCTACAGCAATGGAGGTGTTCACCCCAGTCTCGCCAGGTTCAGCACTTGCCAGTGGCTGAGTGAAATCTTCAAAAAGCATGTCCTTTCTTTGGTTAACGTCCACCCCATAACTCTCATCTAAAGAGAATGGTTCAGCAGAAGGAGCTTCTGTCTGCTGTCCCAATGACTGCATTGAAGGAGTATTGAGCACAAACTCCATAATATCAGAAGGCAGGATGTTACCACAATCATCACTGTTGTTGTTATCAGAGTCAGACTTGAGGAGATCCGTGGTGAGTGACAACTGAGTTTCAAGGGGGTCTTGTCCTTGTGTTTTCACACTTCCTAATGGAAGGCAGTTATCCTTCTGATTTTTACGACCTTCACGACTGTTGCCGCTTGTGTTATTTCCTGCCTCCTTCCCCGAGTCAATGCTTGATTTTTCTGTCCTGCTTTCTCTACCCTTCCTTTTTGTTGAGCTTTTGTGTGTGGACGAAGTAGTAGCTTTGGTTGTGCTGCTAGTGCTTATACTAACGTCACTCTCAGAACCATCGTCCACACCATCCAGCTGGCCAATTTGTTGCAGCTCCAAATTCTTGGTAGCTGTTGATACCTCATCACTGTCATCTTCATGCTCCTTTGCCTGGTCCCTCAAGAACCTGTGGATCTGTGACCCTCTTCCCAAACACTGATCAATACCTGCAATAGATGGGAGACCAGAGTTGGGGTTTATTATGGTGCGTGTGAAGTTGTAATAATACGCGTCCTTATTTGAACCAATTCCTCCTTCTTCATCTTCTCCACTGTCTGCTGAAGATGATGTGCTCATATCATCTGCCCCATCGACTTGTCCTTCAGCTGAACGCTTGCTGCTCCCAGTTCGCTTCTTCATGGAGATTTCACCACTTCTGTAGAAGGGTATGTCTTCTTCACCATACGACCGGACACCGTAGAAAGGAGTTAGCCCAAAAAACATATTCGATCGAGCACGAGCACTCCGCCTTGGGTATCTGCGTTTTGCTGAACCTGCTGAACCATCACTATCTTCCTCGTGGTGCTTATCGATGCTGCCTTCGTCCTCTAAATTATTGTCCTCCCCATCATCAGCACACTGGTGATCCAACAGATGCTCCTCGGGATCATCTGGGTGGATGTGGCTGTCTGATTCAGAGCTTTCAGAACTTGCAGATGGGGAAAACACCACTGTTCTGGACCTTCTTTGGGGGCCCTGGTTGCTAGGGGTAACAGAAGTGAAAGTGTTTGTGTTAGGGGATATGTTGACAGCTTTGGTACCATTGGGATCCATTTTCTGAGACAATAAAGGCAGCCTCTCAGTTTGTTTCTTCACCACTGGTGTAACCTCTTTGCTTGATTTAGGGTGTACCTGTTGTGGTCTAATACCTCTCTCACCTCCTGCTTTCGGCTGAATAGCATCCATGGCTGAACTATGCTTTTTCTCTAAGCTAAATCTCTCTTTGGACTTTAATGGTATCTCCACTTCCTTCTGATCCAATTTATTAACTTCCACTGTACCAGATCCTGTGTTGCTGCTCAATGCAGCGTTTTTATTGCTAATGTTGTGAGGAGGTGGACCCTGACCTTGTGTTTTGACATTACTGCTTTTAGAGTTACTGTTGAGAACTGGGTTTCGATTCTGGGGAGTCTCTTTTCTTTCTTTTGAAACATCCCTGCTCACATTCATTTTGACTTTGGAGTGCTTTTCTTTGGTGCTAGAGGTTCCATGACTAACAGTGACGGCAGCTCTTGCCTGGAAGCCACGCTTTATTTCTTCCTCTCCCACCTTGGTACCAGACGACCAGAGAGGCTTCATTGCCGCTGCTGCAGCTGGACCAGACGCATAGTCATGAGACTTCCTACTCCCAGTTTTGCTGTAAACCGATTGCAGAGACCCAGTCTTTCCTGAGTCTTTTGATGCAGCCACTGGTGTCACATTTCCTTCCTTAAGTGGTTTAGCTTTGTCTTTTGGAAGAGTGGCAAGTGGATGACTGGACATAAAAGTGTCTCCAGCTGGTAGGTCAGTATCTTTTGTGGCTTGTTTCCCTTTCTCAGTTTTTAAACTGCCACTTCCTCTCTGATGTCCTGTCAAAACTGCAGTTCCGAGAGGTGGTGAGACTTGATTTACGCTAGCTGGTTGCGATGACTTCAAACTCTCAACATCAGACTGCTTTTTGGATGCCTCTCTACAACCATCTATTCTTTCAACGAGACCAAAACCAATTCGACGCTGTGCTCCGCTGTTCACTGAATTTGCCTCTCGATTGTGAGATCTCTCTCCAGATGGTACTCTTCCTTTCTCTGTGTCCCTGGGTAAAGGTTCTTTAGAGGTTGATGACAGGGAAGGGGCAGATGAATTGCCTGTCTGACTGGATACTGTGCCTCCCTGTGGAGGGGAGAAAAGTTTTTGCCTAGGTTGTTGAGTGGAGATGGAGGAAGTGCTGTGTCGACGAGATCCGATGTTTCGCAGACTGGAGTTCAGCAGAGGGTCCCCAACAGTCACAATCTCATGGGCTGAACTACTAAAACCATCTAAAGGGTAGAAAATATATTGAACAACATTTAAAAAAAAAAATTTTAATAAAGGAGATAAAGCCATATAAATACTGTAACTCATACCTGGGGAGGGAAGGGGTCTGGTTGAGGGAGAACGGTTACATGGTGGGTAGCTGGGGTGTCTGTTCCTAAAATAAACCCTTTGTTTCGGTGTGGAAGGCACATTTGACGGTTTTATGGAATCTGTGGGTCCAGGCAAAGCAGCATCTACTTCAGCTGTAATGTTTAATAATGATCGGTTAAAATGCCAACAAAATGACTCAATGAGGACTATAATAAATCTAAATTACTTACATGAAACAGGTGGAGGACTATGAGCAACAGTGTGGTTCTCCTCTTGAGCTACTGTGTTGTTACTGATAGCTTCGGTCATAGTGGGGCGGCACACTAAAATTCTACATTTATAAACGCATCGCTTACGGGCATCTAGAGTGCTCCAGTAGACCCTTGAGCATCTGTGTAATAAGATCAAATGGTCATTTCATTTTATATCTTGTTTACTGAAATGTAATTTCAAACACAGTAATTTCAAAGACTTACTGGTATCCCACAGGAAACAGCTTCCTCTCACAGTCTGACAGTTCAGTTAGCATACCAAGACAGTCAATTGTCATAGACCCTGGACAAAACAAAAGTGACATTTAATTTTGATGTAGAATGCTTTGATTATTAGTTATCAATAGCAAACACGGTGGAAAGACATGCATACCTATCATCATGTGGATATTATCTGGTTCAAGCCCATTAACAAATTTTTTTCTCAGACTGATTCCCTCAAAGTCTACAACGACCCTCCGAGTCACTTCAAAGCCAGACTCTGGAACCGCCTTTAAAAAAGTTTATTATTTTATAATAAATTCAACACTTCACAACAAATATACAAAAACATAACTAGCTTACTGTTGCATGCATGATTCCTTACCTCGCCCTTTATAAGATCTCTGTGATGCTGACAGTAAACCTTCTTGTCCTCTAAAAAAGCACACTGCTTCTGACGTGCACACATGAAATGGTAGTTGTTTGTACAGGAGGTCAGACAACAACTCACTGTAGCTCCGGGTTTGTGACAATTCTCACATTGCTAAAAAAACAAACAAAAAAAACAATGCAATCTTTTTTGGGGTGGGGAAGGCAACAAAAATAAATTGGTGTATTATGGCATTGCAACTCAATCTACGCCATGTGTCGTGTTTGTTAATTGTGTACCAGCTGTTTGCCTCGGCTGACTGCCATGTGCACATTTTTGAGAGCACCGTCAACATCCTCGAAAACCTCTGCTGACCACAGTGCGCAGTTCACATGGGCCCACTCATTCTGGCCAATATAAAGCAGTCTCCCACAGTCCTTGAAAACAGATGACCCAGAAGTCAGAAGTCTTACAAATCAAAATTAAAATACAGTATAATTAAAAATCCATATTTATACATGCTAATGAATTCTTTTTGGTTGGTGATTACTCACGTTTGTGTTCTCATCTCCATAAGTCAGACAAAGCGCACACTGTCTATTGTCACCAACACCAGGAGGAGGGGGAATCACAGGGCTGTCTTCAGGGCTGTGGTCTGAAATCAAAAGAAATATTCCTGTGTTACTTATCTACATACACTTAAACTTTGTTTGAACTGAAAAATAATCAGAATTAAGTTATTTGTCTCCTAACAGTATGTCCCATACAAGTAGTTTTTATAGCTGTTTAAAGCAACTTTCTCACCATGGATAAGCATGGGTGGAGGAGGTGGTGGTGTGGGGGCCATCAGGGAGTTGGGTTCTCCTGGGGCTTTAGGATGCGGAGCTGGGATGATCTTTTTCATGAGCACAGGCTGCTCAGCCCTGGCTATCTCCTCCCTCTCCTGCCACTGGGCATAGTTGTGATCCAAAGAAGGGGGCAGAACAGCATTGGGAAGCAGTCCACTACTGCAAAGATACAACACTGTCTTGTTAGTCATGTCTTTTTTACACAACACTGTTTAATTACCTAACATATGAACAAACGTATGTTAATACAGTCGTACCATTTAAAACGTTTCGATGTCATAACTAAATGCTAAATTGCCTAGATGCTCAATGGCAGTGAGGAGGAAAGTATGCAATAGAAAGAAAGAAAAAGCTGCAAAGGCCTAATCACAATAAATAGACTAAAGTCAGATAGCATAATTGCAAAATGAAATATAAACATTTGTCTCTTTAAAGACATTATTCAAAATCAGGCATGCACACACACACAGACACACACAAAACCTTTGCACTCTTAATAATTCATGGTAACAAATGAAGTATTCAAACATGCAAACCAAATGCCAACCACAAGACTTGTCAAAGCACCCATGTGAAATGTGACACTGCCTGTTGACCTCAAACAATGGAACTAGACCATACAGGCTGCATTCCCTATGGAAAGGTGATATTTCTGCTCTAGAAGAGAGCAAAGAATAGACAGACACTCGAAGGTGAGGTTGTATTCAATGCTCATATACTAGCTTGACTGGTCCCACTATTCACCATCAAACTAAACATAGTTTTCGTACTGAAAAATGTTTCTGATCAAAGAAATCAAATATGATTCAAAGTCAAAATGTGGAATCAAACAAATCATTAGATGCATGGGAAAGACTCACTTAGAAGAGACTTTGCACGTCTCCCAGAATTTGGACTCCTTCACCTTGTACCATGGAAAAATTCGGTCCATTTGCTGTAACAAATAATAGTGACATCAGAAACAATAATGAAGGACTGCAAGATGTTCCATCGTCAGAATTGTGTCCACCAGCTTTTCCTCACCAGGATAAAAAAAGATTTGAGCATGCTGTTGGCTTTCCTGCTCTCTAGCTGACCTCCGTCTGAATTGAAAGCTGTCTGGATGATTTTCACAATGTCATCACTGAACTCCAGCTGAAAGTGAGGAGCAGAAATTGACACCTGACCTTAACATGTATTTGACCGGTATATGAACCCTGCTGCATTAAAGGCTCAAAAGGCAGCAGGTAATCTTTCAAAGAAGATTAGAAAAATAAAAGCTTTTTGCTTTTAAGCGTTTCAAAAAGGACATATTCATAAACTCTTACCAATGATTTATAGCATCCAGAATCCATTTTCTTCTCCACAGACTCCAAATCGAGAGGCGAATCATTTGGTGAAGAGACCTCCGTCAGCACAGGGGGGTCAGGGCCCTCTGGGGAACGGCGTGAGGGAAGGCTCTCTTCTGTCTCTGGGTTCAACTCAGGTGGCTTCATGACCGCCTGAGACAAAGAAAGAAGATAGTGCTAAGTTCGGTGGTGAAAATACAGCTGGTGAGAACTTTTAGGATTGGATACGGCAATTCACCTGTCTGTAGCGAAGCAAGTGTGTGGATGTACGGGAGTTGAGCAGGGAGGTGAGAACTTGCCGCATGGATTTCTGAATTTCCTTCTCTAAGACGGCCCGCCACTCAGGGGGATTGGGCTCAGTGCAGTTTGTGCAGGTGTAGACCACACTCTCAGGCAGGTTAGACAAGAGCTCATACATATCATCTAAATATATAAAGGGAAAGATAACCTATATAGTGGTGTATTACAGAAACATACAAAATCTAAAATGCTACCTTATCTTTAATAACCACAGCCATGTTAGACCTGATCAGATCTTAACTAAATACATAAGACTGCTAAAGGTTTTTGAAAGAAGTCTCCGTAAGGCTGCATTTATTTGACCAAAACTACAGTAAAAACAGTAATATTGTGAGAAATTTTTTAGCCATTTAAATAGGCCTATATTTTAACATGCAATTTAATCTTGTGATGTTAAAGCTGAATCAACAGCTTTTATAAGTTGAATGTTATGGTGTAATGCCAGAGAAGAGACAGATAAGAGATGTTGAGAATAACATAACTCACCGGTTAAACTTTCACATTTGGCATGGACCCAGCAATCACACTTCCTGCACTTCATCATTTTGCTATCACAGTCATCGTCATCATAACACTTATTACAGAGTGGGCAGAAGTTGCCTGGGAGAAGAAAAACATTGATTACATAGTTAAGTGATAGTTTAGAGACATACAATAAAAATCCAGGATCTATAGCACTGACCTTTAGCTAAGAGTTTGGCACAGTCATGACACAAAGAGAAATCATGTGACCACTGGGCATCCCAGGCCTTCCCTGGTTTGGTGGCTCCACAACTCTTGCAGCACACACACTTGGTGCAAATCTGTGGCAGAAGGAAAAATAATTATGGGACAATGTAGCAAAAAATATAACAGATGTTACAGACATCTAGGATTGAGAGTGTGCAAGTACCCAGACTCTTTTCTTTTTGGTGGGTCTGGTAGGGTGGTTGGGTCCCAGGCACTCAGGGTGATAGCTGTTTCGGCACTTGTCACACTCCAGTAGCTGCTAGATGATGGAAAAAAATACAAAATATTAAGCGTTAGTCATTTCTGAAGATTTTGGGAGTGTCTAGGGGCTTTTAGAGAGAAATAACTCAAACTTGGAAAATGCTTAGTCAGTTATTAAATTTATTGAAAGGAAATGATAATTCCAGTGAGATGACATGTATTTTTTACTTTTCATAAGAAGGTATTTTTCATTAGAAAATACCAAATGAGGACATTCATTGTTAAAACGAGCAGACTCATGCTTTGAGAATTCAACTTTTTCATTCATCTTTAACCATTACATCAGAATGTTACAACATTTTAGATCTGAAGGTCATAATGTAGCATTGTGTGAAATAAACTCTTTAAGAATAATATCAATCGGTCTCATAGTGGTTACAGTAGTGTGTTCATTTTTTTCCCCATTACATCTGGAGGTATTAAAACTTTCCTTTCTCTGTTCCAGAAGTGTCTTCTTTTAAAAATCCCTTCTGTTGATATTGGAAGCACTTCATTATTCCCATGATCAGAGACTCTGAAATACTAAATTTTGTACTTTAGGATAAAGATATGAAACGCAAATACCTGCCGTTGAGTTACTTGCAAAGTAATTATTCTATTAGTCTCCATTTAGTCTCCCTTAATTTGACCTTTTTTGTAATGCATTTCTGGAGAAATGTCTGGATTATAAACATCTCTGATCTATATCAGACAAATGTAAATTAATAGAAAGTCTTACTTTTGTTTTCTGATACTTCCGACCACAGACATGACAAAAGCGGCATCGACGACAACACCAGTTCTCCCACTGTTCCTCATGGGGGCGTTCTGTCTCCCCCAAGCAAAAGAGGTGGAAGGGTTCACAGCACACCTGGCAGAAAACAAACTGAAGAAAACAAACCATAAAAAAAAAACCTCATTAATTTTTTGCCTTCAATACATTAGACAGGAATAACAAACAAAAGACAGCCCACCTCTACATTACCGCTGCTGGCACAAAGAAAGCACACCACCGGCGGGGTGATTGGCACAGAGGTGAGAATGCTGAGCCCACCCATCTCCCACACATTCTCAATGTCATAGTCCTCCTTGAAATCAACTCTGATTCGATGCACTCCATCGCAGGGCGCTTTCTGCTTGGCGGTGCCCCCAGACGAAGGAGTGCTCTGGGAGTTTAAAGTACTGCTGTCTAGTTTGGGTATCTGTTTCTCCTGTAAACAATGCCATTTAGATTACATTGGGCCATATGCAAAGACGCTTTTACCAAAAGTGACTTAGTGTAGTCAAGGTGCCTTTTGTCAGAATTTACATCCCCTGGGAATTTAACCTGACCTTGGCATCATTTGTGACCCGTGCTGGCAAAACAAGTCACAAGCAAATTTTTTTTAAGCAAATACACCCAATACCTTCAAATGATGTATGAGTGGTTGGAATCAGACAAAAAAAAAATGACTGAGCTTCAACGGTTTGACGTCGATAGAATCAGCAAAGTAAATTGAGAAAAATTTCTGAAGGTTCCAAAACAAAATCACCTAACAACCATATCTTAAAATTCCTGGTAAATGTAATAACACCAAATTTGGCCCACAGTTAACCGAACGTTCACATAAGACATAACAGATAATGTTTGTGTGAATCTATACATATTTTTTGAAATACTGTAATTCTGTATATGTGTGTATATCGGGACCACGCGCTGTCTGAGACGTCTTTTGATCGCTACACGAGGGCTTATTGAACTACTCTTTTTGTGAAAACCTCAAAATCAAAAATTTTCACTAGTTTTGCCAGTAGTTCGAAATTATCATTAACATTTCGACTGCTTTAGCCAGCACGGGTCACATTTGTGCTATGAATCCTGAATCTCAGGATTATCAACATCACAAAGAAAATCAACCACTATTCATGGGGGAAGACCCAAGACAAGAGACAAAGCTGTTTTTGTATAAAGTAAATTATGACATAAAAAAGAATGAAAATCTGCCTGCAAGATCTGCTTACCTTTTCTTTTGGTTTAGGCTTGAGTGGTTGAACACATCGAGAGATCTGTTTCTTTAGCTTTGCTTCGGATGCTAAAAGATGACATGACCATAAAACAAAAACATTAAGGCTATGTTAAGCCAGGGGTGTCCAATCCTGCTCATTGAAGGCCATCTTCCAGCAAAATTTAGCTACAACAGACCAGCCTGGAAATTTATGGTGATGCAGACCTTGATTAGCTGATAAAGGTGTTTAATTATTTCTGGAGCTAAAGTCAGCAGGAAGGTGACTTTCCAGGAGCAGGAATGGACACACTCTGTATTAAGTTAGCAACAGTAAATATCCTCATATCATTACCTGTGTCTGTTGCAGAGCTGGGTTGACTTTGTGGCTGAGATTTCTTCTTGGGCTCAGTGGGCTGGGACTTTGCAAGACCTTCCTTTTTTGCTGGCATTTGGCTTTGCTGCTGCAAGGACTGTGCTGGTGGGGAAGATGGAGCAGCATGCAGGGAGGTGGGTGAAAAACTGGGCTGCTGCTTCCGTTCCTTTCTAAAGGCTGAGCTTAAAGGGGTCTGAGATTGCTTGGGGTCGTCAGATGCACTAGAGAGCAGAAGGTCCTTTGGGGAGGAAGCTGGTGAAGATGGTGATGAAGGTTGTGTCTGCTTTTGTTTGTCCTCTCCCTGTGCAGGTGGTGGAGTTTCACTTTTCTTATGGGGAGGGTCATCCTTTGGAGGGGGGCCTGGCTTGGGGCTTGATTCAGAACACTGGGATTTGTGATGGGACTCCTTTTTTTCAGTCAATTTATTCCTCCTCTTGTCCTTTTTACCTAAAGTCAATGCAAGCAGACAATTAATTGAAATATAAGAGCATCTCTGGCTTATAATAAGGTTTTGTGATAAAAACTGACCTTTTGCCTGCTTCTGAAGAAACTTTGATGGCATCCACTGCAAGTTCTGACACTTCCGTACTCTGTGATGACACAAACAAATGTTTACAGGCAATTTTAAGGTGCAAAGGTTCAGAGACACAGAATTTACTATATTCATAACAAAATTTCACACTCACTTGCAACACTGCTTTTTAATATTGCGCCCCCCAAATTTGGGCTTATCCAGGCAGTTGGTGCACACCCCACAGTCATTTGGGACTTGGCAGCCTGGACACTGCCCGCAGCGTCGAGAGCGCCGGCCCTTTCTGGGTGGGGCCTCGTGGACTGTTTTCTGTCTCGTTACTGGCTTAATAGGAGGTGTGGGTGGCTCCGCCTCCTCTGATCCCGCCACTGATGATTTGTCTATTCAAGTATACCATTAAAGATTTAAAAACTGTCACTTTTTCAACAAAATCAAACCAGTTCTAAGATGTTTTCTCACCATCATTTCCCATGGAAGACAAGATCTTTTCTCTCTCCTCCCATGGCAAGGCACTAAGGGTAGGCATATCATCTGGGAACACAGCACGATTGCGACCCAGAGCTACAGCTGCACGACGACACACATGCTTAATGCGTGGACCACGGACTGATGTCTCAGAGGAGTCACTCTCTTGACCCTGAACAGGACAAACAAATGGAAATGGCCTTTTGTGCATTTAGGAAAAACAACCTAGGAACATTTTCCAAAGAAAAGGCAAACAAAAGACAGGACATACCGGCAATTTGGGTTGATCTGCAGGTTGTAAATCTCTCTTCTCTAACTTATTAAGCTGAGCTTTAGCTTTTTGCAGCAGTCCTGCAACGCGCCTGTCTGTGACTGGCTGTTTCTCAGCACGAGCTAACACGGAGCCCAGAGATGTGGTTGCAGGGGGTTTTCCCATCTGTCCTGCTTGGGTGAGAGCACTCAATTTCTCCTTGTCTTTCTCCCTCTCTACTCCCTCCTCTTCAATAATCTTCTCTGAAGGTCTGCCTTTTTTGGCCAGACGACCCTTGGATGACAAGGCCCCGACAGGTTGAATTGCTGCAGAGTCGCTTGGGGAGGCCTCTGCACCAGTGTCAACTGTGACTGACTTCTTTCGACCTGCTGTCCTTTTATGGGTTCGAGATTCTTCAATGTCCCTGGCCTCCACCACAAATAGGCTGGATGTAGAACTGGGGGAAGTCTCTGATGGGAGGCTTTTCCCTCTTTTATCCCAGTCTTTCCTTGCGTCTCTTTTGTTTTCCTTTTCACGCTCTCTACTCATCTCCCTGTCCTTGTCCTTTGTACCTGTGTCTCTAGTAGCAGAAACGCTCCGGTCTCTTCCTGCTTTTCCAGTACCCCCACCTGATCCTTGAGGACTGGGGGTAAAAAGTGGGAAGAGCTGTGAAGATGAACCAGAACTCCCACTCACACCGAGGCCTCCTGCTGCTCGCCGTCCATCGGAAACTCCGTGGCTTGTAAGACCAATAGTGCCAGAGGGGAAGCCACTGAAAGAAGCTTGAGTTAAGGCACTGGCTGCAAGTGCACTGACTGCGACTCCAGGCAATGGGCTCGAATTTCCAGTCACGCTTATTGGAACAGAACTGCTAATCATGGATTGTTCAGAGGCCTTCCCTGTTTGAACTCCTGACTGACTGCTCCTGGTAGTCATTGAGTGTGAAGGTGACCTGGGTTGTCCACGTGAGAATCTAGACCCCTTTCTCTTTTTGTTTGACGTTGGTGAGACCTGAAGGGGAGACAGAGAACCAGGGCTGCTCCCTGAGGAGGATGGGAGGGTGACAGACTCAAAGATGCGGGAATGAGCCGGACTCGGAGTGAAGAAAGGGGGACGTAGTAGTGGGCTACGCTTTTGGTGTGGCGTTTCAATCCGTGATGAGGGATGCTGGTGGTGATTGTGGTGAGGATGATGCAGGGGGGAGAAAAGTCTGGTACCTGTCCCAGCTGCGCCACTAGGTGCTGGGAATCCTCCTGGTGCAACGCCACCTCCACCAGGCCCTGGTGGCATGAGTCCCACATCTTCAGCAGTCAGTGGAGGAGGACGAAAGTTGTCGAAAGTGGGCTTGCGGATAAGGCCCTCCTTTGCATATTTGGCAGAGGAGAAGTACTTATTTTCTGCGCATGACAAAGACGTCCAGCGGAAAGTGGGCTCTCGTAGTATGGAGCGACGCTTGTCATGAGAGCTGGAAAGTATTGGAGGGGTGGGCAGAAAAGGGGCAATGGAATGTGACATCATCCACGGAGAATGGGAGTGATGCTCAGATGCATTGGATGAAGCTGCCTGGGGAGGCTGAGAAGGGCTGAGAAGAGGAGGCGGTGGTGGGGAAGAGGACAACGATGCAGTGGAAGAGGCTTGTTGAGATCCAGCTTGTGAAACCCCTGGGGCTGGGCTGATGGTGACCTGTTTCCTTCCACCAATCAGGCTGCCCCTACCACGTGCCACTAAAGCACCCCTCCGATGACTCTGAGCTTTACGACCCCGTCTGCTGTGCTCCATCAACACTACATGGTCTGGCTCCGGCTCTGACGGTGGGGAGGGTGGGTGCGAGGTGTGGTGCATGCTGGCCTCAGTCTCTCCCTGAGAGGCAGGGGAATGATCGCCCTCTTCCGAAAGGGCCTGGGTGCCCTCAGAGGCCTGGGAATCACAGGAGGAGTCATCAAGACTAGGGCTGCTGGAGCGAGACGACTCACCAGAAGAGAGCTGAGAGGAATGCTGTGAAACAGCGCTGGAGCCACAGGATGCAGCACTGCTACTGAAGCGCCCATTACTAGTGCTATTGTTGCAGCTGCTAAGGAGACTAGCTGCAATGGCAGTGGCACTGCCAGTTGGGACAGGAGGTGGTGGAGGAAGGAGAGAGTCAACAGCAGGGCCTGCCCCAGGTGTGGCAGTGGTTCCACTTGTGACGGGAGCTGTGGAAACCAGAGCTGGGGAGGATGATGCTATGGGCTGAGGTGCTGGGGCAGATGCTGCTGTGTCCAATCGAGCAATTTTCATGTGTGATGGTGGAGAACTGAAACTGCCTTCATCCTCGATAAACCGTTTTGGAGTCTTTATGATGCGCAAGGACACTGTGCTCACAACAGGCATGATAAACTGCCTTATGTTTGTTAGCTGTGTTCGCCTCCTGTGCTTCCCAACCTCAGGATTAGCAGTTCCCTGGGTGCCAATCGCTTCTTTTGCCAATAGTTTCTTTTTCTGGGCCCCTTTCTTTGCCCGCTGCAGCAGCTGCTTTGCAATAGTGGCATCAGTGCGTTTGGAGGGAGGGACGACCCGCACAGGTTTGATATGGCGAGGGCTTTGACGTAACCCTAACGGCCTCCCGAGTTTAGTTGGAGACATTGGGTTGACTGTTGTAGAGGAGTCATGGGGATCTGGGCTAGTGCGTTCATCAGCAGGATGAGAAGCCCTTAGCTTAAGATCTTGTGGAGAGCAGGCACCCAAATCTTGTTCCCGACGAACCCTGAAGGCCTTATGTTTGGCAGTCCCAGATGCTGCGGTAGACATCTCTAGGACCGAGGCGGCGTTAGCAGCCTGAGCAGCAGCAGCAGCAGCCTCAGCTTTGAGGCGCTCAGCAGAAGGCGGCCTACCCCGTCTCCGTCTTTGCACACCAGGAACTGGGACACTCTTCTTCACAATGGCCTTCAGCTTAGACTTCAGAGGGCTCAGTTTGACATCCCGCAGTCTTTTTGGTTTGGACATCTTGGACTCTCGGCTGATTTTGAGAAGCTTAGCCTCAGAACCTTGATGGTGCCCAGACCCAAGCGGAGTTTGCCTTTTCTCCTTGTCTTCGTCCTCCACACCATCCTTGCGATGTGCAGGACTGGAGCTGCACTCCAATGCGGTGTCATTACCATCTTCAGGCAGTGCATGGCCACTCTGTTGCCAACTCCTCTGGCTGGCAGAAGCAGGAGGGCGGCCTCTTTTCTTCTCTCCAGTGCCAGGAGGCCTCCCTGGTGGTCGTTTTACCTTCTCTGTAGGAGCTGTGGTGACAGGCAAAGGAGCTGTCTCAACACCAGTGCCAAACCTTTGTGCAGCTAGAGACCTAGGAGGACGTCCTCTGGGCTTCTTTTCCGGTGTAACTGGACCTGCGAGAAAGAAAAGCACTCCATTAACAAGCACAGTATTTCTTTACACTTAAATGCATCTCAATTACAATTGAGCAAAATAACAAGTTAGACCATAGGAGGTCCCAATTACTTTTTTTTTTTTATTAAAATTATTTTACAACACTCTTGGAGAAAAAATACTAGGGGTGTAATAATAAATTTTGTTAGATTTAGATACTGCAATTTAAAAATGCGACAATACATATTGTTCATATAAACAATATGATTTGCGATATATAACGTTAGTTTTATCCAAGGCTCAAATTGTAGCATTTACTATTTTTATGGTATAATTCACCAAATTCAAGAAATGTTAATTCTGAAACTTTTTTTATGAAACCTGAGATTTGTATCCCTCTATTTAAAGTCAATTCCTCTAAAACTTAAGATCCAAAAAATGTCTAAGCCTTAATAATCAATCGAGTGGTCTAATCCAAATCCAAGTCTTCTAAAGAGGCACAATGGCTTTAAATGATGTAAAGATTACAACACATATACTGCAAGTAAACACCGATGCTTCATAACATGTGTATCCTTACACCCCTAAAGAATACACAATTAAGAGATGTAAGAGATATTTTACCTATTGACGTCCTTCCTGGGCTTTGTATTCTTCTGTTGTCACTGACTGTGGTAAAGCCTCCAAATTCCTCCTAAAGAAAAGAAAATTGAAAACAAAACAAAAAAATATTCAATGTACTCCGTGGTTCAGGGGCGTCAGTTTGAGACTTAACCCAAATATTCAACTAAATTCAATTCAACTGATTCAACTCATTTCAACTAAAGAGTTCATGACTGAGAAAATGGCAAGAGACCACTTATTATGTTAGCATATGTTGTTTGAAAAATTAGTTTGAAAGTATTTCAATCATTTGTTTAACCACCATTCATTAAAAACCACATCTAGTGTATAAAAATGCAATAATGCATTAAATGAACCTGTCATCGATAGATCAAGCTCCATGACCTTAAAGAATTAAGAGACAATTCATCCAAATCCAGAAATCCTAACCCTAAATGAAACAAATTTTCAGCCTGGCATCCATTTGTCGGGTTGCCCAAAACAACAGACTACAAATCGATCAAAAGTAGGCAAACCAACTTCAGACAACTTGACAAAGTAACAACCACATCTGTGATACACATCCTACTGAGATATGACTAGTTCAACCTATTCCACTTGGGTATCCTTAGGAGATACTGTCACTGGGCTGCATGACATCACTCACTGTTAGGAGTGACATCTGTTGCAATGGCCGTATCTCCTGACAACAGCTCCACCTCTGTCAATCAAACAGGCTAAGCTTTGCAGACGTCCTATGATAGGATTTAATAAAGCTCCAGGCTTTTATGATAGCCCAGTGCTTATCTCACACCTGACATGAGGGATACAGAGAGGAATGCTGATTACAAGGTCCATTTGGGCTCTTGCCTTTCTGGTCTAATTCTGTCACAACATTTTAGGTAAGCCATAATTCCAATTCCATTTTTGAGTCAACTTAAACACTCCACATCCCTTCAAGTCCGCTACAGTTCCGACATTTATCAGATTTTTCAACAGGCTTACAGTGCAGATGATTACTGTAATTACTGTCTGCTCTGCAGCTGGGCACCCTGTGTTTTACGTTGTGATAAAACTGTCTCAGTCATTGAAGTGTCCTTGGTGTGAATTAAGTTGTACTCACAAGGACACACACTGAGATAAAACTCATATGTACTCTAATTGTCTGTATGTGTAGAGGAGAGTTCTACAAATCAGACCATTTAAAAGGATTTTATGGGCCGAACTGAAACTGGGAGCACATCAAAAGGAATTCCCAGTTACTACTACTTCTAAAATAGAAGAAAAATTATGTTTTGAAAATCATCAAGCAATTAACCAGGCAGGTATTTGAGAAAGGACAGAATTTAAATCAGATGGGTTTTTGCATAAAAAAAACAGCTAGATGGAGAGGAATTAAATGGAAAAAAAAAAGGAGTTTACAAGACACATTTTAAACCTGCTAATTTCAACGCTCATAAAAATGGCCAAAACACGCCTATCCGCATGTGTATGGCTGTAGCACTGGTGGTCTGAAGAGGATGAATTTATGCACAACAGAAAGAGAAAAAACATATAGAAAATTGTATTAATATGGAAATGAATACATTTAATTAATAAATATGATTTCAACCAACCATCAGAATAGAGTGTGCAAGTGATTGTAATACAGTGATGCATTGTCTCAGCACTGGACAATGCATCAATGCCACTGATCTCTATGAAGTGAAGCATCAGCTTAAAGGGTTAGTTCACCCAAAAAATGATCCCGTCATTAATGACTCACCCTCATGTCGTTCCAAGTCCATAGTTTAAGATATTTTAGATTTAGTCTGAGAGTGTTCGGTCCCTCCTTTGGAAATGAATGTACGGTATACCGTCCTTGTCCAGAAAGGAAATAAAGACATCAAAGTAGTCCATGCGACATCAGTGGGTTAGTTAGAAAGTTTTGATGCATCGGAAAGGTACATTTTGGACCTAAATAACAAAAACTATGACTTTATTCAGCATTGTGTTCTCTTCCTGCATTCAGTGATGCTGATGACGTAAGGCGCTGCTGACGTGTTCTGGACCTGGTGTGTCCGTGTATTCGGGTTCAAATAAATTTTGGGCCAAAATGTATTTTCGGTGCTTGAAAATATTCTAACTAACCCACTGATGTTATATGGACTACTTTGATAATGTCTGTATTTCCTTTCTGGACAAGGACAGTACAGCGTACATACATTTCCAAAGGAGGGACAGAAATCTCTCAGACTAATCTAAAATACCTTAAAAAGTCTTCCGAAGATGAACGGAGTGGAGGTCTTATGGGCTTGGAACGACATGAGGGTGAGACATTTATGACATGATTTTCATTTTTGGTTGAACTAAGCCTTTCAGCATTACCCCAGTGACATATTGGTCATTGGTTGAGTCTTGTAAATATAAAATACTTTCAACATATCGTTCGTTTCATTAATAAATGAAAGGTTTAATGACTCTGTCTCTTGGTCAGTTCTCTTTCGGTGTTGTTGTTTGTGTTATTCACCTGTGTGTTCATTCAGTGCTTGTATTATGCTAATTAACCTGTTTTGTTTTTGAATCTCATTTGCTTGCTGACCACATCGTCATTTATTTATACAGAAAAAAAATTGTGATATCGCATGATAGAGATATTGTGCAACTCAAAATCACTGCAAGGGAAATTCCTTTACCGCAACTGTGGCCCTGTGTTTAACCATTTGCTTATAGTTTGCTACGTTACAGCACTGCTACTACTATTACAGAGAGTAAATGGGTCTTCATTACATTGAACAAGCACTGACATCATTTCGCTATGTACTAGGCCCAACCTCTCAAAAGATGATTAATGTCTGCAAGTTTCTTAAACAGCCTATTGTGTTGATTTTCAAGCCTTAGGGGGCATTTCATTTCATATTCTTTATTTATAGCAGCATGTGGGGCTGCAGCTAAATTCCCTTCGGTCCAGTTTGTAGAACAGATGCCGCCGGAGACTGCACACATACAAGTCTAATCTCACTAACAAATTCCCATTCAGCTTTAATTTCAACATATGGTGACAAATTTCTTATGGGAAGCAGACCAAAATTAAATGAGTGTGCGTTATTAGATGATCAGTGTTAACAGATCATCTTAGAGATTTTTTTATGATCCTCTTAGAGATTTTTCAATGGGTGAAAATGAAAATGAAAACCTGATTCAGATAAAGCTGTAATAATGCACAACTCTCCAGAGATAACGTTCACAGTTAACATTTATTGATCATTTATTTCCTCCAGCTCTTTTGGATGCAGGCTCTCAGAGCTCGATGACTTCATTGCAGCTTTACTGTTGAGCCACAGGTGATAGAGTACTAGAGAGCTGCGAGCAATGGAGCTCAAAGTCAGTGTGACATCATGAGTAGCTCTCAATGACAGCACGACTCTGCCTCGGGCACTCAAAAGCATGCTCACACACACACACGGGTGAGCACACACACACCCTCCTCCACCTTGTGCGCAAGGCACACTGCAAGATGTAAACAACATCTCTAGACAAGAGGAAAGGGAGGAGGGACGGAGGGTGGGAGAAAGAGGGTACAGAGCATCATTCGGACCATAAAGGCATGGAGCGAAGATGCAGCAAGATGAAAAGGTTTGGTGGACGACAAGCACATGAAAAGCTAATCTAAACAACCCACCCACACACTACAAGTTCTCTGACTATCCGCTCTGACGGAGCTGCTCAATTAACACCCACGGCTGAGACGGAGGGGGGAACGGTGATACTGGGCTCGAGAAAGTGACACTCGGCTCGGCCAAGGCGCCCGAGCACCTGCTGCCAGTGCAGGATGGGGGAGGAGAGATAGTGGTGGTGGAGAGGGTGACACAAAAACACTTGTTTGTTATTCTCTACCTTCTTCATTAGTGTTATTATTACCCAAACAGTAAAGAAAAAGAACTATAAGCCAAAAGAAAAAAAAATGGGGGAAAAAGGGAAACCAATGAGAATTTGGACACTTAAAGGTACAATATGCAGGATTTTTGCAGTAAAATATCCAAAAATCACTAGGCCAATGTTACATATTTTGTTTAGTTGATTACTTGCAATATCCCAAATTTTTCCAACTATTTGTAAATCGTGAGAAAATTGCGATTTTAACCAAGGAAACGGGGCTTGTGAGCAGGGCCTAATAAAAAAAAAGTTTGGTTCCGGTTGTTTGTCAGTTGAGGTCATGGGTCGGTAGGAGAATTTTTTTTTCCTCAGTGGCAGTAAGAAACATTGGAAAGATACTAGGCTACTTATAAACATAACACTAAACCACCAATAGGTGGCGGCAGGCGGCCGTATTAATGAGTGAGTCATTGATTCAATAATTCAAATAATTCTTTTAAACGGTTGATTCATTCAAGAATGAGATGGGTCATTGAATCTTTGACTCAACCGATTCGTTCAGAATGCTGAATCATTCAGTAATGAAAACAGGATGAGTGTTCCTGTGAGATTCGCCGTGGTTCTGCTGTGATTTGTCAAAAAACAAAAACAGCCAATATTGGATCTCAAATGTAAGTGACTAAAATGTTATTGTTTATTGAACTGTTGTAGGAAATCAATGTCACATTTTCAATCGTGATGGTATTCAGGAAAAATAATTGAGGTTTCTTAACACATATGTTAAAATATAGAAACTACACATTTAGATATTTTACAGGCACTATGTTCTTAACTGAGTGTGTGTGTGTGTGTGTGTGCTGCGCTCATGTGTGTAGATTTCTCCTCGAGAGGCTGCGCAAGCGTCAACAGTGCAACCTCACCGTCAGTAGGCTAATTCTACATTCATTATCCACAAACACAATCGATCGCAACAAAATCAGAATCATTCTCTCGTTAAGTGATTCCCTAGTTATTATTTTTTGTTTGTTATTGATGTTCAAATCAGGCTACTTGTCCGTTCGGGCAAGTAAAATACTCTTTATCAAAATTGGATTTGTCCCGGACAAGCGGACCGGGCTCTGGAGATACGAAGCGTATTGTATATTGTAATCTTGCATATTGTACCTTTAAGCCATGTATAAAAAATATGAATGTATTTACATTACATAAATTCACACAAAGCTGCATTTATTTGAAAGAAAAACAAACAATAATAAATAATAATAGTAGTAAAGTGCTACTAGAAAATAATACTTAAAAATAATAAATGTTTTATTTTAATTTTAAATAGAAGTTATTAAATCACTTTGAAAACAGCTGGTTAAAAGTCATTATAAAAATGTCTGATGCTGATGCTGCTTGGATATATTTTAAAAACGCTTTAGGTTTAGCAACTGGGTTTTAAGAATGTCGAGTTGTGAAAAAAATGATCATCAAAACACCAAACACGTGAATATGCAAAGTAACAGGACAGGATCAAATCTCCCTTCTAAAAAGAGCAGATAAAAGCACTTGTTTGTGCCACTTTGAAATTCCCATAAATGAAAGGTAAGCAAACAAGACATAAACTATGTGTTTACATAAACTCATTACATCCTGTTCTGAGCAGATGGTCACAAACCCAGGAAAGTTGCTCAACATGGCATCTACAGTTCGCTTAAGAAACTGGGCATAAACTGGCAAACACACTGCAACCTGGCAACTCTCCCTCCCCAGAGCGGGACATAATTGCACTACTGTGTGTGTGGCCAATGATACCAAAACACACACACACACACACACACACACACTGTAATCACAGTAAGCCAACATATCCACATCAAGATATGTAACTGATTATCATCTCTAAGCCTGGGGATATGTTATAGTAGGCCTTTCATAAATTCACTGAATCACAATTTTCTAAACAATGAGAAGTTTTGACAACTGTGCTGAGCCATCAGATTCTCTCAAATGCCAGCATTAAAGATAAATGCAATGCACGAAACATTAAATTGGGGTCAGACTGACGGCATTCCCAGCTTACGGCTAAAATGGACAAACCCAGGACAACTCATAGCAACAAAAAAAACAAACATGTCTGAACATATCAGAAAAAAGAAAGAAAGAAAAAAAGTGCCCTCTACATGGTCACATATGAGAAATAGTTCAGGTTGTTTCAAAACCCCCTTCTAAAAAACGAAACTGGCGGGGGAACCCAGGTAGTTTGCAAGAGACGATTATTCAAGCCTCTCAAAATACTTTCAAAACACAAAAGGCATCAGGAGAAATTTCCCTTCATGAGATGCAGATTTAATGCTCTGATCTGATGTTGCTCATGCACCCACATTCAAAGCACCCAGAACTGAGTTTCTGAAACAACATGTTCCAACACCTCACACCCACGCTAATGAGGAGCAGTGGCTTTAAGATAAAAACAAATGTGCCTCTTGCAAGGTGTAATGAGGGACATAAATTTGGAGAGAACTGCTCCATGCATTCAATGGCTGCCCCTGCTCCCCCCCACCCAGAGCAAAAAGCGAGGACGAAACCCCCTCTGCCCGCCTACAAAAGCAGAATAAAGCCATGGATGGGACGGCCTGTGTCTAATTCCCTCCCAGCGCTGTCCCAGGGGGAGGAGGGCTTGCTCTTCACCCTTTGATATCCACGTCTGTGCTCTTTCAGCTGCCTGCACTCCATAAAGGCTGGAATAAAAGCAGACACAAAGCTTCCTGCTATGATCCACACGCTGTCTAGGGGACAGGGCCCTCTCCAGATAAATAGGCCAAACACCTGCTGGACTTCTTCCCTCCGTATAGGCCACGCCATTCATTAGAAAGCAGCGGAGCAAAGCATTCATTTGCTGTATCCATTCAAATGCACTTTTGTACGAGGCCTTGATATTGATCCTCATTCTGCTTCTGTAAGCGGGGCTTTACTCTGGACATTAAAAGGCAAGCCAAATGGCGTCCCACACAAAGAAACCGATGAATGGAGACTTAAACAGGACACCTCCTGAAAGTAACAGTTGTCTAGCAAACAGCCACAGTCTTGTATTTGCACTTCAGATTTAGACGAAAATATGGTTCGGAAGATCAAAGGGAAAGCAAGCTGCGATTTCTGACGCTGCACGAAAATCACGCAGACGTATTTACCTCTATGTAAACATTTTAAGCCGTCCAAATGGGTTAATGATGTAGTCTAAAAGGCAGCCATCAGAAGTGAAATCCTATTGGGGGCCCTGTGGGCCCGTGCTGTTGGATTTGTGTCTGATGGGAAGGAGGGGCGGCGTGCTTCTGTTTACTGAGCACGCTACTGGCCTAGGGCTGCTCTGTGAGCTCAGCGGGCTGCGATGAACCAGAACAATCCTACCCAGGCACAACATCCCCTCTGAATGAAACTACAATGCTGTGTCCGCAGCTTGCATGAGCTGCGAGCTCCGCTGGGATTTTAGCCGTCTGTCTGGCTTGTATACACTATATACGTTTCACAAATGGATTCGTGTTTTAATTGAGCACTCTTCAAAAAGGCTCCAATTGTGTATTAAAGCATACTGAACTGCAACAAAGTACACACACACAAAAAAGTATGGTTTGGTTGCTATTCTTACAGTCATTTCTTAAAGTCAACATACACTGACATTCACAAACTTGTTCACATCTAACTGAGGCATATTTATGAATGAATCAGGATATTCAATGAAAAAGAAAAAAACAAAACAATGTTCCTTTAATAGTCAATGTTATCTACTGGTTAGCATTATTCAATAGCCTGCATGGCCTAAGTGACATCATGAGACAAAAAAGTTGTTTTAGAGGTGGAGCAAGCTATTACAATAATTAGCCTAGCGCCTTAATTAAAGCATTAGTAAAGCCTGTAAAAACAATTGTTTTCAATAACACACATTTTAACAATGAGACCCAAATAACTATATGGAAAAATAGGTATGTTTTGATTTAATGGTGACTATTTACATACATGTACAATTATAAACAAATAACGGTAGACATTGAAACTGAGTGATTTACATGGCAAACAAACCACAACATTATGTACCAAAAAAAGTACAAGAACTAAATATTTTATTTAAAAAAAAATGTTATATATGAGATTAATTAAATATGGTGAGTAGACTTTATTTATAAACACGCCTTAAGACATCATGTCTAATAATAAATCCACGGGACGTTTTCAAAAGCAAAAATGTCCAGTGGGCGAAACATAAAATCAAGCTCGCTATGGTTCAGCTTGCTCTCGTTTCGATCTCCCCGCGTTTCCGATGCGCAGCGCTCTACTACTGAGAAAGGAAGATGGTAGTTTGTCACAGTACACACCCCCACACATAACAACCTCCGTCATACACTCTTTTATTGCAGCAGCCGTTTGCACCGCTCAAAACACCGCACTTACCGTGTCTTTGATTAAACATATGGTCCTTGTAGCCTCGGTGAGGTTTTGCACAGGAATCACTTGATTCTGGTTAGAAATGAAATTTTTTTCCGAATGCGTACTGCTACTACGCAATATCTGAGAGGGAAAAAAACATGTCCACCTCCCATTTTCCTGTGCATCAGTGGATGCTAACAGGCTAACGCGTTAGCCAGCCTCCTCTCGAGGGTGAAGGAGATCAAACAGGGGAGGTTTAAAATTACACCTGGCAAACTTTTGCAACTAAATAAACAATGTGTGAATATATGACCCACCCTTCGCTACAAAAACACACGATGCTGCATATTTGTATAGCAACACTGTTTACTGCTACTAGCATCATCCATTTCTGAACCCAAGCTAGAGGGCAATGCAACGTTATAGCTGGGCAAAATAATATCAGAAGTGCACACATGCACGGCCACAGTAGTTTTAGCAACAGAACATTACATATTCTGAGCTCAATCTACCCTTTCGTCAACGCCAACACTTTAAACTGAAGTTTAACTAACACAGCTGGGATACATGCACTCTGCGAGCTATCGCTAAATGCTCAGACAACAACAACCAACTGCCACAGGGTGTTCAGTCCTGCTAAAAAAATCTGCTCGTTTATGCTTATTGAAACACCCTTACCAGTTTATTTCTTTAAAATATGAAATTCCGTTAACGTTATACACCACCAGTCTTTTGGTGAGATAACGTTACACAGTGAGCTAACTTGGAAGTCCAATATCGAGTCATCAAATGTCATTTAATCTCTTTTTGAGATGAAAAAAAAAAACAGTTTAAAATGACCAGAGTAACTGAAAGGTGCTTAATATCTGTAAACCTCATCCTTCCTTGATGTGTCTTTAAGCGTTCTTGGACTTGATTTAATGGCAGAAGCTGGACGTTAAACTGTCTTAAAAAGTGCTTTCAAGGTGTTTCAATTCAAATAGCTGTGTCACATGAAACGCACGAGACTCCGAGTAAAACTGAAGTTAAGCCCAGAGCAGTCTACAGTTATCTGGCTTCGCATCTCCATCCTGTCAAAAATGGCAGTAAACTCTTCAGAGTCCCGAAATATGATGCCCGATCGCCTCCACATAGACACATAGATAGACTACAAAGGCACAGCAACATCAGTCATTAGTTTTGAATAGGTGCGTGTTTTGATGTGGGCTAGCTAGCAGTTTAGCCTGTCAGTGGTCCCATAGTGAGAAAAACAGCACATGGATGGAGGCATGTGTCTGCTGCGCAGCAAAATAACTAGCTCACTCACTCTCTCACTCACTCTCCTCTTCTCTGAGCAAGTTAGAGCTGCTAACGTTACACAGCCGCGGAGTTATTTGTAATTCCTTATTCATCGTGAATGAGGCTAACGCTTTAGCCTGGGTCCCGCTTACCTCCCCGCTGCTGGAGCCGCTCGACTCCCCCAAAACATCCCGAAATTTCTGCAGGTTGCTGCTGATGGCAGCGGACACTTGCAACGCAGCGTCGAAACCGGGCCCGAGCCCGTTCGCGGTCAGATTAGTCCCCGCGCTGTTTAGGAGGGAAGCATTGACTCGAATTCGGCCCGCTTTCTTCCCGGTGCCCGAGCTGCTGCTCCCTCCGGGCCGAGCAGGGAACCGCCACCGACAGCTGTGCGCCATTTTGCACTCTGCCTGCCTGCCCTAGGATCAGGAGCTCAGTGTGGGCGTGGCCCCGAACGAGCGATTTCAAGCACACGGCCGCTCTAGTCTAGCAGTCAGAATGGATTATCCATGTTTCAGGGTGGTGGTACCGAGGACCCCGACAAGATCCCAGCGCAGACTACGCTCAGCGATGTTTTTACGCAGGTTACTCAAGGAAGGGAGGAAAAAAACTCTACATCAGGCACAGGAACACTGCTTAGTAAAATGCCGTACACTTTTGGCCTTTATGTTTGAGATATAGTCTTTAAGAACTTAATTATATTACAGAAAATAGTTACGTTTTAAACATTAGCTGCTTTTACTGTAATATGTTATTAGCTTGGACAAATTATATTCTATTACGGATGCATTTTTTGGCACTCCTACAGTCACCAAACGGAATTGCAAAAATAGTGACTGTTTTCATACAGGTTTCTCTGAACGCCCCCATCTGCTATTGGTTGGGGGAAACAAATAGCCCCGCCCTTAACCAAAGGCATGGGTTGAGGTAATGTAGCCGTCTCAGGTTGCTCAAACAGCAATGTTTTGACCCATGAGATGTTTGGGGTTTTTTTTTATAAATAAAATTGTCGTGTAATTATTGTGAATTTTAAAGAACCACAAACGCAAAATTACAATACATTTCTGAAAGCCTTTGACAAACAGTTTTAAAAATAAATCGTAATAATTTACACATCACTGCTTTTTATTTTGGAAATTTGAAGTACAATACATATTTTTATTTTATTTTATTGCAATAAACAAGCCATAAGCACAATTAATACATGATTTAAAAAAGTTTAAAAAATAAAATGAACATCAGTGAAGCATGCTGTTATTTGGGGCAGTTCAATTGATTAATTTGACATAATCATTCATCTAATACCACTATAGAAAGTCTGGTTGTTCTATATTCAAGAGGGACATGTTAGCATGTACATTATATATCTACCACCTTTAATGCTATTAACTCAAGTTCAGTTAAAGTTATTTAATTGTGATTAAAAGAGACAAATGATTGCATATGCACATCTCAACAGACAGAAATATGTTTGCTTTGAGAATTCATGGGGCCAGATTTATTGACTGGATGAGGTCTTGAGCGTATGAGGGAACAAAGAATTTAGAAAACCCAACTAACTCACTGAAATGAACAATTCAATGAAAATCAAAATGCAGATATACCCTACAAAACTTAATGGGTCAGTCTAATGCAACTCTCTCACAACTGAAGCCACTGAGTGGACAGTGTCCTATCAATGTCATCTTTTAAGACAAATGTCAGAAGGAAAGTCCATCCACCCAAAGCATGCAGTTTTGCAACAGTTAACAAAAGGGCATGATGTCACTCTGCATGAGAGGAGGTCATAGGGCTGACTCAGCAGTCAAACAAGTCATTACTCGGGACATATTGCGCTGTTAAAAGACAATGGATTCTTGAAAAATGTACAGGGGTATTTCCAAACATTTCAACAAGAGCTCAATATTCTTAACAAGTCTCATAAAAGTCCATATTATAGCAAATGCTTCAATCATAAAATGTTCATAATGAACAAAAACACTCTGACAAATGGTCGAGTTCCCGACCAGCCCAAAAGGACGTGTGACTGTTGCATAATGGAGCACAAATGCCTTTAAAACCAATAGGTACAACTATGAAACTGAAACTCTGTGGAATATAATGCTGATGATCTTAGCAAAATATTCTGACATTTTAATCTCTTCTGCAGCCAACATTATCCTCCTTCCTTAATACCAAATGAGGCCACAACTCTTCTTCCTTAATATCATACAAGGTACACTGCTTACATTCTAACTTTCTAAGTTAACAAATAAGCAATGCATATAAAAGATTGCATACATATGAATTAAGTCAGAGGTAGGGCAAATGCACTGAACAGGTAAGCAAACCTTATACATGTCATCATCTGTCTATAAACCAAAGTTTTATTTCCCACAGTGAGCAGCTTGTAAAGGCAAAATGCAAAAGTTTGAGTTCTGCCTACAGAGACCTCGAGCGTCAGAGAAGTCTGAGAGAACAGATAGCTGAATATGCTACAGTATTATGACATTTTGAGATTTGCATTTGACCTTTGAGAAGCATAAATGCAGACGTGCTCCTCCAAATGTGGTTAAATGTTCTTGTTTCAAAGCGGTATGAGAGAGGCTAGAAACATCTGAATGGCTTAGTCATACAGAGCATGCCTGGGTGCTGGGGGAGGGGAGTAATGTGGTTTAGCCACTAGGTCCCATTTGCTGGTTGCTTTGCGTATGATCAGCAAGCCACTTTATGATCTGTTGCCTGAGCTCTGCGTTAGGCCTTATCTGGTCCATGGTGAGCGGACTGCGGTTGAAGGGGTCTGTCTGGTCACTAGAGCAAAAAAGACAAGAAAGACACTGTTATTTTACCTACTCAAATAGCAGTTCTGTTATTGTAAACTTCAACCATAGCTATTAAAACAGTTTTCTGTGAAGCCGAAATAAATAAAATATCAATATAGGATGATGTTACCTTTGCAACTGTTATTAAAGCTATTTATAAAATACAAAAGCACATAAAATGACTAAAATGATAAAAGCTAATCCTAGAGCTATAATAGTATATACAGTACATAAATAATACTAAAATAACACTGTCTGTAAAGTTGTATACATGGCTCACCTTAGTAAGTGTCGTGCTATTGTTGAACGGTCCACTGTGACGTTTGAAGAAGGTAGCAGCACCGGATCAAGCATCAAGGTAGACATGATGGGATCCAGGAATTCATCCGGAGCATCAGAGTAGGTCTCCTCCTCTTGCTGATGCCTGTCTGCAAGGGACTGAAGGAGACACAAAAAACCAACAAGATTACCATAAACACACCCATGACTTCCTAAGAAAGGTGTGTTTCTAAGATAAATATGTATAGCGATTAAATTAACCTTAATTTTATCTGCTAGGATACTAAAAGATACAATCATTTCGCCAGGCTTGTTGATTTTCTTGAGGACGCGGACAGTTTGGCAGAAGAGAGTGGGAGAATATGACCTTCCATCCTTTGGGACGGTGGCACAGAAATTTTCTTCATCTCTGTGGCCAAAAAAGCATCCATAATAGTTTACTTAGTTTAGTCAATATTATTCTCAAATAAATACATAAATTCATGCCCAGTTTCACAGACAAGGCTTAAACCTAGTCCCAGACTAAAATGCATGTTTGAGCTGCCTTAACTAAAAGCAACTTGCACTGGCATCTCAGTACCATTGCTATGTCTCAAGATGCACACAAGTAAATGTCTTAATTTAATGAATCCTGTCTGTGAAACCAGGCCTTTAATTAGACAAACAAAGAGCCTACCCCAGGTTTAGGTAAATAGTACAGATGTCTGACACTAGCTGCTGGGGCTTGAAGTCGAATTCACTGAAGTCTTTCACCTTCAGGGCGCCCATCTTGGGGCCTACCAGGTGCTGCAAAAAGTAGTTGAGCATCGAGATGATCCTCTCAGCAAGAAAGGGGTGAACAAAAAGACCTTTTATTTCTGGAGGGAAAAAATAAATACAGAGTTTCAGTGCTATTTTTTATTCTCTAATACTCTAAAAGCCAAATTCTTCCCTCAACAATTATTTCAAATCTTTCTGTTCAGGTCTAAATTTGTCAGGTAGTTTATAAACCCCCAAAAATGAATAATAGTTCAGTGATGTTAATATTTTAGTGCATTTGGTTTCTTTCACGTCTCTTACCAGATGTGAGAAAAGCCAAGGTGCCAATGGTCTCATTTGACATGATGTTGTGGAAGCGACCCAGCTGTCCAAACATCTGCAGACTAGATTCTTTCTCTCTGCGGGCGTCAGGGGCCAGACTGTCCCACTCTCCCCGATCCCTTTCCAGCTGGAGGATTTTGATTTTACTTAAGTACTGGAAGGAACAGATGCATTTGTGAGTGACGCATCTTTAATCTGTTTCCTGATACCAACCATATCGTGGTTAATATATATTAATGTAATTAAACAACCAAGCTAACTTGATCTTGATCGACCCTCTTGATCTGTTACCACCCGTGTAAATAGGTTGGAAGTACCTGTATAGCCTCGTCAAGTAAGAAGATTGCATCATTCATGAGGAGATTGAGAAACCTTAGGAAGAGGGGCGGATTCATAGCTTCAAGGTTTTTAGAGGCATAATCTGCAAGATGCTGTGAGGAAACAATTTTTTTAGTTGGTAACACTTTACAATAATGTCTTATTTGTTAACATAATTTTGTACAACGTTTATTAACCATTCATAATGCAACCTTATAAAAATACAATTGTTCACAGTGCATTAACTAATGCTAACAGATGTTAAGATTCAAATTTTAAGATTTGAAATGTAGAAGTATTGTTTATTGTTAATTTATGTAGTTAACTAATGGTAACAAATGAAATGTAAAATGGATTCATTATTTCATTGTTTTATTTTATCATTTTTTTAAACATTGTTTTAGATTTTATTTGATTGATTTTTATCCTGTAAGCTTTTTTCTTTCATATTTTCTTTTCTTCTTTTATTTATTCATTTTAAGTAATTCCAAAGCAACATTAAATATTATTTTGAATAATAAAATGTCTGCCTGGTTCTCACCTTAATGCTCTCCCTGTAACTTTCTTCTCCCCACATGTACTTTAGAATGGCATACATTGGCCTCCTGTAATTAAACTTCTGCTCAAACTGATGAGGATCACCTGAGAAATAAGCCGTAGACAAAATCTTATACAGGCTGTAATAATCAAATAAAGAAATGACAAATACTTCAGAAACTGACCAGTGAACTCTATATCCACAAACACTGTAATGAGGGCTTCAGCAAGTTGGGGTGCATGCCGATATGAGCTGAACGCCCTTTGGCGCTGGAACATGATGGGCTGGGTAGCGCTAGGTGACAGAGTCTCCATATGGGGCATCACTGCCTCAAGAACCTCTGCCAGCTTTGCCCGCAAATGAGGATTCTTCATTCTGTGAGTGAATATCCTAGAGTCAACAACAAGCCACATGGCATGCACAAAACACGTGAGAAACTCAGCATCACACTGGCTCACACCTATCAACGTTGCCCATGAACACAGTGATGAAGGTCAGGACATGTTCTAAGCTTTCCGCCGAGGACTCCAGCACCTCGTCAGCAAAGCGGCGGAGGAATATGAAGAAATCGCCCATGTTTTCAGCAAAGAACTCTGTGAAAGGAACAGGAGATTTGGTGTTCAAAATAATTGCAACGACTGCCAAGGTGTTTACTCAAAAGGAAAATAAAAACAGGGATACCTGGTACGAAGCATAGCAGGCTGTTCTCCAGTGCAGGTAAGGGAAAGGTGAGCGGGATATGTTCAGGGCCCTGGTTGCCCAGGCTGAGCTGAACCAGCAGGGCGGCGCAGGAGGCTTGAAGGTTGAGGCAGTTTTGTAGCATGGCGGGCTGCGTGGTAGCAGCCTTGGTTGAAAGATAGATTGTCATAAGGCGTTCAAATTGTTCCCGTAGCTCTGTGGCTGGGCCTCCACTGAGCTGTGTGTCCCGCCACGTCCCCTGGAGCCGGTGGAGAGACTGATTCATCTTCACCATCTGATCATGAAGTCTGGCAAACAAATACCATTAAAACATGTGTTTATTTCTGCAAATCAGTGTGTTTCCAACAGAATGCTGTGTAATTTCCAAAAGGTTTGACTGTGTAATATATATATATATATATATATATATTACACATATAAACTGGTGACTGAATAATTTTTGGTTTGACTGTGTAATATATATATATATATATATATATATATATATATATTCTATAATAAAAAAAGCATGACTCTTTCATAATGAAGTGTTACCTATGGAAGCCCAGGTACAGGGTAAGTTGTGTGAGGATGAGGTTTTCTGTGAGAAGGCTGTATGATTGGGCAAATTCAACCGTTTTTTGAGGGGGCACAGGTATCAGACATGTCTCCTTGTCCAAACCTGTAGAGGGAAGTATAATCAGTTTAGATGGTTAAGTCTGAAAAGAAATAAGAAATTAAGGTGGAGCACAGGTAGATCACCTCTAGCGTGCACGTTTCTGTTACGCCGCTCTTCCTCACTCAGCTCCTTATGCAAGCAGTACGTGGGGTTAAAGGTCAGGAGTTTGGGGGAGTAGGGTCGAGAAAACGGCTGGCAGAGCTTGAGCAGGGCAGCTCCCAGATTCAAGAAGAACGCATCCGAAGCAAACATTTGGAAGAATATCTCGGGCATCTGGTTTGCCCAGATTTTTGCCCGCCCCATGTTGGCCTGCAGGCAGCAACCCAGCCATGAGAGCAGCAGGTGGCGCGTCTCACTGGACTGCTGAAGTAGGTTTTTCAGAATCTGATACAGCTTATCATGAAACTGCCCCATAAACTAGCACATGGAAAGACAAGAAACGAAAGGGGTTAGACTTAATGTCACAAAGCCTGAAAAGCTTTTTGTAAATTTTATACACACCTGGTGAATATTCGACTCTTGAACCTTCATTTCCTGTGGGCTGGAGCGAGAAGGATTGAGGAAAAAGCCATGGTTCTCAACCACACCAGGAGTTTTCAGCAGACATGATATATTCAGGATCGTTCCCAGAAGTGTTTTCTGATACTGAATCCCACTGTTGGGATCTTTGGGCTGACTGTGCTCCATTAAAACCTAGGATCAGAATATTATTATCCAAAAATATTTCAGATCTGTATGAAAGGAAACTGCAGAGCATTGCAAACCTTAGAAATATCCTTGTGTCGACAGAAGTACAGGAGAATTTCCAGATAGGAATACAGCAGCAGCTGACAGAGGTCTAAGTCTTTGACCCGGCCTTGGAAAATATCAAACACTGGCACCATAACCTCCCCGAAGGTCCGCACCTCTTGGTCAGCCAACAGAATAGCGATGACCTCATCCAAAAACTCCACAACTTCCTCAAACTCTGCAAAGACCATGACACAAACACATGGAATCAATTCAGGACTTTCAAACATATCATATGACAAATCAAATGTGACACTTACGGGCTCCTCTCACAGCCTCCAGCAACAGGTCCAGAAGCTGCTCATAAACATTCTGACTGATGTAGATCTCTGGGGTCAACAGTACCGTGCGGGCATTGGACAAAGTCAGGTTTCTGCAGCGAACAGCATACGACAACAGCTTCTCCGGGACTTTAGTGACCTGTGTTATTTTGAATTACATTAACACATTCAGTCAGTCACAAACAGAGAGTACGAGCATAAACAGTGCAATGAGCAGACGCATTTCATTCTTTTGGCACAACCATATAGGTCGACAATGTATAGAATCTGCAGAAGATACCTCCTCCTTAGCTCTCTGGTAGCAGGCATAAAGGTACGGTATGGCACGTTTCTCCCCAGCATCACGATCTGCTGAGAGATTCACTACACTGCAGGAGGTCATGTAAATGAGATGGTTACCTGGCTCTTGCAAAAGCAGCCTGTTGAACAAAGCCTGGAGGGGGCAAATGAAGGAATATTATTCTTATTCAAAGTTCATAATATATGTGGGAATGTCTATATACACTGTATATTACACAAATTTGGAAAAGAAAGAAACACTTAACATATTGTACCTGCTCTATGGTGTCCATGTTAAGCCAGTCCTGGCCGTCAAGATCAGCGGCCATTTCCTCGAGGTATACACAGCGTGGTGGGATGCCATTACCACCTCTTAGACTGGGGTCACCTGGAAAGATTTCAACCAACACGGATCATTACAAGCACAATATCTTAATACAACAATAAATACATTCTTGGTGCATATTATGAACTCACATATTCACAACCATTTAAAAGTTTGGGGTCGGTAAGATTTTTCTATGCTTTTGAAAGAAG
The DNA here is from genome assembly GCF_016745375.1 of Pimephales promelas. The sequence goes on from NW_024121166.1 coordinate 6,394,081, forward strand.
TCTCTTATGTTCATCAGGCGGTATCTATTTGATTTAAAAAAAAAAAACAGTAAAAACGGTAATATTGTGAAATATTGTTACAATTTATATATTAAAAAGTATTTGATTCCTGTGATGGTAAAGCTGAATTTTCAGCATCATTAGTCCAGTCTTCAGTGTCACGTGATCCTTCAGAAATCATTCTGATTTTTATGAATCTTTAAAGAGAAAATTAAATCTTTTGTGACATTATATGTGTTTTTACTGTCACTTTTGATCAATTAATTGTGTTCTGACTGAGGAAAATCCTTATTTTCTTTCTTGTCCCAAACTGATAATAGAGAATTATTAAAAGCTCTAATGGCTCATGATGGCTCCGACATCAAGTTTTCAGAACGCCTCTTTCAGCATGACTCACACAAATTGTGTTAAAGATTTGAATAGCAAACAGACCAGTGCGATGGACAGTAGATAGATGTAGAGGATAAAGATAAAGACACAAATGAAAGCAACATAAATGACGTAATGAACCAAACTGCAGTGGATGAGGTCATCTGCAGCACTGCCTGGAAACTGCATGTCATTGTGATACGATTACCTAAACTTAAATCATCAAGAAATTAGTCATTTACTATAAACAATCTAATGTCCCTTTCTTCCCAAACTATCTAGAAGTACACTTGCATACGCATGAAATGGACCGGTTACAGAAAGCATCTCAAAAGTAGTGATTCACAACTGGAAGGTCACCATGACCCAAATATGGTCACTTCTGATGGTGTCATGAGATGGTATTCATCCCTCCTGGGATGGTGCTGCTCTTCTCTCTAGTAATATGGCACATTGTCTTAGAGCCCATACATGACAATCTAGGGCTCAGGTCAGGAAGCAGACAGACTGGCTAAACCAACCATCTGTTAGCTGTCTCACGTCACCAAAGTCAGATAAATACCATCACATAGAGACTCTTTCACCTAGATATCATCATGTATATATATATAAAACAACAACTTCCAAACCCATCTAAGGGTAAAAATGTAATTGATGTTCAACAAATAAAAAACAGATATAATTCAAATGAGCAAATGATAAAGCTTGGGTTTCTGAACATTTGATTTGCTTCAAAAGCACTTATTGTTAATGATATAATTACAGATTATAACCTAGACATATTGTGTTTGAGAAAAAGCTGGCTAAAACCAAACAATTACATTACTTTAAATGAGTCCACACCCCAAGATTACTGTTATTAACATGAACCTCATCTGAAAGGCAAAGGTGGAGGTGTTGCTCTAATTTATAGTAATATTTTCAGTATTACTAAGATACTTATCTAGTTTCAAATATAATTATTTTGAAGTGTTGATGCTTAATGTAACAATATGTAGTGTAAATGATAAATCACATTCGAGATTTGTGCTGGCTACTGTATAGAGGCAACAAGGGGACAATACAGACTTTCTATCGGAGTTAGTACTCGGTGCAGATAAAATCCTAATTGTTGGTGATTTTAATATACATGTAGATAACGAAAAAGATGCATTGGGATTGGCTTTTAAAGATATTCTTAACTCTAGGAGACAGTATAGAGAAAGAAATTTCTGATGACCGAGGCACTCCTTATTTAAAATGTCTTTATTGCAAAAATGACATGTCCTAAACGCGTGGAGTTCAGAGGACAGAGGACAACGCGGCTTACAATAAAGGGGAAATTTATGAAAAATAAGACTTTTAAAAAAAGAAAAAAACACAAATACATGTTATATTGCACACCATAAACACAATCATGCAAAGAAAAAAAGAAAACCACCCCTTTAAATAGAAACCCGTCATTTGAAATTGTAAAAATAAAATATGGTTGTTGTTTTTTTTTTTTGCATTTTTTATCAAATAAATGCAGCCTTGAGCATAAGACACTTACTTTTAACTTTTACGACCTCAAACTTTTAAACGGTAGTGTATATTTATTATGATTATATAGGAAACTGTGTTAACAACACTATTTAATTTACAATCACCAAATACTTATAGATAATGGGGAACATGTAGTTCTTATAACAAGTAGTTGTTTAACACTCACTGTTGTCCAGAGTGATAAGGAAGATCCTCTGGATCATGTGGTTGACATTGAGCTGCTCGCAGAGCTCCTGTCGCGAGCGGAAAGATCGGCTGATCTCTGCCACCGAGTCATCATTTTCATCGATGCTGTCAGACACAGAATTTTCTGACTCAGACTGGCTCTCTCCTGAATCTACAGCTGCATATGGGATAAAAAATTACAAAGTACCATCAAATTAATGTTATCCTGCAAGAATAATGGCAGAGCAGTGCTTATTACCAAAACCTTACATTGTTGCTCAGCATGATGCGGTTGCTTTTGGCCAGATGCAAACTGTTTTGCGTCAGCGAGAGAACTGAAGAGTGCTGCGAAGGGGTTTTTGGAGATGTTCTGATTATTATTGCCCTGGTCTGTCATTTCCCTGGAGCACGTCCTCCATCAACAGGTGTATTTATAGCCTACAGTGAAAAAAAATGCATAAATGACATTGAGCATCTAATCCAAGTGCCAAGACCAGCCCACATCCATCTAGGTAAATCATAAAGTATTCTAAGCTCATTGCAAAGGGGTTTGCCTACATGAATGGGACACTGTATATTTACAATTACAAGCCAAACTATTCCCTTTTTATACTCTTCTGATGAGTCACTAATAAAAACGAACAAATGTATTAATCTGGGAGTCATATTTAAGCAAGAGGAGAGCAGAAAACAGATAGGGTCAGGTATGCTAACTTGCTACATACATGTCATATTAATTGCTGTCAGGAAATCAGACTACAATAGACAAACACTCAGTGGTCTGAAAAATGCGTAATGAATGTAAACCTTAATAAACATGAGTTTAATAGCAGTCAAAGACACTCACTGACAGAAGTCTTTACTGACTGTCAGGTGCCTCAATCTAGCTGAATAACTAGCAACATGCTTAGCAACTGACAGCGCGCTGGTAATGCTGCTGCTGATACACGGAAACTCAAGGCACAGTAAAGTAAATAATAGATTAAATAGCAGAAATACATTGATAAATATCAGTGTGGATGCATGCCATACCTAGTTTTGGGTTGAAATATGGTAAATCTGATGTGGTTCAGTACTGCAGCTCCAGATCGTACTCGGTGTGTGACGTCATTAGAAAGGGACGAAACACTGTCCGGTGTTTACAGTTTCCTCTAAGTTTTTTTTCCCTCCCATTTCTACAGTTCAAAGTCTTCTCAGGTAGCAGACGACGAAACCGTATCGTTGGAATGGCTCTGGAAATTTTTCACAAAGACGAAACTCTGCAAATGCGGAGGGAGCTAATTGGGTAACTTAACGTTAAGTTGGATCAAATATTAGCTACACTGTTAAGGCCTGGGGTTGTTTGTAATTATTAAACTAAAGGCCCATTTTTAGACAATTTTCTGATTAAATACTCTTTCGAACTCTTTCCTTTTCAGAGAGTCCTGCAGACTCTTTTTCTCCAATGATCCCGTGAAAATATTGAGAGCACGGGGTCAATATTTATATGATGAGAATGGCATGCAGTACTTAGATTGCATAAGTAATGTTCAACATGGTAAGAAAGTTTTAAAATTATATCAGGCATGCTTATATGGGTATCTTCAGGGTGCGATTTGCCGGGGGGGATGCGTGGGATTTCCCCCTTTCTGGTCAGTGTGTCCCTGCCTCTGCTTAATTATTTTTATCCCCTCCCCCCTCCCCCCTCCCTCAAAGTGATCAGTGCTACTAAACTAGTGGTGAAACGGATCAGAAAACTTATCATGGATCCGTGGTTTGATTAAAGTCAATTTTATTTTTAAATGCGCTACTTTGGCTGACTCTCATATAGCTGTCGCTCTGCACGAGTCTGCAGACTTGCTCAATGTCTCGCCCACGGCGCTATCTGATTGATTACACCTCACGCCTATCAACACTGGCGAGACGGTTGCATGTCCGCACTGGGCTGTGGAGCTGTGTGTAGAAAGGAAGGCAGCATTCAGAATAAACATCACAATCTGATTATCTGTTTCTATGATGACAAGCAGAGCTAGTGTCCCAGTCACTGAGAATGGCCGAAGTTATACACACGATGTTTCACTCACTCTTGAACATCTGGTGCGAGTGATTTCAATGTTAAATCTATCGATGTAAAGACGCGTTTGCGCGCGTCTAGAGGTTCTGCAGCGCGAATGAGGCATCTGTCTTTTCTATCATTTTGCTGTATCTCAGCATCGCGATGTAACATTAACATTATTACTTTCACTTAACAGCAGCAGTAAAACTGTTTTTATGACGGTTTAACTTTGCAATCAATCCGTGGTTCAGGAGAGGCTGATATAAATTTGCATACCCTATTAATCTATTGATTTAATTATTGCATGGTTTTCGTTACATGATCACAGTTCAAATGTGTGGGAAGCTGTTAGAGTAAAAATATTGCGTTAGGATACTTCATGTGTTAATAAGATTTTTTTTCCCTGCAGTGTAAATGCAGTGATGAAGTTCATGTTCTCATGATTTATTTTTTATGAATATTTTTTTTTCAAAACACCCCCCCCCCTCTCTCTCTGTTTTTTTCACAAATCGCACCCTGTCATTCAATTTAAAAAATGTGTCTGTATAGATAGATTAATTTGATTAAAAATGGATGTGTGCTGCTTAATATTTTTGTGGATTTTTTTTACTGATAAATAGAAAGTTTGAAAGAACACATTTTTTAAATAGAAATCACTGTCACTTTTAAAATGATAAGGCATTCTTGCTGAATAAAAGTATTTCTTTCTTTGTTTCAAAAAAGTCAGAACACATTTATAATTGTAGTCAGAACACATCTACAAATTATAACTGAAAAAGTGGTTTATTTGTTACGCAAATAAAGTATATTTCTTGACTCTCCTACAACGTTTCTACTTCTACACTTCTACCATAGTTAATGTTCCTGTAGTAAAACCATTATAAATTGTCCTAAAATGAATGCTAATAGAAACATAATCAGCTCGTGTCATCATCCCACTGAATTTAAATAGGCTTTCCAGAGCAATACAGGAAGTGTCAAGTGTCATGATTACGAATCACAGAACCACGATGACACTTGATGCATCTCGTCTTTGTAGTGGGACACTGTCACCCCAGCATCACTCAGGCCGCGGCTGCTCAGATGGATCTTCTAAATTCAAACACTAGATTCCTTCATGATAATATAGTGCAGTATGCATCTCGGCTGGCAGCAACACTGCCAAAGAAGATTTGTGTCTTTTATTTTGTCAACTCAGGGTAAGTAACTCTGTTTATTCAGTTTAAAATAAATATTCAGTGAAATTTTATATAGATACTGTCTTCTTCCAAAGTTCCGAGGCTAATGATCTTGCGTTGAGACTGGCCCGTCAGTATACCCAACACCAGGATGTCATCGTGCTGGATCAGTAAGATTTTAAAATGTGAAATTTTGAACAATTATGATTCTAATATCTGCAGGTAATGGCTACATCAGACTTATTTTCATGTCATGTTTACCTGCCTCTCCAGTGCATATCATGGACATGTCACCTCACTCATCGACATCAGCCCGTACAAGTTCCGAAAACTAGAGGGACAAAAAGAATGGGTTCATGTGGTGCGTACCAGACATACATCTTTTTAAACCACTTTTTAAGGCTTTTTGCTCCATAACATACTTTCTTGCATATCTACAGGCACCACTTCCTGATACTTACCACGGTATTTACAGAGAAGATCATCCTGACCCTGGACAGGCTTATGCAGACACCGTGAAATGTCTAATTGAAGAGGCACATAAGAAAGGCCGCAAGGTATGGTGGGAAAAATCAGTCATTAACGTAAAGTTAAATATTTATTGCTAAAAATATACTGACTGTCCTACTTAAAGTGATAGTTCACCCAAGATACTCACTCTCATGTCATTCCAAACCTCTTTTGTGTAAAGAAGATATTTTTTAAAAGTTTCCATTTTTTTGTCCATACAATGAGAGTCAATGACATCCAATGTTATTTTAGTTTGGAATGATATTAGGGTTTAGTAAATGATGAAAGAATGTACTTTTTTTTTGATGAGCTGGCCCTTTAATTTGTCCACAGATTTCATCTTTTTTTGCTGAATCTTTACCCAGTGTTGGTGGCCAGATCATTTTTCCAACTGGTTATTGTAAAAGAGTAGCAGAGTAAGTTCTTTTGTAACTTTTGTTGAGTGTCATCTTTTTATTCAGAACCTGCTGAATGAAGCTGCTTGTTTTTCCCCCCTCAGATACGTTCATGAAGCAGGAGGGGTTTATGTGGCAGATGAGATTCAGACGGGCTTCGGTCGTGTTGGGAGTCATTTCTGGGCTTTTCAGCTTGAAGGCGAAGACTTCTGCCCTGACATTGTGACTATGGGCAAACCAATGGGCAATGGTCATCCGATTGGATGTGTGGCCACTACAAAGGAGATAGCTGGTGCTTTTACAGCCAATGGTGTGGAGTACTTCAACACAGTGAGAACCGTTATGCTTAGAAATCATTTTGTGCTAATGAATGTAGCTTTTACATCCTTTGTAAAGTGAGTTTGGGTAATATTTAACCTTTTTATCCCATGCAGTTTGGTGGTAACCCAGTATCCTGTGCCATTGGTCTGGCGGTTTTAGATGTGATAGAAAAAGAAGACCTCAGAGGCAATGCTGTGCGTGTCGGAGGTCATCTTAAAGAGCTGCTCCTTCAGCTTCAGACTAAACATCAACTCATCGGAGATGTGCGGTAAGCATGAAATTTAGAAAATCAATTTTAACTGAGACCTCATTAAATACCGATACTGTAACATCATGCTATAATCTCAAAGAGGAAAACGAACAAATGTGTCTCCTGTCCTTTTTCTGCAGTGGTGTTGGACTGTTTATAGGTATGGAGCTAGTTAAAGACAGAGTGTCCCGAAAACCAGCAACAGAAGAAGCAGCACATTTTGTTCGAAGGTACTTGAAATTTTTCTTCTTTCTCAGCTTTTTGCATTTATCTGATAACTGCACTTTCTGATTTGTTCAGGCTTAAAGAGGAGCGCATAGTTATTAGCACTGATGGACCATGGGACAGTGTCATCAAATTCAAACCTCCAATGTGCTTCAGTATGGAGGATGCTGAAAGAGTCGCTACTTGCTTAGACCAAATTCTCACAGGTTGGTAGTAATTTAACAGTTAATTCAGCATGGTGTAACGTAGTCTGACTCGGCAACTGCAATCATTTTGTTTGAATATAATAATTAACTATTTGTCTTTGGACTTGCAGAATTGAAGAATACCCACCAAAAAGAGAACTGTGGAAAAAGTGTATTAATGTAGTGCATAAAGCAAACATTTTACATGATTTGCATTCTTGAATATAAATCTGTATATTCAAAATTCAAATACTGAAAGGTGAAAATTCACTCATGCTACACATCTGTCATCAAAAACTTTTGAAATAAAACTTATATATTAGCATGAAATCACACCTCTATATGCAAGTTTCCAGAATGAGGTGTAAACAAATAATAAAGAGTTAAAGATTTCGTTGCTTTTATACTTACAGTCATACAACAATATAAATCACTTTCTGTAAACCTGATTGTATACAAATACTCTCTATAATTCTGTATATTACATTTGTACTAAAATATGTGTTGTGACTGCATTAAATATGATGATACTATGTATAATGACACTAATAATAAATGTAGTAATAGACAAGAAGATTTGCTTTTTTCTGAAAAAATATGTTTTCCCTTTTGTCAATATCTTTGAAATACATAAGACAATCTTCGTAAGTGTGTGCAAAACATTTGAAATTACTTTTTTTTTTTTAAAGAATTAAGATTTTACAGAAATTGTTAAATAAGTTAACAAAATGAATGTTTTACCTCGTTATATTAATTCATACAAAATCATCTTGTGAAGTCTCTGGAACCTGTAAAACAATGTTTAAATTAAAAAAAATAATAATCCTAAAATCACAAAACCCATGCATGTGTGTGAGCAGGTCTCACCTCATTTGAACTTAAAGTCTGGCTGGTTTTGAGACCTGAAGTCTGTCTGGTGTTTCTCAGTTTCTCATATCCTATTCCCTCCACGACTAGCAGCCTGAGAGTAGTTCCTCCCTCTTTTATCAGTCTCACTACTTCATCAAAATACTCTTCCTCCACATTCTGTCCATTCACCTCTACCACCACATCCCAATCACACAGCCCTGCTCTCTGTCCTGCACTCCCCGCCATCACCTATAGACAAGAAGGAGAATTACACATATCAGTTTTCTTGGAAAAGACTTGGGAAAGCATATTTATTTAAAGCTGTAGTCTGTAATTTTTTCAATGTTAAAGCTAGAATTACAATTTTTAGGTGTACTATTCCTTTAATATGCAAAGGCAAATATAAGTCAAGTTATTTTCGGTGAAAGTGTAAACATTGTAGTGATGACAATACGTTATTCTTTTTGTTTGAGCATCCCAACCCTGTCTTAGCCAATGGCATGGGTCTGGGGGCAGGGCTATCATCTGCCCGACCAATGGCATATGAGGGGCATGCTCAGTGAGACTTGTGTGAAAACATTGTGTCAGTTTTTGCTATAGATTACTGCAAAGATGACATATTTTTGTTGGCTAAGGGCCCATCCACACAAAGACGCGATTCGTTGTATACGTATACATTTTTTTTATCGTATTGGCATTTTGTCCACATGGATCCGGCGTTTTGGGAGAGTGAAACCGATATTTTTTTAATCCGGGTCCCAAAGTGGATAAATCTGAAAACGACACCCTTGCGGTTTCGTGTGTACAGCCAATCCGTATATTTAGTGAAACGATGATGTCATCACGTCACGTGTCGGCTGCGTCACACGCCATCTTCTTATTCTTCTTGGTTCGTATACAGCGCGCAAGGTTATGTGCATGCTCAAAGTCTTCTTCTCTGTTTATAGTGTATCTCTGAGGCAGAATTACAGCGCCCCATACTGGTCTGGCATAAATACTACAAAAAAAAAAAACTTATCTTGAAAAAGGCATTTGCTAACAAGTGCAGTAACACCTCAATGCAGCACATGAGATCCACGGGGAGGAGTCGGATCAAGATCCAAAGGGTGGAGATGGGTAGGATTAGGGTTGGGTTTAGGGATTAGGGGTGGGTTTAGGGATCAGGGGGCGGAGTTGGGTAGGTTTAGGTGTATGTAAGGTGGGAGGAGTTGGATCTGGATCCGACTCCTCCCCATGGATTTCATGTTCCGCAGTGAGAACCATCTCAACAAGTGTCTAATTGGGACTGAAGTTGTCGATGATATTATATGTCATGCATTTAGGCTTCAAAATTCATAAAAGTTGTGTTCTTTTCATGATGTAGAAAACATCTAAGAATTATGAACTTGTACTGGTCACAGCTTCTTTTAAGAAAAAATCCTATTGGGTTTTTGTCAAGGGAAACAGGGAGATGCTAACTTACCGATTGGCCTACTACAAACATCATTACTTCTAAAATTTTAATGAACATTTAAGACATTTAGTAGATCTACCAATAAAATAGTAACTAAACTGAGAAACAGTACCTGGCCGATATACGTCCCAGGCTTGTTTTGAACACAGCCTAGGTTGAAGCCAAATCCCGAGCGCTCCTTTTGAAGCACACAAAGTCGAGGCTGTGCTGGATTTTGGTGTCCCTCATGATGTAGTGGGAGAGGTTTAGAGAACTGTTCCCTTTTTGGAATCTGGTCTTCATAGAACAGCAATGGAGAAATACCCAGCTGAAGTGGATCAAATAACAGACACCTTCTCAGTGATAATTTTAAGCACTACTGCAAGAATACTGATTCCTATGCTATGTAGGTCACAGCAACCCCACCCATTCCCTGGGGTCCATGTCTGTTCCACACATTCATGATTCATTCATTTCATTTTAAAAACACCTGTTTCGATGTGTAGCATAAGAATTAGGAACATGAACTTAGACTCTTGGTTAGCCCTCAGGGTCAAATGTCTTCAATCAGAGGTAAAATATGTTGATTTAGCAGCTGTTCGTTTAGCAAGTGTGTTGAGCATGTGCGTATGCGTGCATTAAGCACCTGTGTGTAATAGTCTCTGCCTGGGATGGAGATGGTGGTTAGGGTGACCTGCTGGCCGCTTTGCCGTATTTTGCTGACGATGCCCTCATGCTCTGCATCTTCCACCTGCTCCCCGTTTACTGCTAGCACAAGCTCTCCATCCTCCATTCCTGCAGTCTCAGCTGGGCTGCAGGGGTCGATCTCTCGTAATACATGAGCTGTAGAGTCAATATATCACAAAGTGATGCAAATGTACTGTATACTCAAATAAAATGTCTACTGTGTTTCTGGCTAGTACCCCATTTGACTACTAAAACTGGGATTTAAAAAAATATTTGATGCCATAGACCCCGAAATATGTTCCTTTTATACAAGGGACGTCCTTCCTAAAATATATTTAAAATTGTATTTTTTTTATTTTTACTACATATAATATGTAGTAAATATATACACACACAATACAAAACAATGTTTAAAATATTATCTGAAAAAAGAAAAATTTTCTTTTTCTACCCACCAGTAGAGTATGTTATATGTATAAACCTGAAGAGAAACATAAAACTATGTATCAAAAATAAAATAACATCACATAATGTCCAACCAGTCTTTGGAATAAAATAATGTCCAATTTTGTAAGTTTTAAACTTGATTATTTACTGTATTTCATTTAATATTTATATTATATTTGTATATTTAATATTTATGTTTAATCAAGTATTAATGCTTATAAAATATGTGTAGTAATTATTTAATTATTATTATTACAGACGATTTTAGTGCTTCAACTTAAACTTATTTCAGTTATTTGCCAAGACACTATTTTTAATTTTAATTTAATTTTGTTTTCCATAAAATATTTAGATTCAATTTAAATTTTAGCTTAATTTCAGTTTACAAAAGCTTTTAATAGTTTTAGTTTTAATAAACTGATTGATTTCTTACCAATACATCCAGATCGTAACTTCTCTTGCCTTAAGAGGAACCCGTATCCCTGTGGTCCTTGAGTCAGGTGTAGTGTTTTTGGTCTGTAGGGTAGATTATGAGTTTTGGCGAAAGCAGGAATTATGGGTAATCTCAAGCGATTATAACTCTTTTCACTCCTGCTGTCAATTACCAAGACAGTCAGATGGTCCCCACATTTCTTCACCTGATGGAACAAAGTGGAATCTAGAAGCTCTGTGGTCCCTAAAACTGAAAATATTGGAGATTACATTCTAATGAAGATATCACATGACTACACTTACCATTTTTGACAGTGCTGCATATGTGAGTGCTGAAACCATGACTCCGTTGATCCAGATCAGCCTGTCTCCATTCTGGACTCCTGCTCTCTCAGCTGATCCATCGTTCACTGGACTGAGACGATAACAGCCTCGCTCACCTACTCAAATATTGAATGAACCAGAACTGTCCACAATGATCCATGTACACATACACCATGCTGAAACATCAACTACTTTTTCATCTAGTTCCTCATTTAGTACACTTTGACATCTATCCATCCATCAAGCTGATGGGTCCTTAACCCCCTTCACCGTCCCAGGACTGGGACGCCTAACTTTACTTCACTATATTTCTTTTAAATCCTAATCTAATAATGACAACAAAAAAAAACCTAAAAAAATCTGCATCATAACAGGAGGTTTGACCTTTGTCACACAAAAAAATCGATGTATCATTTGAAAGCTTATAAACTCAGAATTCATCCTGTGAAAAGCGTTTTATAATTGAACATTGCGTTATCATAGAAACGGTACTTATTTTATCAGGCTCCTCCCCTTTTGGGCATCATTATATTTCATAATTTATGATCAAAACCTTATCTAATCTTGACACAACACATATTGTCAGAAAGGTCTGAGTCTCAAGGTTCCAAATTTTGTGACAGAATTGATATTTGGACAGAAATTTATTAATTTGTTAAGGCAGAATACAACTAAATTCAATGGAATTCAATGGCACCCGGTGGCTATTTTTGGTACTACGCCTAAACAAAATCTCATGGGAACTTCAATTTTTGTGATATCAACTTCAAATTTCGAACATAATTTGGTTAGATTTATGGCTTTGATTTTATAGTAAAAAGTATTTTGTAAAATATATATTTTATATAAAATAAAAATATATAGTACAGTATATTTGATATACTGTAAATTTAAACTTCCATAACTGTTTCATACTTTCATTTTTTTTTTCAGCAATAGTCTGCTGACTGCTTTCTTTAAAACAAGACCAAACTTGGGTATATATTCCAAAGCATTCTTGAATTACAACCATTTAAGTTTGAATAGTGCATTTTAAACCCCATTCTCAAAAAGTTTAGCTAAAGCAACTAGCTGACAGTTACATTGTTAACTGGAACAAGTTGATTGGTTCTTGTCTGCAGCCAATGAGTTTGTTGCTCAACATTTAAATAGTTGGTCAGTGTTTGCTGTAGCAGTTTGCAGCAAGTTTTTTTTTTGTGGTGTTGCCATGGTATTTTTGTCACCAAATTTAGCAATTTTAAATTTTGCTGCAGCAACCTTTATTTATGTTTTGTCACAAGGAGCTATATGGCTATATGTAAATACAATTAGAAATGTTTTGTAGATTTACACACACACATACATACAAACATACATACATACATATATATATATATATATATATATATATATTCTATTCTGTATATTTATCCTAGTCTGTCCTACTTTTTAGTGCTTTTGGGAGATAAATTCTGTAACCTCTTTGAAGTCTTGATAAACTAAAACTTGTTTTGTGAATAAAATTTTTACAAATCTTAAACTAGTCATCTTAAATTAATAAATGTAAAAAAAATGCATCAATCTAAGCTTCAAACACATGTTTAGTGCAGAGCAAAATGAGGCGTACCTTCAATGGGAATGATGCTGAGGCCTAAGCCGCTCCCAGGCTCTTTAGTGATGTAACATAACCGTGGGCGAGAACAGCCCTCTACGGGATGGTAAGCTCTAGCAAGCAGCATGAGGTCTCTTCTCTCCGAAACTGCAAACTCATAATCCTGAGCACTCAGCACTAATAGATATAGTTTCAGCCCAGACGCCTGCACCTTCAGCACCACCTGAAAACAAGACACTAGGTTTACACTTTATTTTGAGCTGTCATTGTTACAGTGTAATTATATATTTAAGTACGGAATAATATGAATTAACAACATGTATTTCGCTCTAGGGTTAGGGGGTAAGGTTAAGTACAGGGAACATATGTAACAAGGACACTGTAAATTAAAGTGTTACCGAGTATACACAGGATATATGCTAGAAAGAGTAAGGTCTCATCAAGTAATATTAACTACAAAAAGCAATGCATTTGTTATAATGTTTGTTAATCTTTGTTATCTGTTCATATTAAGTTCATTAAATAATATTAAAATAAAGCACAACATTATATACAACATTAGTTAAATAGCCTATTAGTTAAAATGAACTAACAATCTAGGGTGAATCTCAACATTTACTAATATATTTTTAAGATCAAATCTGTTAATATGTTAATGCACTGTGTACTAACATGAATCTGAACCATATTATGTAACATTAACAAAGGTTAATGCATGTGTAACATTTATATTCTGTCATGTTCAGAGAGTCTTGTTTCTGTTTCCTGCCTGTCCTTGATTAGTCATTTTGTATTTAGGTTTTAATAAATTATATTTTTAATTATATTATTATATTAATTATATTGTTATATTTACTTCATTATATTTAATTAAGTTCTATAATAAATTAGTAAATGTTAAAATTAAAAACAATGCTATTAATAAAATGATTGTAAGTATTTGTAATAAAATGCTGTGTAAGTTTTCATTGTTAGTTCATGTAGGCTAGTAACTAATTTTAACCAATTTGAACCTTATTGTAAAGTGTTACTGGTTTAATAAAGAAATTATATAATTAGTTAGTTAGTTACGTAATGTATAGGCTAACTAATTAAACAAATTGAACCGTTGCTGGTATGTTCAATAAAAAATATTATATAATTGTTATTTTTTCAGGATGAATATTGGTATAAAATATGTGAATATCGGGAGTCTATTGTATATTTATGAACAATGATAGCGTTGTTGTTTTGTCACCAACACTCTGGAATACTTGATTCTCATTAGTTAAGCATGTAATATTCCCCTAATATTTGTCATCTGCCATGGTATTTTGTTGTAATGATGTTGTCTAGGGACAAAAATGATTTGTATTCCAAATCACATGTTTGCAAAAAACAGGAGTTTTTGAGTGAACTCTCCCTTAATGCTGCGCATCTACTTGCCAATATCATTTGTATTCCAGTGTCTGTGTGTTTAATTTACAGAATACAAAGCTCTCATGTTTGCATAAAGAAGTGCTCTCACAGTTGAGTGCTCCTTGTCATCCACAAAGTCCTCATTGACCTCCAAAACACGGTCCCCCTTCCTCAGCCCAGCCTGCTCTGCGCTGCTCCAAAGCTCCACCTGCCGCACCACATGTCCCCTGCAGCCAGGGTCCTTGCTCAGGTAGAAGCCAAAGCCCTGACCCTCCTCCCGCTTCAGAACACACAGCCGCGGATGCACATCAGGCTCTGGGGACATTTAATCCAGCATGTCAAATCTCTTTTTCTTTAAGCAAGTTGATGATCTATAATTTGCTGATTGGATAAAAAATATTAAGGAAGTAGCCTAACCTTTGTCATCCGAGATCACTAAAGCAGGGTTGTCGATCCCTTCTTTCGGGTTGAAGGTGAACTTCCTGTGGAAAACATTTGCACTGTGTTGTAATTATTATTTTTTTTTATGTAAACAAACTGCAGGGTAAACCAGATACGTGAAGAAAGTCTCAAAGCATTAAAAGAACATTCTGAAGAACTTACTTTGGTAACTCTGGGGCATCCACTGGATCTGTAATAGTAAACAATTAAAATTTACTAATAAAAATAAAGCATGCCTAGAAAAAGGTACAAAAACTCACATTAGTGGTACCTTTTAGGTGGTTCAAGGTCCAAATGGTTCAAGGTCCAAAAGACAGTATCAGTGCAAACTGTTCAAAGGGCTTTAAACGATTCCAGATGATTTATAAGGGTCTTATCAAGTGAAACAATCAAAATGAACGAATCTTTTTTGTGTCATTTGGTTCATTCAACGAACAAAATGAACAAGTTGACTCAGTAAAAGATTCTAACAGAGTTCAAACAGGAGAGTCACACAGAACAGAGCAAGGCGACCATTTGAGCTTATAAAACTTAAACTTTGTCATTTTTTTTTTAAATGAGCGATCATTTCGCTTGATAAGACCCTTATTCATCATCTGACATCGTTTAAAGCCCTTTGAACAGTTTCTCCTTTTTGAACAGAAACTCCTTGAATGTTTTCATCAAAAACCTTAATTTCTTTTCGACTGAAGAAAGAATGACATGGATATCTTGGATGACATGGGGGTGAGTAAATTATCAGCAAAAGTTTTTTTGAAAGTGAACTACTCCTTTAAGCCTTTCTGAAAATGTTTTGAAAAAACAGGACACAATATTTTATTTTACTCATTTCCATAGATTCAAACCCTCTACACAGTTCCTTAACAGGACTTTGTTGTTTTTTTTTTGTTTTTTTTTACAAAATTTGCACTGCAAGGGCCGAGCTATTTTACTTTAAAATAACACTCAGGAGTTTGCCTTCACAGGTAAACAGATATATGACTTACAATCACACAGTCAATCTGTACACAATGCTGACAAGACTTGAGGTCAGAGTTCAAAAGGAAAATCTTTAGCTGATCGGATTCAGTGCTTATTTTTGTCTGTACTTTCATTGTAAAATCTTTTAAAAAAGAAAAAATATTTTTTACAGAGGTAATGAAGAAATCAGCTTATTTATATAATTGTAACTCTTCGACTGTTTAAATAACTTTTTTGAAAATCTTTAAAAAATAATGTTCCAAATTCTCACAATGTAGTTTCAATAGTGTGCAACAAAAGAAATAAAGGGATGTAAATATATTACTATGACACTGCTAATATCACACCTATCCATCTATCATTATTACTTCATTCGCTTTTTCTTTAGGACCTTTTTTTATACAGTAAAGTTTGTCGATCTCCACTTGTTTATAAAAATAAATAATAAACCCCTATTAAAAGTTATTTTCTAACATTTACATTACAGGCTGCACAATCACTGCAATGGAATATAATGTTGTACATACATATGTGTGTGTATGTATATATATACAGTGGCAAATTACCTGTTGTGACTCTCATGATCCTGCTGAGCCCTGGTCTTCGTAAAGTGTGCAAGGTACACATTTAAATGAAGCATTACAATGCTTTTGTCAGTATGACTCCTCCTTGTTCCACCAGGAGATTAATATTTAATCTCAGGTTTATGAGACAACTGCCATCATCAGATGAAGGATGTATTACATAAACAACTGCAATTAAAACAACTAACTACAAACTCTCTAAATAAGCTTGATTGTTTTTGAGGAAATATGAGCAGCTTCTTTTCACTGAAAGTCAAAGCAATACAGTATGACAAAAGTCTTACATAAGCAGTTTTAGTTTTATTTTGATTTTATTGCACATTACGATTCGTTAACCTTACTTGGTTTAACCTTGGCTAGAGCACCATTTGACACTCAAATATTGTGTAAAGATTTTACACAGAGATGGCTGTAAATGCCAACATTTGTCATCATGCAACATGTTTTTTTCAAGTAGTAATCTGAAAAATTATGGAATATAATATATATTGATCTTTCCCTCAAACAATAAAACAACACACATTTGTCACAGTGTTTTCTCAAAATGATCTAAAGCTAAAGTAGACAGATGTGCTGTAAAAACAATGATTAGTAAAATCAACCCTAACCAAGTGAGAAATATTATTTAGTTCATAGTTCACCCAAAAATCAACATTCTGTTAATGTTTATTCACCCTCATGCCATGCCCAATGTGACTTTCTTTCTTCAGATAAACACAAACAAATGTGTTTTTTTGGATCTCTGCGAGTAAATGGGTGTCGCTTGGTTGAACGTGACGGTAATCTATACGACCCCAGTGGATGAATCAATGTCATTTAAAGCGAAACGATAGGTGTGTTTTAACTTTTTAACATTGCGTCTGGTTTACTGTGATACAAGCGTTCTTGAGAAGGGTGTTTTGACATGACGTAAGTGCACTGTAAAGCTTGCGCAAGAAGTGGCTGTGCTTCAGCATTACTTCCCACGCAAACTTCACCTCACCACGTACAATCATGTCAAGCTGAACTTGAGAAGAACTCGAGTTTTCATAGTTACAAGTGTTTAAAATAAGAGTATTTTCCTAACATGCACCTATCATCATACTTGAGAAGAAGAAATTGATGCACCCAATGGGCTCGAATGGATTACCGAAATGATCGCAGAGAGGTTTCTTAAGCGTCAACCAAGTGCCACCCATTCAGTGCATTAAATCCAATCCATTCACAGAGAAGGATGATTTTCCTAAAAATCTTCATTTTTGTTGATCTGAAGAAAGAAAGTCACACAACAGGGCTGGCATGAGGGTGAGTAAATCATTTTTGGGTGAACTATCCCTTTAAGGCTGACTGGATTAGCAACAAATATCCCTTTGAGAAATTAGACACTTTAGCTTCAATCATTATTGCATCATTTTGTACCGTTCCCTGTACCCGTATTACTGCTCTTTTCCAGTAAGCGCAAAGTTTGCCTCACAACACTCTCTACTCGCCGGAAGTGCATTTTTTTCCAGAAACTCGGGTGCTGTTTCCGACCCCATTCCAGGTCTTTCAGGAAAACCAGCAGTTGCTCGCGTACACGGCCTCTATCCCAGGAAAGAGAATTCTTTCCAATTACACTCAGAATAGGATGCCAGTCCTCTGAGATGTCTGAACCCTCTGTTACAGAGGCCAGGACTTTCACTCGCCGGCCCTCCTTCACCTGAGGAACACCACGCACGTGCAGCGACTGCTTGCCCACATCGGTAAGCTGGTTCAGGTACAGGCTGGGAGGAAGTATAAACATTAAAAATCTATTAACATCACACATTAGCATGAAATTAGGTGGATTTATAAGATTTATATACTTTGTATATATATATATATATATATATATATATATTTTATTTTGTTATTTTTTTATTTGGGGGGGGGGGGGGGGGGTTATTAAATAAAAACATGTCTTTTTCTACTCACTGTACTGTGTGGATGCTGGGATGTTCACGACAGGCATCGACCAGTGTAAGAGCTGCATTGTCTCCGATGTTGTTGTAGGCCACATTCAGTTCCTTCAACATGTTATGCTGGCCCAGTTTCTCAGCCAGCATGTGTGCCGATTGGTCCCCGAGGCCCGTGTGCATCAGATACAGCTGTTGCAGAGAGTGGTTACCAGACAGAGCTTCCAGTAAATGGCTGATGCCGGCGTCCGTCAAGTAGTTGTCACACAACCTGTGATCAGAGCAACAAAAAAATTCACAAGAAACCCTTTTTTCCATAACACACTGATTCTTGAGAACTAGTATGAAACTGAAAAACTAGTTCATGTATCAATTTTTTTTTTTTCTGGATTAACCTGTTAATCCACATCGCCACAGTTATACATTTACATTTGGCCACAGCTTTTGGCATCTTTCATTTTCTCACGAATAGTTTTTTTTTTCTAGCGTATTTCTATATGGGCCAATATTGTCAAAAATGTATTATAAATATTTACAAATTTTGCATTTACTTCAATGATTAAATGAAATATGAGTCAGGACAATAAAACTAGAACTAATAAAAACCTTTTAATTAAAAAAAAGCTGAAATAGTATAAATATTAGATGGAAAACCAAATGAAGATAAAAATGTTGGTCTGGCAGCTAACTAAAAGAAAAAACAACTGAAATAAAAATGAAATCAACCTAAATAGTAATATTTTTAAAAATCTATAAAAAATTAAAATCACATAGCATAATTACTAACAATTTAACTAAATGAAAACTGAATGAATAAAATTTTAAAAAACTTTACTATAAGTATAATATACTGTATATATATATATATATATATATATATATTATTTTCATCTATTTATTTATTTTTTACATGAAGTATTATATTATGATCTGATGAGAGTACTTTTATAAATAAAGAGTAAATAAAATTAAAATTAAATGGTGTGTTTGGGTAAAAACACTCTAGTGATCATCTCTGAATAATTTCAAAAGTGGAAGTGTTGCTATTTCCAAAATTCAAGGCAGGTAACATTTAACATGTTTTGTCCCATGTCTAAAGAATCAGTGAACAGTTGCTATGCCACTAATAAATACATTACATGAAGCTTACTGGGAAAACAGAAGTGGAATTTTTGGTCGGTAAAAATGTCACCTACCCATCAACCATGAATACATCACAGTTACAATATGCTATTGAAAGTAGGCTTACTGTAATGACTTAATAGTACAGTTGGGCTCAAGTAGAAGATCTCGCAGTAGAATGCAGGACTCGGGACCCAGGCTGTTAAACTGGAGACTGTAAACACACAGTGAGCAAAAACACACACGCATGCCATTAGTTTGTCAATTTCCCAGGCAGAAAATCAATAACTAATGAGGTAATAGTGCTTAGGTGTAATTATTACTGACTGCATTCTGCAAGCAAAGCAACTTAAATGCAACAATTGAATCCATAATACAAAGTTGCATGTTAAAGGTCCAATACTTTCAATAAATAAGATGCAGCACATTTAAAAAAAAAAACTTTTTGGTTATTCATAAAACTTCAGATCAGTGTATTACAGGGCACTTCATCTAGCTTCAACTGATGATCAGATAATTTCAATAACATTTTTAAGAGGCCAAATACTATTAAATCTAATGATCAAATTCTAGCACCTTATTGACCAGCTTAACGTGTTGACATGAACAACACTAAACACACTTATAACAGTGCGTTTATTAATATTAGTATAAAGCAGAGGTAAGGTCTCATAAAAACATTGAGATTTTTTTGCTGCTCATCAAGGCTGTATTTATTTGATCAAAATAGTAATATATTGCGAAATATTACTACTAGGGCTGTCAAACGATTAATCGCATCCAAAATAAAAGTTTGTGTTTACATATTATATGTGGGTGCACTGTGTATAATTATTTTGTATATTGGCTAGTTAGTTTTCTCTATAGTAAGTGCAAGTCTCACTTGAGTTTTCGAGTGTGATGGAAGGCTGGCCAGAGCATCTGCAGTAACTCTGGAGTGATGTGGCAGGAGGAGAGGTTGAGCTCATTCAGGTGGAAGCCTGAGCGTGTGCAGCCCAGAACGGTGCTCAGCACAAAGCACTTGTGTGGTGTCATGCGTACGGTCGACAAGTCAATGGTCTTGATGGATTGCAGGATTTCAGCAGTGAGTCGAGGGTTCTGAAACTCATACAGCAGGACCAGAAGGTCCATGAGTTCCTCAGGAGGCTGCTTCTTCATACTCTCCTTGATCAGGTGTTTTCTCAGCACACGAGTGATCTGAGCAACCGTGTGACTCTTTATGTTGCATCCGAGCTGGTCTAACAGCCTCCGGTTCCCGTAATGAAGTAGTCCACCCATGAAGATAGGATAGAGTTCAAACGCCCTGGTGTCGGTTTCCTGTTGTGGCTGAGGACCATGCACTCCCAGCAGACTTTGCTCCACCTGGTCCAAGACATCTTCGTTGAAGCTGTCCTCTGAACGAAACATTTCCGCAGCCATGGTGTTTGCGATACGCCCCTTGCTGAGGCTGCTGAATCGCTCGAAATATTTTGGGAACAACTTAAGCAGGTTGAAAACAGCGAAGATTCGGAAAGGTATGATTTTGGAGAGGATGCTCAGTAGGCTTGTTATGTCCTCACTGGCTTGTCCCAAAGCCTGTGAAACCTCCCAAGTCAACTTCTCCAGGACGCTTTTGTTCTCGCCAAGAACGACATAAAGTGCAGCTAGATATTCCTGCATGGCGGGAACAGCAAACACGTAGCGTCTACCACCAGTTTCGGGATCTGCACCATGATCATCACGAGGCACCAGAAAGAAATCAAGCACGTCTGTGCGAAACACCGCCAGTTGCTGGAGCTCCTCGTCCGTTTTAGTCTTGCCGCCGACCCACTGCTCCAGTTCGTCATCGGAGAACGATATCCGTTTGTTGGTGATGCCATCAAAAGCTAGTTTACCGACAGTGCGGACCACATAGAGCATTAATGAGTTCGGTTGCTCTCGTGAAGAGACGTCTCCGTCCAAACTTATCACTTCTCCTCCGAAGTTAAGCCTCATGAAACTGGTGTAGGTGCCAGTGAGGGTTCGAATTGGTGCCTTCGTATCAGTAAAATGCAATAAGTGAAGAGTGGCGCATGTGAGCCAGCAATAAGATGGTAAGAAGCAGGCGGTAGCTAACTGAGTTTCCCGCTGTAGATTTAGGTAAAGCATCTCTATGAGCATCTCGGCAGCCTTGTACGGCTTTTCTTCATTCTGTTGCAAGAGTCTACTGGTGAAGTAGGCTCTCTGGCGATCAGGATCATTGAAGCCACAGATCTGTACATAACGTTTTATGTATTTTCTAGGAACGTTGTCCACGGCAGATAGTCTGGTTGTAACCAAAATGCTGGCCTGTAAGAAAATCAACATGTTTTAGCAGCTATGAATTACAATATAGTATACATTCATCTAAAAACAGGCAGGTCGATGATAAATAAGATTCCCCACTTGCGCTAAGTTCTTATAAATGTATTCTCTTAATTAATTTTGGTCTCATATTAACGTATTTAAAAGACGTTGATGAAAAATCATCGAAAAAACATGATTGTCAAGAAAAGTGTTGATAAATGTAAAATCTAACCAAGTAAAAAGTAATTATTTGAATATAACTTTAAAAGTATCTGTACACATCTTTTCATTATTTTCCATCCAGTTTTATGTTTCAATATAAAAACCAATTACCGGTATTATAAATAAATATATATATTTACTGACACAGCCCTAAGGGTCTGCAGGGGTTCTCTTTATGATATAACTTTTATTTTTTTGGTATGTTGGTAGCACCACATGACTTTGATATGCCAGACACATTTTTATAAAATAAATAACAAAATTATTTAACTAATATCATTCTTTTTTTCTTAATTATGAGAAACAAAATACCGGTATCAATTCATTTAAATTCAGAAATAAAAAAAATCGTCATCATATAGCAGGTGTATTAAAGTCACTATATTTATGAATTGCCGTTTTAATGTAAATTAGAAAAGAGTGTCATGTCATTAACCCATGGTAATTCCATCACAAAACCACGACGACCCATTTAATCTGGAACATGACATGATTCCACATGCCAGGTCACAGAAAAAAAGCTTCAAAAATAAAGTGCTGAGCTCATTCAGTACCTCAGGTAGCATGTACTTCCTAAGCAGATTCACAACAACAGCCCCTGATGGGAGAGCCTCATTGGGATCACTGCATAACTCCGAGGAGCCGATACGAAAATCCAGCTTCATTTTCTCCATTCCATTGAAGACGAAGAGGACATCCTTAGCCTTGTCATTGTCTCCACTAAGATAAGGTGTCTTGAGAAGATGCATGTATTTCCTGCCTACAAGGTTTCGAAGGGATGTTGGTTTGGATAAATTGGCAAGATCCTCACAGGAGAAGGGCAACACAAGTTTGAACTGGGAGAAAATAGATCCAGCACACCAATCCAGCACCAGTTTACGGACGACAGTACTTTTCCCTGTGCCGACAGCGCCATATAACAAAACATTTAGTCCTCGTGCCTTGTTTCCATTATTATTATCATCAAAGAGCTGCTCAACTGTGAGAGAAGGACGTGGAGATACCCTTTCCTTTGCCTTGAAGGGACTAAGGCCTCTATCCTCATCAGGATGACGTTCTAGGATAAGTGGCTCCACATGCATAGTTTCGGGAGAAAAGTAGCCACCGAATTGCCTCTCCTCTTGAGGAAGGTGACTGAACCATAACGACAACTTCTGTTTGTGAATCTCAACGGGATCTGCCGGTTAATACAAGCACGAAATGCATTGATATTTTATGAGATGAATGATCATTGATTAAGAGGCACTAATTCAAGATATTTTAATATGACATCCAAATGTAAACAATTAATGCATAAACTCACCGGTGACAGGCTCAGAAGTACAAAAGTACCTGGAGTTGAATCCAGAGATGGAATAGCACATAGATGTTCTCAGTTCTCTCCATGAATTTCTATAAGAGCTTGTTTTCTTGCTGACGAGACAACACACAGACAATTTCAGAACATATTTTCAGAAAATACTAGTCATAGATGCTGCATCAGGAAATGCTGGATTAATTTCTCGTAGAATTATACTTACATTGGGAATGGCAAGTGACGTTGTTTTACACTACCACAGATGCCATCTGATCGGGCTGAAATGAGCAATTATTATTTCAATTTTAAAGAACAAAATAAACATTGATATACATTACCTTTTAAAAGTTTGGGGTCAGTATGATTTTAATATCAATACAATACATTTTTACATTAAAAAAAATTGTTTAACTTTCTATTCATCAAAATAATCCTGAAATAATAATATAATAGAAACACTTATTTTAAATTGTAAATATACTTCACAATAGTCACAAATAAACGCAACCTTGGTGAACATGGTATGTTTTAAAAATATATATTTTGTGTGTGTTCATATATTTAGAAATAAATAAAATAAAACTCACATTTGATTAATTGATTATTTAAATATTAAAGGTTATCAAACACCAACCTGTCTCAAGAGCCCTGGAGTGAAGTTTGCAGCAGACATCTTTTGATGACCCTCGGCATCTCCATCTTAACACGTCCGTTCCTGATGGCCTTCCAAATCGCCACATTTTGACTAAAATCACCCCTAAAGTATTATATGTTTTGTGATAGTTACTTAAAAGTTTAAACAGGTCTGGAAACTGTGTAGGACAAACAAACAATGCTATCATCAACACAGTAACGTAAGTGTATCTGAGAAAAACAAGCCAAACCTTGTAAGGTCACTCCTTTGGGTTTGCGTTTCAATGACACATAATGCTTACACAGGAACATGATATTGTTGTTTTACCACACCCAAAGTGTTAATTTTGGATAATGTCTATTATCTAAAGAAATACCATGATGCGTTAGGCTACTAATTAGTGTGAACAATGTGGCATTTAAATACTTCCCAAATAAATTCCAGACATATAAATACTTCACAAGATGAGTTGAAATTTGATTTCACATTCCCAAACACAGTTAACAGCACATGGCACATATTCCAGACAGTTACAGTCCAAAATAACCAACAATCAAATGCTTTATGGTGATATTTAACAATATAGATTATTTTTAAAGTCTAGCTTAAAGACAATTGATACCAAGTATTGCATACAGAATGTCAATTTTAAGCTATACCAATTCCCTAGGTCCCTCGTCTAAAAATAGTAACGTTACAATCAGGTCATAACTCAATAAGGTCAGTGTTTATCATATGTATTTTTATTATTATTATTTATTTGGGTTGTACAGAGCTCTTTTTTAGAAGTTTCCATCTGTAAAACATTTGCATATCCAACTGCACTTCAAAACATTTCGTACAGGTCAAACAGTTTTGTCTGTAAATGTAAACAGAACAAATGTATCCGTCACACGTGCCTGTCATGCATATTCGAGTGTGATTCAGGGATATAATGGAATGTCAATTCGAGTTTTGGAATTCTGCGCAAACTCAGTTCGGAACTTGGTTTCAGAAGCGTTGTTGTGACGTACTTTACTTCAATATAAATCACATGTGATGATGAATGAGAGCAACAGAGCACAATGACTACTACCGTTAACATGAGAAATCAGACGTAACGATTAAAATGCTTGTAATTAATGCAAGTCTTTACCTAATCTAGAGGCTGGGAATGCAGCGAATTCTTCCAAATTTTCCCTCGAACTCTGCCAGCGTTCTGACGCTCAGATCACAGCCGAAGAAAGCGTCCATTCTACGGCAGGACGATGAGAGCTCTCCGCCGCTCCGTCTTCCTGCTAACAGAGCTGCTAAGCTAGTCAGTCGTAGTACCGCCCACAAACACAAACTTTCAACTTTGCTCTTCATGTAAAGCCGCAGCAGCGAAGGTCAAAATACTTAGGCTAATAAAAACCATAAAGTTGTTGTCATTGGCACATATGCCCAATTAGGATTATAATGTGAAAGCAATTATTTTTTTTAAAGTTATCCTTCCAGCAGTTAAAAATCTACAAGCTTTCTTCAGGCCTGAAGGGTTCTTCAGGTTCTTCAGGTTTCTTCAGGTTAGCTCACCCAAGCATTAATTATTTTTGACATTAATATTTTGCAATGTCATAAGCTGTTTTTTTCCATGATCATACTGACTCACCAACAATTTTCAGTAGGCTATCAAGTCCAACAAGTTCTAAACCTGGACCTATAGCTACAGGGGTTCCTCAAGGATGACGAGTGCTTCCACTGTAAGCTCTTAGTAGCTCCAAGGAATTCTGTGAAGTTCACACTTCTTGATGAAACATGAAACAAACTTTTTTCACGAGTCAGAGTTAGTCAATGTTCAACCATAATTCTTTCTCTCTCCAAAATGCACTGTCAGATGGCTACGTTTTTACTTACTGTAAGAGGTCAAATAAATTATAACAATTAAGCATTAATTTTTAAACTATTATATGAACCAGTATGTATACTACATTCAAGCACAGTGATTTGCAATTGTTAGTCAGAAACTGCACCTCTGATGGGTCTCAGAATTTTATTTCTAAACACACACTATACATTTGGCATTATGACATGTTATGCAGTACATTGCTAACATAGTACATACGTTTGTTGGTCTAAAAAAATTAAAAACTTTGTTTAATACATAATTTGTAGCACCAAGTAATTATATAAAATCTCAAGACGAAAAAACTAAATAATCAAAAAAGTAAAAACTAGTATAATAAAACATACTATGCAAAAGATTGATACAATGGTTTAATAGAAACCCAGGCACCGTGTGAACCTTCAGTCATCTGGTTTAAATTAAAACCTTTTCAGACTTGTGCAATGATATGTAAACATCCTCACCTCAGGCTAAATACGTTCATGATGTGGTTTCTGAAACTGAAAATGCAAAAAAATAAATAAATACTTTTTTTAAAAATTCTAATTAGTGTTTGATAATAAAAAATGGTGTTTGTGTGAGCCTAAAATCCACAGGTAAAGCAGTTTGAGAATTGCCAGTAAGTTCAGTAAATTATCATTTGCATGCATATTTAGATTTGGTATCACAATTTGAATTTTCATATTACACCAATTTTTTCAACACCTTGAACTACATCAATGTAACACTGAAAAACAGTCAATTATTTACTCCAGTTTTAAAGCCAAATCTGTAGGGTCTTTCATACCTTTTCATAGTTCCTAGAACTATTGGCGGAAGTACCCGGATTTTCGCAGGTACTAGAAATGATTTTAGTTCTTGGAACTCTTTTGGAGGAACTAATTTAGCTCCAACTAGGGGGTCTAAGTAGGAGCTAAATTTAAAGAGTAGCATCTAAACCAGCACTATAGGAACTATCCGTGATGTTAGTGTATGCTGATTGGCCGAACGCATGCGAAACACCAGCTCCCCCTATTTTTAAATAGGCTGTGTAAACACAAAGATTATAGCCTCTATATTTACTCCACAAACTAACTCTACGAACAACAGTGATAGATAGCCACTTAACCTTTACGTGGAGGACAAAATCCAACACAACTTTGAGGGGACCAAGCGAAACATGATGATGTATTTCTGCTCAGCTAACAACAATAATAATTTGTTACATTTTTATAGTGCTTTTCTGGGTACTCAAAGTGCTTTACATGGAAGAGGGAATCTCCTCAACCACCACCAATGTGCAGCATCCACCTGGATGATGTGACGGCAGCCATATTGCCCCAGAATGCCCACCACGCACCAGCTTACTGGTGGAGAGGAGGCAGAGATGAAGACAATTAGTATATGTTGATGAGATTAGGAGGCCATGATGGACAGAGGCCAAACAGCAAATTTTTAAACACTGGACATCAACCACACGGCATACGCTAATAACTTTCCATTACTGTCTACTTTCTATGTATAACACTCCTATCTACTATCAAATTAGACAGTACTGTCAGACAGATCGTAAGCTAATGAACACGGAGAATGCGAGCATTATTTGTTTACTGAGGCTCCGGCGTTCGGAGCGCCGTCAAAATAAACATCACTTCAGAGGTCTTACTGGAGGTGCGAATGCAGCAGGAAAACGTTCCTAGGGGAACTATTAGTTCTCAGGGAACCATCCTGGAAGTTAGGTTCTACTTCCTAGAACAATCCGGTGCGAAAGCCCCTAATGAAATGTGATTTATTTAATCCAAATGTAAAACAAAACTAGAACACCAAAATGATCAAGTAAATCGGACCTTCCTGAGCAGAGGATGACACCTTTGGAAATGAATTCTAAAAATACTATACTGTCCTGTGCTGGAGACCATGAAACGGCATGACTTGAATATTATCGCTCTGATTTTATTTTGTACCGAAGAACCAAGTAAGTGGCGAGTCGCAGGATAAGGAAGAAAATACCCAGTACAATGAAGTCCATGTAGAGCTTGGCATCTTCTACATCCAACAACTGCAGAACTTCTTCAGGTCTTTGGAACTTGCAAACCCTTCCTGGACATTCAAGATCAGTTCGGTTCATCCCATAAATGGACAAAATCACCCCCTCAAATCCATACCTATCATAAGCACAATCAAACAAACATGAAACTGTAATTCTGCATTGTGAAAGCAAACACATCTATTTAAGATATAAATAGCATACCGGACATAGGACACATAAGAACTCCACAGTAAGTATTCTGGAATGGTGTCAAAGTTCACAAAGAAGCCTGAGAAAAGTAGAACTGGAATGGCTGTAACTGGACCAACAAAAGTGGCAACCTGTGAAGAAGATACACAATAGAGTATGTTTAAAAAAAAGTCTATGCCAAGCCAAGACAAACTGAAAAGTTATACCATAACCAAAAGCAGGCATCCAGACTGAACACACGGCAAAAAAATTAAACATTTAATTTAACTCGTTTATTTGTATAGTGCTTAAAGCAGGTTTATAGAAAATGCTCTGTTCAATGTTACAATTTAAGAAGCAATCTGTTAACAGTCAGACGATTGTATCATCGAATCGGTAATGGTCATATGGCAGAGACATGTTATGTGCTTGTATTTGATAAACAAATAGTTTTTCTTACACCATGTCTACACTAACATGACAGTTGTCGCATCCCAATGCAACAGCTTGAGGCTTTTTAAACAGGACATGACAAAGTGACTGCTGCAAATCCATTTGTCTTCATGTAAGAAGTAGTGTGCACACTTCAAGTATGTCAGAAATAGAAAAGGGCATCAGTTTACCATCAGGAATTTGTCATGTCACGTTAAGCCGCATCCAATGTAGACCGCGTCACTGATTATAAAGGATCGGTTTTTGTCACATTGTGCCATTTGCGTCTAGTATAGACACTGTTTTAGTGTCAAATCAAACAGGGCTAACCAATGACCAATTGATTTTTTTTTTTTTTTTTTTTGAAAATAAGAAAACACATTTTTTTTTAGCATAAATATAATGTTTCTTTAATTGCATTTTTTAAAGGAGTAGTTCACTTTCTTTCTTCAGTCGAAAAGAAATTAAGGTTTTTGATGAAATCATTCCAGGATTTTCTCCATATTATGGACTTCATTGGGAACCAAATGGTTCAAGGTCCAAATGAGAGTTTCTGTACAGCTTCAAATGGCTTTAAATGACCCCAGATGATGAATAAGGGTCTAATTAAGTGAAACGATCGGTCATTTCAAAAATAAATAAAAAGGTTTAAGTTTTATAAGCACAAATGCTCGCCTTGCTCTGTTCTGTGATCAGCACTCGTGATTCGCGTTCAAACACGTCCATTAAAATGAACAAATCTGTTTTCAAGTCATGACTCGAAGGGTCCTAGATAAGACCCTTATTCATCGTCTGGTGTCGTTTAAAGCCCTTTGAAGCTGTACAGAAACTCTCATTTGGACCTTAAACCGTTTGGTTCCCAATGAAGTCCATTATATGGAGAAAATCCTGGAATGTTTTCACCAAAAACCTTAATTTGATGGCGTGTACGTACACAGGTGGTCATCACATGTGCACCAAAAAGGTTTAATCTTTGTACCTGCATTATTTTTCTCCAGAAGTTATGACCAATAACAATGTCTTCGTAAACTAGAGTTGGAGGCATCTCTTAAACTTTTATTCTCTTAATATAAAAGCTATGTTTTCACGGCTATCCTGACATGATTTTAAAGCACTGTCGTAATTGTTTTTGTCACAGTCTGGAGCCCTGAGAAATAAAAACATATAGTTAACAGTGATAGTAGCTGCAACATGTACCTGAAGGGATGTGGAGGCAGCACCGACCAGAAGCCCAAGAGACTGAGCTACTAAAGCTGTACAGATTGACAAAGCCAAAAACAGCAAGTAGCGAGTTGCCTCTGGAGGCTGTTCAGTCATCCAGTACACAATACTGCAGTACATCATAGGACAAATGACCTGAGAAAGAGTGGACAAACCCATGACAATATCAAATGTTGGTGTTTTAAGTGTCCGTGATTCCTTTTTAGTCCATTAGATAAAACTTTCAGCAGCACTGTCAAAACATGCTCGGCTTATGTCAGGCATAAAAGGAAGGGAGCCAGTAAGGCTTAGACAGGCAGACAGGCACCCACCTGGAATGGAATGTCAGCCATTGTCTTAGCCAGATAGTAAGCCTTCAGACTGTACCAATAGTTTAGATGTTCTCTCAGAAACACAGCCATCTCTAGAGGAACTGAAAACAGGGTAGAGAATCAGATAAAAAGAAAAAAACACTTTCACTTCCCCTGCTGAATGTAGGACATGAGTTTAGACCTAAAATTGTGGTGTAACTGTTGATAGTAAAACTGTGACATGGCTACATACATTTCTCCTAACTTACAGGTAAGAACCGTAGGCATCAGCGCTCCAAACATGATAAAGAGCATTGAGAAGAAGAGGAAACCGGTGTTGTTGAGGACTTTGCTGGCATCATTGCCAATATTGAGGTAAAGCAGGCCTATCAACACTCCAATCGAGATGTGTGACATTAGCCGCAGATGTGTCAAAACCTAGATCAGGAACCAAACGCCATTTTTAAACATTTCTGCAAAATGCAATAGCTACAAATTTCAAAACTGAGTTAAGATCAAAATTGGGTCTTTTTGGATTCCAATATCCCCCAAATATGATGATCCCCTTCCTACAATTTAAAGCTGCAATAAATGTCCATGTTTTAAGGCCTAAATACTTAGTGAGAAAAATACTATAAAACAATGAAGACACCATATATCAAAAAATTATATATAAATTACAATAGAACTATATATATATATATATATATATATATATATATATATATATATATATATATTCATTGTTTCTTCATTGTTTTACAGTATTTTTCTCACTTAGTATTTAGGTCTTAAAACCTAAATACTAAGTGAGAAAAATACTGTAAAACAATGAAGACACCATGTGTCAAAAAATTATATTAAAATTACAATAGAATAATATATATATATATATTATTTTTTATCTAGTTTGTAAGATGGGTTTGACATCAAGTTTAATAAAAAATCAAATATTTTTGTCACTTTCAGTGTTGGTATAGTTACTTTGAAAATAATGACTGACATACCAGATATCAACTAAATGAAACAACTTTGTACCTGGTCTCTGCATATTGTAATAAATGTTCTTTTAAATAGAATGCAGAACTGAGTCAGAGAGCTTGTAGCAAAGGTATGGCTCTCAATGTGTCCTGAATCCTGTAAAAGCAAGTGTAGGAAACATTAAGAAGACAGTATATATTTTTTATTTGATAGAGGCTTTCAAACACAGTTGATCAGTTTGTCTAGCATACATCCTGACCACAATATATGCAAGTAAGCATTACAGCTGCTATCTACCGGAAGCAATGAGTGATTATGAAACTAGCATTACTCACTTTCACACATTTTGCAGCGCATGGGGTTACGGTGGTTATGTCGATACAGTTGCACTTTTCCCCCAAAGCACACATGCCACCCTGAACAGCCTCAAACAACACTGGGTTCAAGTCACCATACTCTCCTGATGCTACCTCAATGACTACACATAAAACAGACAGAAGCACACATTTATTATTTATTTGGTGCTCAGGAAATATGTATTATTTATTATTAATGTTGAAAACGTAATAATGTACTGCTTACTATTTTATGTGGAAACCATGATCTTATAAATGGTTTTAGAAAGTTTACAGGAACAGAATTTATTTGAAATAGAAATGTCACTTTTTTTTGCTGTCACTTTTTATCAATTAAATGCATCCTTACTGAATGTACATACACACACATATGTATATTGTATAATATGTGAGTATGTAAGCATGGGTATTTACACATGGTCAACTCACTGAAATCTGCAGGATTGTGGTATGTTGGACAGTGAAGACCCAGTCCCTTCAAATAAGGGATGAGGTATGGGACACTTCCCTTGTATATGCACTGGCCTTGGCTTAAAATATACAGCTGTGAAAGAGACACAGAATAAAACAAATGATGACTGAAGGGATCTGAAGACGTTTCAGATTCCCAAAAAGATTTGCACATGCCTTTGTACCTTATCAAACATCTCGAAGAGTTTGGCACTGGGCTGATGTATAGTGCAAATGATGGTTCGCCCTCCTTGGGCCAGAGACTTCATTAAAGACACTACCTGGAAACAGGACGCACTATCCAAACCACTGAAATCAAAAAGCAACATTTAACAAACATACTGTATATAAAAAAATCCATGTCACAAGCATATAAATAATGCTATTTTATTTTTGTCTAAAGTCTGTAACATCATTACCTGGTGGGCTCATCAAAGAACATGACTGGGGGGTTGTTTACTAGCTCGAGGGCAATAGCTAACCTCTTACACTGGCCCCCAGAGAGAGAGACTGTACGAGTGTGGACACACTCATGTAGTCCCAGGGCTGTAAGAATTTCTTTTATCTACATGCCAACATAAACACATGGAAAGTAGGTGAAATCTCACAAGGGAAAATACTGGAGCAAGTTTGAATGAGGTGATGAGCTTCACCTACCAGCTCTTTTTTCACCTCTGTGTTTTCGTTAAGCTTCAGGTTGACTGATACCTTAAAAACAGTGGAGAAATCATTCAGTTGAGTTGACATTTCTGCACATCATTCATGAAAATCATTCTGAAGTGATTGCAATATGAGCATTAGCATCAAACCAGCAGTAGGGGGACATCCTTTACCACATCATTCTCCCTGCAGACTCACCATCATTGCTTCTTGAACGGTCAAGTGGGGCACCAATTTGTCTTCCTGCATAATGTAACAGGACATTTTACGAAAGGTTCGGAGGTCTCGGAGCTTTCCATTTACCAGTATCTGTCCAGTCATCCCTTTTTCCCTTCAACACACAAGACAACCAGCCATGGGCATGTAAGCTTTCAAGATTTAATTTAATTTCAAATATATAAGTTATTTATTTTAAATGCATTCCAAAAAAATTTAAGAAAAAAATTTAAATGCATATTTTTTTCCCTCCAGCATTACTTTTGCACTCAATGTAACCTCACCTATACCCTGCCAGGATGTTCATCAAGGTGGACTTTCCAGACCCAGAGGGACCCATAATGCCTACGAGTTCCCGACTGCAGAACTTGCCTGATAGACACTTGAGCAAGGCCTTATAACCTGCAGGGGAAAAAATATATATGCTTGGCTTGGGATCATATGGTTGGTTCTCCTTTTGAACAAACGGTCAACTTGCAGTTAATCCCTTCAAATAAGAAGTATGGTTTAATCCATGAACCTCATGACTGTTCTACATATCTTACTGTACGCCAAAGCTAAGAAATGTGAGAAAGTGAGTGATAAAGGTTTTTGAGTCTGATTCTCTCATCACCTTTAAGTTCAGAGGCTAATTAAACCACTCAGACAACAGACAAGTCTGCTCATTGACCTTTCTATGAGTCCACCAAGATGGCTTTCACCCACCCACAGACCGAAAGGTCACATAAAAAGATTTACTCCCAGGATTGTCAAACCCCGACTTACAGTATTTCAAAGCAAGGCACTCTAATTAGCAGCCTATATAAACCAAAAAAAAACTCTCTCCACGGTCGAATCAAGGAAAGCCCTCTGACTTTATTCCCATACATGTCTGTTCACTGAATGTTTAGAAGTCATTTGATGCTGCCATATTATCATCATTTCATTGGTGAAGCTCTAGCTTTAGACGACAATGGAAACGTTGAGTGCAAATTACACTCACATGTATCACCTCTACAAATATATTTAATTCTGACTGTATTTCTTTATCATAATGCAGACATATTGTGAATGCTACATTCATCATGCATAAGAATAATCAGGAGAATTACCAAAGAACAAGCATTAGTATGATATCATAAATCAAATTCAGATTTAAAATGTTATTCTCCCTAGTGATGTCAGATGTGATGTCATCTAATTTAAACTACTTGTGGTGATGGCACAGCAAAAATAAAAGTCTTATTGGCCAATGAAGGCTGCAAAATAGTAGCATCTTCCACACTGGTATCTTTTCACCAATAAATCGTTAAAGTAAAGAACCAACTCCTATCTTTGGGCCAGACTAGACAGTAAAAACAAGTGATCAGAATGAAATACCAGCATTCATGAAGTTATACCTGCAAATCGAAAGATCTAAATGGAAAAGCAAGGCCAAGATCAGTCTTGTTAATTGTTCTAATGTGATTTTAATCTCCTTTATATGCTAAACTGGTATGCAATTACTTACCGTATCCGCTTTGTAAACGAACAAAAGCTGCTATAAGAATGCATCTAGTCATGAATGTTTTAATATCCTATTTGACTTGCATATTTACACCTCGGAGTTATTGCAATGGTTATATGACTATTTTAGGGTTGAATGTTGGGCGTCTTGGCTTTAATACCATGTAAACAGAGCCTTTGTTTTCCCATTTATTGACAGACATTTCTCAAGTCCTCACATAAACAGATTCAGCATTCCTCAAAAATGAATAACAGTGAAATACAAACTCAGAATATTACGCAAACCTGCTATAATTTAATATGTTAAATAATATACAAACATACTTTATGTATTTAATCGTACTTTAATCTCATCAGTCTTTGCTGCAGACCTTCGATGATCCAATTCAACCATGCTAATAGGGAAAATTACTTCAGATAACCAGCACATTTGTTTGATTTTTTGTTTGTTTTTGCTGAAGTAAGAAAGTTGATCTTTCTTCTCCTGCATTCTATTCTTCTGCAATCCAGAAAGGTTTATTTGAGCTATAGCCTCCACTGTACAGATGTGAACTTTCTTTGTGTATTTATGGTTACATTAATCAAAATGTGTATGCACTCCTGACCTTTTTTCTCCCACCACGGTCCTTCTCTGATGGTGTAGGAGAGGTCACTGAACACCAGGTCCACAGTATTGCGTTTGGGCAGGTGAGAGAAGCACTGTGCCTCTGTGATGTGGTTCTCCACCTTCTTCAGATGGGTTAGCAATGGAGCTTCCTGGGGCTGTGTTGCTCCATTACAAAGGCTGTCTTCCATTGTAATGCTAACCGTCCCAGGATCAGACGTCTTCTCGGACATTCCACAAGTCTAAAAGGGAGCAAAAATGCTTCAATGCTGTGACATGTCTAATAAAAATATATGGTTACATTTTTACATTTAATTTCACTGTGACTTCTAGTCAACAAAGTACTTGAGTCGTTATACTGTACATAACCATACATTCAAAATGAGAAATCTCCAAGGGGAGCATCTTCCTATAGTCTGCCCTTGAAATGCAAACCTTTTTACACTATCTGCTCATTCAGGAATCAGGAGAGGCCCCTACTCGGTTAAATTGATCTGATTTAGAATTTGGAGCTTTTGTAAAAGGCTCGGATTTGGTTTCTTCCAAGAGATTGCATTGTGCTGACACACTGAACTAACAGGCTAGATGTAAGTCCCTGGAGTTTGACAGCCAAAAGAAAGGGCGAAATCAGAGATAGATATCATTGGCTCAGTCCCACACAGAGCATTGGGTAGGAGGGGATCGCTTGAGCGTTCACATGAGACTTAGTAGATTGTGCCGTGAGGAGACAGCCTGTACAATGGAAATCTTGTTGGAATGTATTGCATACATTTGAAACATAATCAGAATTTTTCATAGACGTATGGTAACAAATTATTGCCACTGTGATTTTTTTTTACTCACTATTTGGTGGAATACTGTGCATGTTCGTTTACAAGTGCTAGATAACATACACATCCAGAACATTCAGATAATAAAACATAATTAGTTTGCATTCAGTAATTTTGTAAATATTTCTTTCTTATTACCAACCCTTTCAATTTTATGAAGAGATATTTTAGAAAAGGAAGTTGGGGGGTCTCTGAAAATTAAAAAAGGGGTCTCTGCATATACTTAGATACAAACTGGAAATAAAAACTGGAAATACAATTTTAAAATAAGACGGGATATGTTAAAAAGGAAACTAAAGTGTTAAACTAAAGCCCTAAAGTAATCGAAAACAGCATTCTATTGATATTTTCCTGTTGTTTTAAGGGTAATAAGATTGTTTTATTGGACAAATATATGAAGAGTTCAGATGCAAAGCCTCTAAATGCCATTTTAAATTTTCTTCTTTAATGATGATTTTTTATCAAACTTGTATATTTAAGTTCAGTAATTTCACTTAAATGGCAATGATAATTACCTATTGTTATTTAAGTGAAATTACAGAACTTAAATATACAAGTTTGATAAAAATCATCATTAAAGAAGAAAATTTCAAATGGCATTTAGAGGCTTTTGCATCTGAACTCTTCATATATATATATATATATATATATGAAGAGTTCAGATGCAAAATCCTTTAAGTGCCATTTGAATTTTTCTTCTAGAATGATAATTTTTTATCAAGCTTGTATATTTAATTTCAGTGAATTCACTTAAATTGCAATGATAATTACCTATTAATTGTTATTTAAATGAAATTACTGAAATTAAAAATATACAAGTTTGATAAAAAAAAATCATCATTAAAGAAGAAAATTTCAAATGGCATTTAGAGGCTTTTGCATCTGAACTCTTCATATATATATATATATATATACACTATTATTATTATTATTATTTTTAAGTAACAGGCCAGCATAGAGAGTTAAGAGATTTGGCTTTGTGGTCTCTATGCTGTGTATGTACACTAATCCACAAGAATTAGTAGTTTTTTCTCTAATGATACCATGCATATACCATGCATACCAGCCCTCTTAAAAGAGCATATCACAGCATAGTATAGTATTACGATTAAAATATGTGATTAAAAAAATGATTCCCTGAATAACATTTTAAGACATAGGCTATATTATTATTCAGACATAAGTTATGCTATTGTTCAAAAGTCAGTCCTAGATGATAAAGCCAGCAGGCCTATTGTAAAGTTATGCTCCTACTGAGAATTAACTGCAATGGCAATGTTTAAAAATTAACTTACCTGGGGTAGGCCAACACTTGAAAGGAAATATATTCGTTTAAGTCTTGAAATGCACTTCACTTTTTTCCTTTACAATAAGTACCAGAAATAGGTCCTGCCACTGGTAATCCCGTACAGAACTGAATGAAATGAAAAGCCGAGTCCTGACTGCTGAGGGAGTTTAGTTGGGGGTGTGATGCAAAACCTGAGATAGAGAGGCTGCTCACTGTTTAGCCATGGGTGGAGTATGAAATCCAGCTCCCCCTCTTTAGATGTAATATGGGTGTAATAGGTGTATCTATAAGGTCCAACCACACTATTCCTAACAGCCTAGAGGCATGCACTCCCGTGGGAATACCGCGGGTCCCACAGGACCCAAAGTAACAGAGTGCACAATAGGCCGCGCGGGCGGTAATGCACTCTTGTGTGTGCGGATTGTGGGAGAATGAAACACTTTGAGGGATGTACCAACCAAACAGAAATATCTATAAATACAACATCTAAACCAATAAATTGTTATTCGTCTGGTGCACAAAACCAACAATAACAACTAAAACAAAATAGAAACCATTTACAGGCCAGAGTTTCAATTTATAACATGTTTCTAGCGTTGAACAATCCAGCCAAGACATGTTGATCGCAATAACGGCCAATCAGATGCATTTAAGACAGACTCCCCTCACCGGTCATAACATACTTTTTGTTCAGTGCTGAATTCTGCATTCTGACAAATGTTCTGATAATAACAAACTGTAGATATTCTGAAAGATATCGTGCAGTCAGTTTCACTGATAATAACTGAGATTTGTGAGATCGAGGTGAACTGAGATGTCAGATTTTTAGGAATTATGAGCGGAATTATGATCAGTTTCAGTCATGCAAACCATGCACGCAGTATCTGCTTGCTTTTATGTTAAATTAGCAAGGGTTTGTAAATGTTAATGCTTTATAACAAACAATTTATCGGGAGAAAAATCCGTCCGCGCAGGTCTCTGGACGTACTCCCTACCCATAACTCTATCCCTCCTCAACCCATGAGGTCCAGAAAGGGGGAGCTGGACGTCATTCGGCTCTGTCTGCAGTGAGCACCAGGTGAGCAACATGTAGCATGTTACGTGCACTCATGGAAAACGACAAAAATAGGCAAAACAAGTCCTTGTCCAGGAATTCATTTGATACTAAACTGCAGTCTCAGAAAGCTCCGGATCATCAAATATGCATCACTGAAAGTGTTCTACTGTAGTGGAACTACTGGTCTTAAAGGCCCCGTTTACAGGAATCATATCTACTATGAGTTTGATTTGCTTCCATTAAAAGGCTGGAGAAAAAAAACCCTCAATGATATTGCTGTGCTGGGACCAATGTTCATAATGATATAAAAGGCTCTAATGTGTAGGCTGATTATTCATTTTTAAAGCCATCAAGTTAAATTTACAGAATTATATCAGATTGAAATAGGCTCTACTTTGTGAGGTTTCAAAATATGGTCCTTGCCTTTGAAAAACGTTTGTTGTATTTCTATAAAAGGAATAGAGTTCAGATCAGATCAAATAAAATTGCAAGGTAAAAACAGGATGGGACATTTTCTAATTAAAGCAACCCAAATTACAGGAAAATATAATCATGAATTTGCAGAGAAGATGATTAATAGTAATGCTCATTTTGGTGATAAATTAAGTGATTATCAGCAATATTTGAGGCCTACATAAATTGCTTTTACATGTTTATTTATTTATTTTTGATAATTAGAGTGTTATCGTTTAGGATTTGCTATTTAGTTTAAATGTATATACCTATATATATATATATATATATACATATATTAATATACATAGTATATAGGCTATATATTTATATCTATATACATATTTTACATCATCGTGAAAAACTGTCACATAAATATGTGCGTGAAGCAGGTATGAGATTATGGATTTCTGTGGACAGTGTGGTATGTACTTTCCTGTTAAGTGGACGCGATGGCAACATGCCACAGCTGGTTGCCAGAAGCCACGCGCTAATAAAACGAGTTCACCCTCGGATCAAGATCTGAACGAGTCTAAGCTTGACATCTGACAGGCAGTCTTTCAGTGTGTCAACTGGTACCTGGAATAGATATATGAAACATTACTCATGAAAAGTAGTCAAGATTTGAAGTGGATCAAAAACTTTAATCAAAGTTATAGATGAATTTTGAACCCATTCTTATCTTAGGACAACTTTGATTAACTTCTCTGCTTCCAATGTTGACTACTGTAAATAAAACTGATATCTCAAATCTATTTTTCTATTCTATGAGTTTAGAGCAGAGACATTTTTGAAAATATAATGAATTACTCCTTTATTTATACCGCAGCCATGACATGTCAAGTCTCGAGTAAAACCGTATTTTATATTTAAGAAGAAAAAGTAGTGACTGCATTTATATTGCTTAATTTATTTCGGACTAGCAAAAAAAAGTTAGTAAAACCAATCAACTCTGCTCTTAAAACCACCAAACTTTTGAAATATGCTGTTTCATATAAATGCCCCCTTTCAAAGTAATGGCAAACAATGATATCAAGTTATTCAGAGTTCAGTTTACCAGTACACCACCGACTAAATGGAAAAAACTAAGTGTATTTTATGGAATTCAACAGTTTCAGTACATTCTACAAATCTTGCATATGCTTACATTAAATCAATTTGGTATCAGTTAAAGTAGCTCTAAACCATACAAAATGAAAATCAGTGTTTTAGAATATCACAGCAAATTAATACTGGCTTAGTTTCATCATACATCGTTCAATTGTAAGAACAAGATGATGTCCAGTAAATACATTTAGCCAAATAAATAAAACAACAATATATTTGAGAGGAATGAATGAAAAGGATGAGGCAGTGCACACAAACTTTACATCTCTATGAGACCTAGAGCTCATAGCCACATACACAAAGAAATGTTTAATTTCCAGGCACTGATGTTAGAAAGATCTGACAAAAAATTTAAAGGGTTCAATGACAACATTTAAGGCATAAAATATTTGGGAATGAATGAAAACCTTTTTTTAAATAAAAATTTCACACTAAATATGATCAAAAATCAGCAGGCCCAATTATACAAAATCATACTGTAGTGTTATATAAGTTATTATGATGTATCGCTTCACATGTGCACAGTCAGTAAAGATAAAATGTAGATGATACCTCAAGTAGCTTTTGGAAAAGTACATCCCAGAATAATTCACGTTTCAAAATAAGCACGTGTTTAGATAAAACACACACCATCAAAGGCATGATTGTGTATTCATGGCTTAATATGAGAGAAAATGATCTCTCTGTAATGCAGATGTTTGTCTTCAGTGAATAAGTACTTTTGGCATTATTATTCTGCATCATCCAAGTCTGTTTAAAGCAGTAATGCAAATCGATCTTCGCTAAAAATCCTGTAAATACAACTCAAAGTAACTTTTTTCCGTGAAAAATGAACTAATATTTTAATTAGGCACACTATATAGGTAATCTATATTATGGGACAAGGTTATAATCGTTAACGAAAACTAACGAAAAAACGAAAACTAGATGGGAAAAAACATTGTCGTTAACTGAAATAAAAATAAAAACGAGCCATTACAAAAAAACTATAACTAACTAAAACTGTAATGTGTGTTTGCAAAACTAACTAAAATAAAATAAAATTATAGAGCAAATGTCCTTAGTTTTCGTCTTTAACACTATTTAAAACACGCAGTGTATTCGTTGCATTTCATTTCCCTGTAACGCTCTCTCCCTCCGTCTCTCTCTCAAATGCACGCACACACAGTCACAGCCCCTCCCCTCCGTGCAATGCACACCGCGTCTGTATGAAAACGAGGGTTCGATCAATGTTAAAAGCAAGTTCGCGAAAGGTTGGTATCTCATGATGAACATTTTACACAATCACACATTAAAAGGTGGTGTAAAAATATGTTAATGTCAACCCGAGAAGCGATTGAGCCTTCGTTAGAAAGTTACTGACTTAGTTGCAATTTTGAGGTAAAATGCTGCTGGGCAGTGGGCATGGCCGTGGCTAACCAGTCCGGACCTCGGCCATTTTTTTTTTACATTCAAAAATGGAATGGCATGATTGAATGATTATGTGAATGATTAATTAGCCATGTTTAGACCACCTGTGTGTTTGCAATTCATGTTGCAGCGAGAAGCTAGCGCAGTGAAGGGGGCTTGAGAACGCATTGTGAATGAGGGCGCTAGTGTAGCCTCTGTGTTGCCAGATCCACTTAATCGAATTGTGCGGTAATCTTCTGGACCTGTTTTTCTGATTTTTTGTGACACTTTAGGAAGTTATTATAGTGGAAAGTTGCATGTTAGTGTTAGTGATATATTAATCTTATTTCCAAAACACAAGCTTTGAAGTAATTTCGAATTGTTATTATATTATTTGCTTGTTTTTCGTAGCAATATCTGGCAACATTTTACTGTCTGCGTTAATAAAAAAGCTTATAGACAAACTGCAATTGCATAAGGCAACCACACCAAACGCAATGATCATTGTGATTATCTGTAAAAACAATAGCATAATACAGATCTGTATGTTACAGAATACAATTTGCCAAAATAACCTTACTGGCCAGCTGGAAGACAGCTCATGCTTTGTTAACGTTTCACATAGTCATCATAAATGCAATAATTAAAGTAGTGTTTCTCAACTAGCAATCTATTCAACTAGCAATTTATTTAGACCTACTTTTATTCTGTTTCTTTTATTCACAAAACTCTCCAGAAAGTGCCATTTAATAGTTAATAATATATATATATATATATATATATATATATGGTAATTCCTTTAAAAAATCCCTTCATGTCCATGGGGAAATGTGGGTCCAATAGCCTAACTATTATTATATTACTAATTATTGTGAGGTAATTATTAACCATTATTACCTCATAGTTTTCAGACCCTGGTTGCAGCCTTGCTGCTTGGTTGTCGGTGTCAAAACTCTATAAGCTGTGATTCAAATATTAAATAATGTTATGTCATTATTTTACTCTTACACTGACTGTTTGCTGCTTCTGTCCAGATTAGTGTTGTATAGGGTAAATTTAGTATAAGGTGTGGAAATTGTAAAGCTGTGGGATTTTTTTATAGAAGATATCTAGATTGTTACGGTAAAGGATTTTCACATTGTAGGCTTCATTTTATGTACTGGTTTTAATTTTGAATAGATATTTCTAAAATTGTATGATGTTTTTGTTGAGTTATTGTTACACAATTCTTTTTCTGACCTTTTTCAACCTTGCCCCTGACAAATAAAACTAACACTAAAACTAATAAAAACTAAACTAAAACTAAGCATTTTCAAAAAATAGAAACTAAACTAAACTAGCAAACCCACTTTTAAAACTAATTAAAACTAAACTGAATTTGAAAACAAAAATTCAAAACGAAATAAAAATAAAAACTAATGAAAAATGCAAAACTATAATAACCTTGTTATGGGATGACACTTAAATAGTTGTAGACCTTTAAAAAAATACTTCTGGAAAAGGGGGTGGTTGGTCTTCAGCTATGAATACAGACTATTTTGTACCTATCGTGCATCATTAAGCTGTCTGGCTACAGTCAGTATCTCTTTGGCCCCTTTGCTGAGCAGCAGATTTCCAAGGTCAACTCCTAACTTCACTGCGGCATCCTGGGCTGCTCCTGACACCTTTAAAGCAGTGATACCCACACGCTGGACCTTCTCATCAACCTTCTCCTGTTCCTCAGTCTGGGAATAATGAGGTTACAAGCAAACGGATCAGTGTAAAATTCAAAACAGTCAGAGTATCGGAAATGATATCTGTATTTTAGTGGATTAACAACCTGATTGTCTGAGCTGATGCTTGTCTGCATTGTCTCCTTCAGACTGTCTGAACCATCAAGACTGAATACTGCTCCGGTCATGTAGATCTGTAAAATGAGCACAGATCTGTCATTCAGCTGAGAGACATTTTTTAGTTGAGTATAAAGTCAAATCAGAATGTAGTTTCTCACTACCTGTGAATTCTTAACTTCAGTGTAAACAGCGACTGGAACACTGCACCCACCTTCCTATAAAAAAAGAAGTTTAAGGTACATGCACAAAGTTCTTAGAAATGTATTCTTTGTATTTGTAGTGGTTTTAAAAAACTTTTATACAATTTTCCAGAAAATTCATATGGTGAAAATTCATATGTCATATGGTGTAACTATCAATAAAAGGTAATGGTGACACTTTACAATAAGCTTCATTAGTTGTGACATGAGCAATGCATTTGTTACAGTATTTATTGATGAGTATAAGATAGATACTTCTTTCAAAAACATAAAATAATCTTACTGACCCCAAACTTTTGAATTACAGTGCATTTATTTATTAATTATTAATTCATGTAAACAGGTGTGAAGGGTTTTACAGTGCAGCAGGATGCCTACCAGGTGTTTGAGGAACGCTCTCTCCGCGATGCAGCTCAACACAGTGTCCGTGTCATTTAATACTGACACCATTTCCAGGATGTCCTGGTCTCGAGCTCTCACCTCAACTGCCAGAGCGCCCTTCAACAGGACATTAAGAGCAGTCTGTAAGGATCAGTCCGATAGACATAAACTCACCGCTGTGCAGGAGATTTTCTCAATAGGGACACTGAATGTTACTCACCTGTCCAACGGCATACATGCAGTCCTCAGGCCCAAGGATCTGAAACAGGATGATAAAAAAT
This sequence comes from Pimephales promelas, assembly GCF_016745375.1. The sequence continues at coordinate 6,437,446 of NW_024121166.1, forward strand.
ATATCAGTATGCATTATAGGCTAATCAATGATGTTCTTTTGAACTTTTTATAAACATTCACATACATACATATATATATATATATATATATTAAGCAGCACTGTTTTCAACATTGATTTTAATTAAAACCAAATCTTGAGCAGCAAGTCAGCATATTAAATGATTTCTGAAGGATCATGTGACACTGAAGACTGCTGTAATGATGCTGAAAATTCAAAGGAATTTAGTTGACCTGAGATAAGACATTGCAGTTTATTGTAGGTTAAAGGAGGATAGAGGCACCTGGCCAATGCGGTTCTCCCAGCCCATTCTTCGAAGACCAGCTGCTGCTAAGACGATGGCAGAAAACTCATTGTTTTCATCCAGCTTCTTGAGACGGGTATTGAGATTACCTCTCTGAAACATGACTGTTAAGACATAACCTCACACAAAACATCAAGACCTTGATAACACACTAAATTCATAATTTACTTGTTTTTTGCATCTACAGAAAAAGTGAGAGAAAATCAAATGATGGATGCATCACACTGAAAGATACAATGTCTTTAAACTCCAGGTGGGGAAATCTTTTCTTCAGTTGTGCAGCCCGACGAAGAGAACTGGTACCTATAACACTTCAAATATAAAATGTAAATGTATGTATTTTTCAAGAAAACATGTATCCTATATATATAAGTATATAGACGATTAAACTGTTTGGAGTCTGTAAAATGTATTATTATTATTTTTAAGTCTCTTATGCTGCATTTGTTTGATTAAAAAAAATACAGTACAAACAGTAATATTGTGAAATATTATTACATAATTAAAAAAATGTTTTCAATCTTAATAAATTTTAAAAAATGTAAATTATTCTTTTGAATTTTCAGCATCATTACAGCAGTCTTCAGTGTCACATGATCCTTCAGAAATCATTCAACATGCTGTTTTGCTGCTCAAGATTTGTTTTTTATTAATATCAATGTTGAAAACAGTGCTGCTTAATATTTGTGTGGAAACTATTCTGTATATATACGTATATATTTATTTATAAATATAGTTCAAAAGAACATTAATTTATTTGAAGTACAAATCTTTTAAAACATTATGTCTTTACTGTCACTTTTGATCAATTTAATGAATAAAGTATTAATAAAGTATTATCATTAATGATTAATGTTAATTTATTATACATTTAAAAAATATAATTCTGTGTACAGGCCACCGCTTTTACCTCTTGTTGATGAGAGCATCGAGACGTTTGCCTTTATTTTTGGGGTGCAAGACAACAGCATCATGGGGGTTTTCTCGTCTTTAAAGAGAGAGAAATGTCAAATCACAATGTTGGCTTCATAATTAAAAGGATTTGCAATCAGAAATACACTGCACATTAGTATTTCCATACTCTTTAACAATAATTGATGAATATTTAGGCTGATGTTTGTGTACTGTGTAACATGACATGTCAGCAACTTTGTTTTAAGATAAAAGACTCTTCAGATGTGGAGGAACATTTAAGCACTTCAGAAAATAGAGACACTATTGTGATTTCCTTACTTCAGCACGGCTCCTATAGTGAAGCCCACAGGAAGAACAGTAGGCAAGTCTTTCAAAGAGTGCACAACCAGGTCTACCCTATAGAGACACAAGTATTACAACAGCATTATTCATACTGAAACATATTCATCAACAATGTAGCAACACAAACCTCTGAACATCAAATGCACCAACAGACCAAAGACCAAATCTGCTGTGTACTGCAAGAGTGATATAAAGAAGCAAAGACGCATGGACTCACTCATTTTTTTCCAAAGCATTCTCCAATTCCTTTGTGAAGAGACTCTTTTCACCTATCTTTGACACAGAATTTGAACAATAATTAATTTCTCCAAAAACTTTATATACATTTACTGTTACTTTTATAAAACTAATTAATTATGACAGCAATGGGATTTAGATTAGGACTTACTTTGGATAGAGCCGTGTCAAGTATTTTATCTCCAGTTGTTGACATAGCCACTAAAATAAAATAAAAAATATGAAGTGGAAATATGTTTAAGCAGAGTGAATATTTACTTTCGTCATACTTGGTACAATGTTTTGGATATTACACAATAATCTCCTACCTATTTCAAAATGAACATCAGGGTGTAACCCCTTGAGTTTCTCTACAACACTGTCAGTCTGAATCCGAGCCAGCTGAAAGAAATTCAAGCAACAAAAAGGTTCAATAATATTCCATATGCCCTCTATTTGACCAGTTTCTTAACAAAAACTAAGCAATCTTATATCCTCCGTGACAAAGACAGAAAGCTTATCAAACACATCACCACCACTGACACACCCAAACAAACTTACAAACCTAAATTTTTTTATACTAAGAATTGATGAAGCAAAATCTGTATAGTTACAATATGAAACCCTTTTACATTGCTACTTTAAAATAAATGGATGATTCCAGTGACAAGCAGTTATACAAATTGTGAAACATGCACATTTAAATACATATTTAAATGTATTAAATGGTTAGATATTCATATGATATTAGATATAACAATATTTTAGATTATCTATTTTGTGTGTGCTCTACCATGCAAACGTTTGGGATCAGGCGTCAGTAAAGACATTTCTAATGTTACAAAATATTTATATTTCAAATAAATGCTGTGCTTTTGAACTTTCAATTCAATAAAAAATCGTGAAAAAAAAATGTATTACTGTTTCACAAATATATCAAGTAACACAGCTGTTTTCAACATTGATGACAATCAATAAGCATACAATTACCTGGCTTTTTCTGGTGCCAACACGGATCACCCTGCTGACTCTGCCATCACCGTCCTGTAAAAGAATATTTCACACAAAAGTTAGTACCAATACAAACAGCACAGAATAACATTCATTTATTCATGTTCTGACCCTAATGAATTTATAAGGTCCATCTGCCATAGTTGTAGTGAGCTGCTGGAGTCTTCAGATACTTTGAGTATGAGAAAGCAATGTATAGTGAACATGAAGCAAGATAGACCGAAACAAGAGACACTAACGTTATGTTACGCCCCAGGGTCCTGGCTTCAGTAGATAAGACAATAATGCCTATTCATTGTGTCAGTTAAACACGGGGGAGGGAGTAACGTCAAAGGACCGAGATGTCATTTTTGACATATTATTACACTAAAACTTTTTTGAGTTAATATGGTTCAGGTGTAATTTCCCATACTTACTAGCCCTAAACCAAAATAACCTTAGCCATTATGTCATAATCGCATAATGTGCACTAATTAATTACTTATAATACCAATTAATAAATATGGTTAAAGTAGAGGAGTCAATGAATTGAATGGTTAACGTTAGATGGTCAATAGTGAATGAATGAAAACATACCTGGAGATTTGTCTTTCCCGACATTTTCTAAGATGATCCAAGCGAATCAGTGCTGATCTCGTCGAAACTGTAGTAATTTCTCATTCATGATTTTGAAAACGAAAATATTAAAGTAGGACAAATGTCATTCGCAACTGTCACAGGTCGAAGTTGGCTTCCGTAAAGTGCGTCAATTTGAATTTCAAAATAAAAGTCATTTTGCATGGACCAGTCACAGCTGCGATCGCGCATTTCAAAATAGACGCTTTTGAAAACTTTTATTTTGAATATGTAGTCCTTAGAACGGAAGTTAAGGACAAAGTAAACGCAGAATCGTTTGTGTTGTCTCATTTTCCCAATCACTTTATACATACAAATTAGCAATTATATTGCAATTTTTGTATGAGCACAATGGTGGAGAATGAATTATTTCGCAAACAAACTTTGTCTATAATGACACTGTTGTCAGAAACAGCTCGAGACGAAATTCAGAAAGTTTTTGACTGTGAATTTCGCCCATCCCAAAATGAAATTGATTGTGACCGAGATCCAATATTGGAAATGAATGAGAAACAACGCAGATTGGTACGTTTAGTTTCTGTTCTGCAGATATTCTGTGTCCTATTAAAATTTTATTAAGGGATTTTTTTTGTCAGCTGTGATCCATCAGACACTCCGTTCTTGAAGTGTCTCGTCTATATTGTATTTTATTTCTAGGTTAAGTAACATATGATTATTCAAATATTTTTCTATGTTTAACACTATAATAAGTTAGTGTATTTCATTATTTCAAAGAAATGTTCTGTTCCATCTTGCTAGTTCCAAAACTGAACATAAGGCATGTGAAGATGCCCAGAAAAACAACCAGTAGTTAATATCTGTTGCAGGCAAAGCTCACAGCTGTGATGGAGACCTTTACCAACGTGGCTGTTCAAAAAATATGCAAAGTCTTCAATTATTGCTTTGCTCTTAAGCCAACTCAGCTGAAGGGCTCTAAAAGTTACCATGATGATATAGTAAATGTGAAAGAGATGGCGAAGGAGCATCTGAACAAACCAGAAAGAAAAAACAATCCAACTGTCAAAAATGTGCCTGGTGAGACATCCTGCATTTTAATTTAATGTAATTTGTTAAGAATATTTAATACACTACAATTTTAACAAGTAATGTCTCACCCTTCTCTCAGATTCTGCAGCTGTAGCTCCACCAGTGTCGACGGAGAGACCGAATATACTCATCGTGTTACCTGAAGAAAATGTACAACCACAAGATTCGGTTAAAGCCCAGCAGGTCAGTTCAATGTTGAAATGATGTTACTTTGATTTGTTTGCCAAAATGCTTGCAACAGCATTTTCTTTTTCTTTCAGTGTGCAGAGGAGGGACACGTTTCTGAATTTTCTCCTGAGTCGTCAAGAGATGGAAAAGAGACGCCAATGCAAACATTTTTTATAGAATGTACGTTCTACACAGCTTTCTTATTCATGTGAAATAACAAGCTAAGAAATGAAGAAATTGAGTGATTATTAATTAAACGATTTATGATGGTATTTATGGTTTATTTTCACATTAAATTAAAATACTAGACTCTGTTGTTTTCAAACTTCTTCAGGCAGTGGACCATGTCAACATTACAAAATACAATATCTGTATTTTAAATTTGGTATTTTTTAAATTCTGTACCGCTTGACACAAGTACAATATTAGATTTGTTTTCTTATTTCTATGTTACTTTTAGCTAATGAATCGAAATGAGACAACTGTTCAACTGTTCTATTTGGGTACATTTTAAAATGTAATTTAGTCTTGTGATGCAGACTCCAGTCTTCAACGTCACATCATCCTCTAGAAATCATTGTAATATGCTGATTTGCTTTGAAAAATAAGAAAGATTTCTTATTTTTTATCAATGTCGAAATACACGCATACAAATACATACCTGTAGTAGTAACTTGTAGTAATTGAAACCCTGTTAATGTTTTGCAGTTGAATACAGTTCCATTGCCTCTGTTGAAGACCAGCAACCTGAAGTAAGCCCGCAGGCAGAGCAAATCAGTACAAAGTCCGAAAAGACAATATCATTTGACTGTAATGAATGCGGGAAGAAGTTAAAATCCTTGAAAAGGTTAGAGAAACACCTACTGCATCACAATTCAGGCGGTAAGAAAGGGGTCTGTAAGACATGTGGGAAAACCTTTGCCAATGTTAAGATGCACGAACGTGTCCACCTGGAAGTGAAGCCGTTTCTATGTTCCATGTGTGGACACAGCTTCACCGTAAAGGGGAGTTTACTGACACACCAGAGGATCCATACAGGTGAAAAACCATACAGCTGTGAGACATGTGGGAAGCTCTTTATAAACCAAGGAAACCTCAACAAACATCTGACTGTTCATTTAAATGAGAAACTGTGGAAATGCAGCGTCTGTGACAAGTCATTCAAAAGAAAAAGCGAATTGAAATTTCACCAGATTGTGCACACAGGGGAGAAACCCCATACATGTCACATATGCGGGAAGAAGTTTGGCCACATTACAAACCTTAGAAGGCATCTCCCTGTGCACAGCGGTGTGAAACGGCATGCGTGTGAAATCTGTTCCAAGCAGTTTTATTCGAGCAAATCTCTGAAAAGGCACATGGCAGAGCACGGAGCTCCGAAGCCATTCATGTGTGAAATATGTGGAAAGAGCTTTGTATTTAACTTTGCTTTAAAGAGGCACTTACTCACACATAGTAAGAAATCTGGAGAAAATCTAGATGGTGGCAAATCTAAAGGTGGGAAGATCACTTTCCCTTGTGATGTATGCGGAAAATGCTACAGTTCTACCTTTATCCTCAGAATGCACAAGAGAATCCACTCGGAAAAGGATCCGTACATGTGTAAAGTCTGCGGTAAAAGCTACAGCTGCTTGCATTCGCTAAAGGAACACAAGAAAATTCATTCAGGGGTGACGCCGTTCAAGTGTGGTGTGTGTGATAAGACTTTTATTCGGAAAATTGGTTTGAAAATGCACGAGATTGTTCATACCAAAGCTAAACCCTACAAATGTTCTGTTTGTGGGAGCAAATTTGGAGTTCCTTACAGTCTCAGACTGCATATGCGCATTCATTCCGGGGAAAAGCCACACAAGTGCGAAACTTGTGGAATGTGCTTTCGCTTATCTGGAAGCTTAATCCGACACAAGCGTGTCCACACAGGCGAGAGGCCGTTCAGCTGTGAGGTCTGTGGGAAAAGGTTTGTACAAATTAGTCATATGAGGGCACACATGCAAATCCACACTGGTGTGAAACCCTTCACGTGCCAGAAATGCGGGAAGAAATACGCATACCGTAGAAATTACAATGACCACAAATGTATACCTGGGTGAAAAGGAAATTTGTTTTGAGATGAATTGCAGTGTTATAGTTAGTTTCTTTCAGTCAAATGTTTGGAAATGTCATGAAGGTTCACTATCTGTTAAAGACAACAATATGTACAATAGCACGGTGTATTTGTTTTACCTTTATTTTCTTTCTTGGAAGAAATTCTGGATAAGTATCAATCAATTTTTCATACATTCAATAGAGATAGAAAATAGTTCTACATTGCGAATTCCTCATTACAGTGTACTATATGGCCAAGAATAAAATTTTTTTTGGGAATGCAATGTTTTTTTTATTATTTTGTTTTATGTACATTTATGGTAGGCATGGTTTAAACTAACAACCATTCTGTGGTTAAAGGATTAGGTCACTTCAAAATTAAAAATTTAAATAGTAATATAACATAATTTTTTTTTTTTTCGTTCATACTGCAGAGAAGACGTTCAATTTTAAGGTCTGTGGGGACTGGTTTCGAGAACCCGACCATGTTAAAGAACAGAACATATCTAAATTCATACTGGAGTGAAACCCTACACATGCCAGAAGTGTAGGAAGAATCATGTATATCGTAGACATTTTAATGATCACAAATGCAAACCTGTATGAAAAAGATGTGGTGGAAATATTGTAACATTAGGCAAATGTTTCCATTGTGAAAACATTAAATTAAAACATGCTGAACAATCTGTTGTAAATTTTATGTTACATTTTCAATTATATGCATCTTTATCAAGTGATTTTATACATAATATCAGGGTACATTCAAAAAGTAATAATAATTATGTAAATGTTGGCATATGAAAAACCTGGAAAATTTAAATTGAGGAAATTGGGTGCTCCAACTTCCAAGTCTGTGAAAGTCCTTGAGAATAATCAAATCTTAAATGCTAATAAAACATTTTATGTTTCATAAATTAATCTAAATGTTTCAAGTAAGCTCTGATATTAATGATTTCATCACTGGTCTTGTGAAGATGTTTGTGAATAATGTTGTAGATTTATGCTTTTCAATGAATATTCAAAAAAAAAAAAGAAAAAAAAAGGAATGATTCCTAAAGTATTTAAAAAAAATATTATCCAGTCATCACAAATTACACAAAAGATAAAGTGGTCAAAAGTGTTCATTGCTCGTTGTTATCAAAAAGCATATGTGATGGAACACTTAAACACTTCTGTGTTTAAAGATACATTTATTTTTCTATACAGTTAGCTGACTTTGAATTGCGTTCAGAGACTTTTATTTCAAAAAATGTCTTGCCTCTTTCTGAAGTAGCCTATATTATTCTGACATATATTTTGTATTGACTGCGATTAAGAATGGGTCTTATTTTTAGGATCAAGTTTATAAGCCTTGTGTTTTGTTTGTTAATCATAACGTAATTTTAAGGCGAATGGCAAGGATTTGGGGACTTCTATTTTAAAACAAAGCGGAAGTACTTTACTGCCCAGTGCAACTTTTCTAGGGAGTTCAGGATTTTATGAATTATCCTCTGATTCTGGCTAGCTGTCAAACACAAACTGAGTTGGATTTACTGGACGTCTCTTAACTGTGATCACTATGGCCCGGTATAAGCTTTTTCAGAGTCAAACCACTCTGGTTATGTCATTACTGACGGACACTGCTAAGCTGGAGATACGAAAGACTTTTACATGCAGCAACGATGAATCTCATCTCACCATCAACTCAAACGATACTCAGATTCATATGGTATGAATGTCTGTTATAATAACTTTAACGTGTATGACTGTAATCGATTGTTTATTAAAATAGTTAAAGAATCCTCCTTTTGTTTACAATCTGGGTAATTAACGTATAGTATTATTCATACACGATTTTCTATTGTCTATTGTTTTAAACATGAAATTGGCCATACTAAGGTTTACGAATGACTCTTTCATCTTTGCATGTCTCCTCTAAAGCTCATACACCTATATTTAGTTATATATTAGATTTTTGCTGTTCCTTTTATGTTACATTTTAATTGTTGCAATTATCATAATGCTTTTTTTTTTGTTGACTATGAAAACTGCCCTTTTCCTTTGATCTATTTACAATTTACGTATAATTGCAGGGTTTTAGATTTATAATTATTGCATTTTTCTCATTTCAATGCAGCTTAATTGCATAATGGAGAGGTTTGCCAAAGAAGCAGTGCAGAAGATTTGCAGTCTATTCAGATACTGTTCATCTGATGCACCAGTTCCAGCACGAATGTGTTTGAATGGCCGAGATGACATAAGGAATCCTTCATCTCAGTTGGCACGTGACCTCAGTGGAACAACATGTATCGAAAACCAGGAGTCTCAGGGTACTTGATTTCAATATCAGGCCACTCTAGAGACTTGCAGATGTATCACACTCCATCTTAAGTATTAGAGGTCATTTTTGTTTTGTGTTCCTCTCTTACAGGAGATGCTATATCTGTCTCTATGAGTCCTCTGAATGAGTCGGCAGCAACATCTCACCAGCAACCTTCAAGCATTGAGGTGAATAATACTGTGCAGTTTTAAAGATACATTTATTTTAAGGTGTTAAATATTAATTGAAACATTTACTTTTAATATGAATTATAGCATGCACAGGATGGTAATTCAAGCCAGTGTCTTATGGTGGAGGAAAAAGCCGAAGAAGCCATTCAGACAACATTCACCAGTGACGGTAACAGTCCTTACTGCTGCTGTTTTACATTACAAACCACTCTCAGGTGATTCAAGTCAGAGCTCAAAGTTGTATACGTCCATTACTATTGTAATGTTATGTCCTTTGAGACATGAGGTAATTTGACGACGTCTCTCATAAGACTCTTCTCTGGCTATGCATGTTCATGTCTTTTGGAGTAGGCGTGGCTTCGAGACGCTGTGAAAGGAGGGAGGGATCTCAAAGCTAGCTTGCTATTACTAGCCTCTCTGAAATTACCTACTCTACCTTTAACTAAAACTTTTAAGAATGTATTTTGTTTAATAATTTGTAGAAAAATACAAGCTGAAATCAAGATGTAAATATTAGATGAAAAACTTCATTGAATGGCAAGAAACTGAAATAAAATAAGTTGAAGAAATTTTGCTTCAATGTGATTTGATTTTATTTTTTGCTAAACTGTGAATATATGAATAGACTATGATTGATATTGATGTAATGTTGTTTTTCATTTAACCAGCTGCTGATGATGTGGGCTGTTCTGACGATCAGAAAGACGGGTTGCAGACATCAACCGAGCAACCTGAAAAGCCACAGGACAAAGAGTCTTTTGTATGTGAGCAGTGCGGAAAGGTCTTTCCAAAGATGCTTTCTCTTGTGCAGCACAAACGTGTGCATTCAATCGTGAGGCCACACAGTTGTGAAAAGTGTGGGAAGAAGTTCACACTGCTGAGAGCGCTAGAGACTCACCTTCGCAAACACTTGCAGAAGTTCGAGAAGAAGAAATTTCCCTGCGCTACGTGCGGAAAGAGCTTCAGGGATCTCGCGGCGCACAAACTGGTCCACGCAGAAGTCAAACCATTTACATGTCAAATATGCGGACAGGGATTCACAATCAAAAGAAGTTTATACATGCACCAAAGGGTGCACACGGGAGAAAAACCATACAGATGCGACACCTGTGGGAAGTGCTTCTCCCTGATTGGCACGTTAAACTACCACAAGAGAATTCATACCAGTGACAGGCCGATAAAGTGCAGCCATTGCAATAAGACCTTCAAGTACCTGAAACTTTTGAAACACCACCTTCGTGTGCACACGGGCGAGAGGCCGCACACGTGCGACATCTGTGGGAAAAGTTTCGCGCTTTCCGGGACTCTGAAACGGCACATTCTCGTTCACACCGGCGACAAGCCGTACGTCTGTGAGGTGTGCGGCAGAAGATTCAATCAGAGAAGCACTCTCAAAGGCCACATGCGAGTGCATGGAGAGAAGCGATTCATGTGTGAAATGTGTGGGAAAACATTCCAGTATAATTATGCCCTAAGGAACCATATTCTAACACACAATCAAATTGATAATCCGGGAGATAAGAGCAACGCTAATCGCTGTGACGTGTGTGGGAAGGTCCTGAGCTCCGCCTACGCATTGAAAACTCACCAGCTGCTGCATTCGGACAACAGCAAACCGTTTACGTGCACGTTATGTGACAGGACGTACAGCAGCGTACATTCCCTCCGGATGCACCAGCAGCTTCACACGGGCGAGAAACCTTTCAAGTGCGAGATCTGCGGGAAGGATTTTTCTCTGAGGGCTTCATATAAAACTCATATGTTTCTGCATTCAGGAGAAAGACCTCACAAATGCATAATGTGTGGGAAGAGATTCAAGCTGTCAAGCTCACTGAAGATGCACATACGCACTCATACCGGGGAAAAACCTCACAAGTGTGAAATATGTGGGAAGGCGTTTCATTTATCGGCCAATTTGAAAAGACACAGGCGTGTGCACACCGGGGAAAAGCCATTTACCTGTGAAATTTGCTTGAAGAGTTTCACACAGCCCAACAATTTGAAGGCACACATGCACATTCACACTGGCGACAAGCCGTACACATGCACCAAGTGCTGGAAAAGTTTTGCCTATAAGAGAAATTTCAAAGATCATAAATGCACTCCTCTTTAAATGATTTCAGCTTTCTGACCTGCAATGACTAAATTGAGTAATGTCTACCTACCGGTCCCTGGATTCTATGTAGGATTGTAAATAATTTTGTGGAAATTACAAGAAATGCTTGACTGTATTTATTTATCAAAAAAATAAAAATAAAAAAGTTTTTCCATGTATTTTTCTGTCTGTTTTATGGTAGGGGTGTGCGTCGCCTAATGCCTCAGAAAATCCGATCTGCCTGTTTACATGACAGTCGCATTGGCACATATATCCAATCTATTTCCACGTATGAATGAGGCCTGAAACCGATCTGGAAATATCTGAATGCATGCGTTTTGTTCCTGTTTACAATGTCATAGAACACATCCGATCAGTGTCACATGTGAGCAAAAAATCGGAATTGGGTCACATTTCACTGACAGTGTAAAGACAAAGCAAAGATCTGAGAAAAAATTGGGTGCGTGCGTGTCATTAAAATGCTTACGCAGTAGCCCAATAGTAAACATGCTGCCGCTGTCAGTTAGTTTCCCCCAAATTTTTAATTCTTTCATAACTTTTCTCACTCTAATGTTGATCCAAACCTGTTATTTCTTTCTTGTGGTGAACGCAAAATAAGATATTTTGAAGAATGTGGCTAACCAAACCGTTTCTGGTCCCCATTGTCTTCCATAGTAGGAAAATATATATTATGGATGCCACTGGGAAACTTATGTGGGTTTAAACCAACCTAAGAGAAGAAATTAAATTATAATAATATTATTTTCATTTTTGGGGGAACTACTCCTTTAATGTTAATTAAAAAAAAAAACAAAGAAAATTGCTCACTGCTCTGAGAATTTAAATAGTAGCTTTCATAAGTATCAATGTAAAATTTATTCAATGAAGTCTAGTGTATACTACAGTGAAGTCTTTCTTGAATGTTTTAAATACACCTACTGTGAACAACAGCCTTTAAAATGACTTAAAATGCAAATATCGCATGCACTTTAAAGCCCTGTTCGTACTGAATAGGACCTTTTAATTTATTATTTATTGATATCATTTTTAATTTCTTCTAAACTCCTATTTAGCCTAAAAGTCACAAGTTTACAGAAATGGTTATAAAGTGGCTACCCATATAGTGAGCAGAGAAATCTAGCAGGATTACATGTTAAGTTACATGACACTAATATGTGTATGTGTATACATACACATACACAGTGTATGGGCTATTTAGCCAAACTTGCACACACACAAATTTTCGCCTATGATTTTCTGCAAGTAAACTCCAGTCCAAAGAGGGGCAGCAGTGAGCACAACCGCAACGCTGTTTAATACAACAGAAGAGAACAGGAAACGAAGATTGTAGTGGCCTTATTGAATTTGAAATTATAATATCTGTCACCAAAACGGCAGCAGGAGAAAATGTCGTTGTTGGAGTCTGAGGTTGTCTCTGTTTTGGAAACGCTTGTAAAGGACACGGTAAAACAAATGACTACATTCGTGGACTTATCAGGCATAACGCTACCTCCACTGACAGGAACTATAGCAAACGAGTCTGTCAAGCTGGACTTTACAGTAAGTGAGCAAAACGTTTACGAAATAACTGAATGTTAGCTTGCTAGTTGCTACGTTTGTTTTTAAGCCATATCACAACCTGCATGATTTGATTAGATATGGCAATAAATCAAAAGTGTCACAGATAAATTGGTCAGATAAACTGTTTAGTCGCTGATATTGTGGCACCCGCCAAGTAACGTTAATACCGTAAATAATCTCATTCCAGATTCTCAGTTTGTTCATCAATTGTAGTCATGATTGGATTGGTTAATCTTAATCATGACTTAATCAAACCTGTTATCCATGTTATTGTATGAAGAAGAAACAAAAATCCAGCAAATATTTTTGGTCCCTTAATGAATGATGGCTTAATTAGGCTAGTTTATAATTTATTTGTTTCTATATTTTAGGCCCATCTGAACTTTGTGTTAGAACATAACGCAAAGGAAGCTGTGGAGAAAATATGCCAGCTTTTCTCTGCTCTTAAGAATCTTGAAACGACTCCGAGTGCACAGGGCAGCTTGACAACAACACTAAAGCAAGTTGAGAAACAGCAGAACACTCTACAGGAAGAGACTAATCTAACCGACTGTGTTCTCCTCAGTAGTCAGTCCAGTGACCAGCTTACTCTAGGTGAGATTCATTACTTATACATTCACACACCACTACGAGATTTTCTCTCAGAGCAAATCTTTAAAATTTATGATCCGTTGTGCCATTGCAGTCTCTACAGAGAAAATCATTGTGAGCTGGGAGGAGGAGATCATAGACACTGAGCATGTGAGAACGGTAAGTTATTCACACATCATAGATCACAACTGTTGGGTTCTGAAAGTAAAAAATCTCTTGTATACATTTTTTTATATATTAAAGGGGTCATGAACTGCATTGTTTTATTGTTTCATCATTTTTCCTGAGGTGCACTTATGTTAGTAGGATTTTTACAAAAATTGTCATTTAGAAATAAAATGCATTTTTCCTAACCTGATTTTAGCATCTGATTTGAACGCTCTATTTTAAATGTATACTTCACGGGTATTTCATATTAAACTGTTATTCCCTTAACTAAGATGAGTTGATGCATATCTCTCTTGTCTCAGTGTGTGCACTCAATCGCTCTGACGCGAGAGACACTTTGATAGCACTTAGCTTAAAGTTAGCCCAGTTCATTTTATTTGGATCTAAGCAGAGAAGCAACCAAACACCTCCACGTTTTCCCTATTTAAATACAGTTACACGAGTAGTGTAACTCAACCAAGAATGGTGACACAAAATAAAACGTTACGCTTTTCTAAGCGTGTAAAGTGGATAACTATAATGTATGGCGGAATATCAAAGTAAGTGCTAAAAAGTGATATTTCTAAATAAATATCCACATTCCTAGCATTAGGATCCTTTGGAGGTTATGTTATTTTTAATCCAGTGAGTAACCCTGCGCACTTCTCTCTTCCTCATCTCACTAAAGCCAGTTGGCGGTTAGCCAGTAAGTTGATTTTGTTCTGTAGAGGCGGACTTTCACTATCTTATCACGTCATAAAGAGGCACATTCCAGGATGTTCGCTGGGCCTGGTAACAATAAAAGCTGATTTGGACTAACAAGGAAGTTTTCAGTTCTGAAACTTTCAGGGTATTCTTGTAATATAATATCCTCTTGTACGTCAAAACCCCTTTAAATTGATCAAAAGTGATACCATTGAGATTTCTAATTTCAAAGAAATGCTGTTCTGTAAACAAATGTGTCACGGTTTCCACAAAAATATTAAGCTGTTTTCCACATTGATAATAATAAAAAAAAAAAAGTTTTTTGAGCACCAAATCAGCATATTAGAATGATATCTGAAGGATTATGGGATACTAAAGACTGGAATGATGGCTGCTGATAATTCAGCTTTAACATTACATGAATAATTTCAATTTTAACTTAAATAACATAAATGTTTTACCAGACTTTTGAATGGTAATGTATACCGCAATAATAGCTGATTGTTCAGAAAATGGCAACCATTCTCTCTTTGTGGTGTTGCAGGACAGTGATGAGGAAGAATCCAGAACTTTGAGCATCTTAAAAAGCACACGTGCTCGGCTGAGATGTCAAAAGAAAGACAAATCGTTCAGCTGTAAACAATGTAGAAGGAAATTTGACTCACTGGTGCTGTTGAGAGCTCATCGGGTCATTCATGCGGCGGGAGAGAAAACCTTCAGCTGCTCGCAGTGTGGAAGGCGTTTTGGCTGTAAAGGCAATTTGGATGCACACTACCAGCTTCATACTGACAAGAGCCCTTATGCATGCAGTCATTGCGGCAAGACCTTCACCGAACATAAACAGCTGATGTATCACCAGAGGATTCATAACGAAGACAAGACTTATGTTTGTAAAGAGTGTGGGAAGTCTTTTCATCAAGCTTACTGTCTCAGGAAGCATCTGGTCGTGCATTCAGGCGAGAAGCGTTATAAATGTGATGTATGTGATAAGAACTTCCACTTCCGAAACAATCTACTTCGGCACCAGAGAATCCATACAGGCGAGAAGCCGTTCACCTGCCAGACGTGCGGGCGAAGTTTCAATCAGCTTGATTCGCTAAAGGCGCACAAACTAACTCACACCGGCGAGAAACCACACAAATGCAAATTGTGCGGTCAGGGCTTTGTCCAGAAGTGGATGCTCCGGCTTCATGAGGGAGAGGAAAAGGGACAAACTGGACATGGCTGCGTTGTATGTGGGATGGTTTTGGGTTGCACAAACGCCTTAAAAATGCATTTCACTAGCCATGCGGGACAGTTTCCGGTCGTCTGTAACGTGTGTGAAGAGACCCTCGACTCTATTGACTCTTTGAAATCTCACCATCACCCTCAACACACCGCCACTACCAAATACAGCTGTTGTGTGTGTGGAAAGTCCTTTAAGAGTGTTGCTGGTGTGAAAACTCATGAGAGGATTCATACGGGAGAGAAGCCCTATTGCTGCTCCGTGTGCGGGAAGACATTTCGCCAGCATAATTGCCTAAAAGCTCACCTGACCTTGCATACCGGCGAAAGACCTTTCAATTGTGACGTGTGTGGAAAAGGTTTTTGCACATTGGGAAATCTCCGTCGACATCAGCGCATACACACCGGAGAAAAGCCGTTCAGATGTGCCACATGCGGACGGGAATTCAACCAGTCAAATTCGCTCAAAGCTCACATGCACATTCACACTGGGGAAAAGCAATACATGTGTGACAAGTGTGGGAAGAGTTTTGCTTATCTAAGGAATTTGAGGTGCCATAAATGTATATAGATTTAAATGGATCACTTGCTCAAAAAGGACAATTTTGTCCTTGTTTACTCTTGATACAGATTTTGCTTTTTTTCAAACATTCCCCTTTGGCCCTCATCCACTAATAAAAACGTATTTTGTGTTCCACAGAAAGATAAAAAAAGCATTCAGGTTTGGAACAACATGAGGGTGACTAATCGATTGAATTGATATTTTTGGCTAAACTAACAGCATTATTTGTCTTTTAACAGGGCTTTGTTCATTGTGTGCTTTGTTCATTTTTCTTCGGTTTTTCAGCTTGATATAAATATTTCAGTACACTAGTTAGTTCCCTAAAATTCTGTTTAATGTAGAATTAATCTTCAATTGAATGTGAAAAACTGTAAAGATATTTTGTTATAAATCAACAAATAAATCAAAAGCACCAGATTATCTAGTTATCTATGCTAATAAAGGTGGGTTTTTTACATTTTTGTTTTACATTTAACTTTTTTTTTTTAAGCGCTGTCTTTAATATAACTGACTTGGTCACACAAAAGTCAAAATATTATTGGTAGTGGATATTCTGGATTTGTCCACACCGAGAAACTTAAAAACAAAACAAAATAAGTCAAATATAATTTAGATATAGTTGTTGCAATGCGTTTCTTTATCTTCCACCCTTCCTGAATAGATTTCATCTTCCATTATAGCCAGCCTCTACCTAAGTTACATTATTACTTGTTGCTTCTATCTGTTTCTTAAACTACAGTGATTTTTGTTATGAAAAATGGTAGTCTAATAAACAGACGAAACATTTGTCAAGTTTCTTGTCATCATTAGAACAATTGAAGAGTTCAGATGCAAAAGCCTCTAAATGCCATTTGAAATTTTCATCTTTAATGATGATTTTTGTCAAACTTGTATAATTTCACTTAAATAACAATTAATAGGTAATTATCATTGCCATTTAAGTGAAATCACTGAACTTAAATATACAAGCTTGACAAAAATCATCATTAAAGAAAGAAGAAAATTTCAAATGGCATTTAGAGGCTTTTGCATCTGAACTCTTCAATTATTATTGATAAGCCTAAGCCAATAAAATGAAGAAACAGAAAACATCTATTAAAGAATCTGAAAAAAATCTATGCAGACAAATCTGATCTAACTGAAATCTTCCTGAAATCTGTTTTTCAGGAAAAAAACAAACAGTTTACAGCCGGTTGTACATCTTTGCCTTGAGATGTAGTTCTTAAAAACACCCAGATGAGTGAGTTCATAGAATATGATTACCTGGATTCTGAAATGAGTAAATGGAAATCCCCTCTTGCAGCATCAGCATGTGGCCTCTTTAAAAGCTTTGTCTTGTCACACATTCTGAGAATAGCCTGCAAGTATTCAGCATAGCAGTTTATTTTATGGAATAATAATGTAAAACATTAAGTCTCTGATACATACTTTATCAGTGTTGTATGGAATAAAGTCATGTTCTCTGACGAACATTTTGCATTTCAGATATGTAAAAAGCATTAATCCTTTGCACACAAGCTGTGGTGGTTTGGTTTCTTTTCTCAACACTTTAACCACACATATGGTCGTTCAGCATAGCACAGAAATTTCATGAGAAAAGCAAACCTTGAAAGAAAAAAATGAGAATCATCAGTTTCTCCTTATTTAAAGAGAAACAGGCTGAACTTGTGCAATGCTTTGATAACGATGATGGGAAAAGAGCTGGGTAGGAGAGATTCTGTCCAGAAGAGCACATGGGTGTAGGTTTTACCAACTGAGTATTATTGTTAAACCACTGACTTAGATACAGAATGGACACACAAGAGCACTCCCATGGATTCCCGTCAAGATGGATAAGTGTTAGGTTTCCTAAAGGCATCAGTGTCCCATTTTCCAAG
Organism: Pimephales promelas; assembly: GCF_016745375.1. The sequence goes on from NW_024121166.1 coordinate 6,455,420, forward strand.
GATCGCAGTTGATTAAATTTAATATCGAGTTCATGTAATTTCACTAAGCCTTGAAACTGTGCTGGATGAATATGCTGGAGATGGTTTCTGTCCAAATGGAGCTCGTCCAACTTTGTTAGAGCAGAAAACACTTTGGTGGGCAAGTGTGTCAGCTGGTTGTTTTGCAGGTGGAGCAATGTGAGACTTCTCAAAGATGTGAAGATGCCATCTGGAAGCTTTTTGAGAGTATTAAAGCTCAGATCCAGCTCTTTCAGTTTGAACAGATCTTTGAAGATATCAGAGGAGTTGAAATGCAACTTATTGTTGGACATATCTAAAACCCTCAGGTCCGTAAGACCTGTGAAAAATCCAATAGGGATGGTTTCTATCTGGTTGTTGTTCAGCCATAACTCCCGTAAATGACTAAGGCTAGTCAGTAGCTCTTTAAATAGCCTTGCCAGGTGGTTGTTGCTGAGTTTCAGAGTCCGTAGTCTGAATAAACCTTTAAAGGACAACTTTGGAATTGAGTGGATATGATTGTTCTCCAAATTGAGATCCCTCAGAAGATGTGTCCTTTTGAAGAGGTACTTGGGAATCTTCACAAGGGTGTTGTTGCTAAGATCGAGATCCTTAAGCTTCCTCAGCTTCATAAATGTGTGTGAGTGGAGCTCAGAAATGCGATTGTTGTCCAGTTGTAGATCCTGCAATGCTGAAAGTGGGTAAAAGAGGTCTAGTGGAATAGCAGAGATATTATTGTTGTCCAGCTGGAGCTCAGTTACCTTACTTAAGTTGTTAAACACGATGTTTGGAAGGGACATTAGATTGTTGTGATACAAATTAAGGTTCTCAAGCTTCCCCAAGTCTTTAAACACATTTGGTGTAAGTGTCCCTAACTTATTAAAACTCAAATCCAATGCGCCCAACTGGTAAAGACCTCTGAGGGAACCGTCAGACATAGAAACAAGAGCATTATGACTCATATCCAAATGCCTCAGTGCTGGAACCTTAGAGAAAATGTCCTCAGGAATTGAAGTTATGGAATTTCTTTGAAGATGGAGGCTACTGAGGTTTGACATATCCTGAAGGACACTGGTATGTATGGCATCTAGTCCATTTCGACTAAGGTCGAGGTGCTGTAGACTTATGGCACCCTTAAAACTCCCATTGCCTATACTTTTTAGGTTGTTTAATGACAGATAGAGTTTCGCTAGATGGGTGCAATTCTCAAATACATCCACCTCGATCATCTCGATCATGTTATTTCTCAGTTGAAGGTCCATAAGGGCAGGAGCTCCCTCCAGGACCCCATAAGACAAACTAAATATCTCGTTCATATTCAAATTGAGGATTTGAAGCTTGGTCAGACCATATAGAAACATCCGAGGAAGAGTTTTAATGCAATTGTCACTGAGATCCAACATTTGGAGGTTCAGCAAACCATGAAATTGTCTTGGTTCTAACATACTCAGTCCATTTCCACTCAGAAATAGCTTTGAAAGTGTGCTCATGTTCTGCCAGTTGGTATTCAGTGACATATTGAAGACATTCTTGGTGAGGTCGAGAACCAACAATTCTTCCAAACCTTCATTTGGGAGAGCTTCAATCATGTTATTTGTGGCATATAATCGCCAGGTACCCTTAGGCAGATAAGGAACCTCCAGAAGTTTCTGGCTTGAGCATATTATGGTGCCAACATCTTCACATTTACATGGTATTGGACAGGCATCAATCACTGAGATTAGAGCCAGAACCACTGACAAGGGCCAAAACATGTTTAATGATGTGATCTGCAAGACCTAAAGAAAACCACAAGTTATATTGTGATGATTTGTGAAACCGGGCATGTATTAAAAAATGTTCTCACTTTCATTTTAAACAAGTGATAGCAAGTCATGAAACAGAATGAAATTATGTAATGCTTTTTTGTTTTGCAGAGATGCAACATTTTAAATAAAATAGCAGAATATCCATTTTGTATTCGTTTTAGAAATCATCAATCATGTATCATATTACAAAAAACGAATTATAAAAATCTTGAATGGTAACACATAGAAATGTCACAAATCTGTTAACTTGATGTCCCATCATCAGCAACTTTGATATCAGCAATGTTGCTCTTAATGCATGTAGATACACTTACCTGCAGGAAGAGTCGACCTGCGAAACAGAATGGTTGTGAAAGATGTAAAATGCCCTGTATTACAATAGCATAAGGTAAAAAAAAAAAGACCTGTCAGCAGAACAACTGAGCTTAAAAGATCCTATCTCTGATGTCACATGCATACAAAACTTTTCATCTTAACCACATGAACGCAACAAAAATCTCACCACAGCTGGGGAAACCCAACAAATACAAAATTGAATTCAAAACCATATGTGCAGTGACAGTTGCTGCTAATTTTTAATAAAATACTCTATATAAATGTTTACATCAAGTATTTAATTAATACTGTTATATTTATATATACTGTATATATATATATATATATATATATATATATATATGCAAATATGTGTGTGTGTGTGTGTGTGTGTGTGTGTGTGTGTGTGTGTGTGTGTGTTGTTTGTATAAAACAATGGTGCTTTAGTCTAGATCAACAGTTCGTGTATAGAGTCCATTTTGTATTTAAAAGCCTTTGAAAAAAATCAAATGTATTTTTTTTTATTAAAATGCATTTAATTTTAGAATTTTTGTATTTTCAAAATACATAAAATACTTTTTGGCAGTCAACCTCTTTATTAGGCTGCTGATTTCCTGTTTCCACTAGTTCACTTTCAGTTCACTGTATCAACCATAGGTATCAACGTGCCGCTTTCATGCAGGTAAGCTGCAGATGTATGACTCCATCTATAATTGGGTGAGCGAATTTTCTGGATTCCTAGGGAAATTGGGAATAAAGCTGTCTTCATGTGCAATCAAAACTTTCCTATTTCCAATTTCTGAAGTCGTGACGTGATTACAAGCTTCTCTTATTCAAGTGCTTTGCTGTTGGAAAGAATAGAAATCATGAGGACACCAGGTTTCTTGGGGAAATCTTGTTAAAGCCAAAATCTTTTGAAGATATTTCATTTTAAATAAAATTATCTGATTTGTTGTCAACCATAATAAACATTTACAGATCTATCTATATAGACAGCTAGTTGACGATTCTGGATTTTCAGTCAAATACATGCGGTTTTGCTGTGTATAAAACACAAAATTCTTGAAATGGTTATTGCACTACTGTACTACTTTAACATTAAAACAAGGTGATATAGCTTTTGTGGAAAAAAAGCATTCCAGTTTTTCCCTCCGCCATGTTTAAATTTTATGGCACACCTAACTCAGAAACTTGGGTTTTCAAAATTATCTGTAAGTTTCCCAGTAGTAAATACGGCAAGGGCATTCATGTGCAATTTCCAACTAGGAAACTCATTCACAGTAATTTTGATATGTGAAGGCAGCGTGAGATAAGGTAAGGATGTCGAGGTCAATTTTACTTATTAATTAAGGTTAGAATGGAACAGTTCCATTCGAAGACCACTATCAAAAGGAAAATAGCATTAGCACTACCACTGGACATTAGAGCTAGCCAGTCAGTCTTGATAGGTTTTTTTTTCAGTCAGATTTTGTTTTTATCAGCTAGCTAGTCAAATGTGTTCATTAACATTTAAGCATTACTGTTTAATATGGCTCGGTTATATAACAATATATATGTTTGTGATGATATAAAGTGTAAATTGATTAAACTTTTTCTGTATGGATTATATGCAAATACTAGCCTGGTTGAAACCAGACCATTCTCAGTTGTAACTGAGTTATGGTCTGGCAAAGCGTCATAGACAAATCATTCCCAGAGGGGCATCACCAATGGACGTCGCAGGTAGGCCTAAAACCAATCAGAGCGATGAAGGAGATGACGTATGCAGAGCGGTGGCCGGCGGAGAAACGCGAGTGTTGTTCTTTTTGCTCGGTTTTAACAAAAAGGAAATGTTCAAATCGCTTAAAACAGACGCAATAGCTGATTCGAGCGAGTGATGTTCGATGGCAGCATCCATTTTTGTAATGTAGGCTACAAAATCTGCTTCAAAATCCCAGCACTGTCGTCATCGTGTAAATCCCGCCCCAACGTTTCTGACTGGTGCCGCGATTTTGACAGATTGGAAATGGGATTGAATTAGCTCTTTGCCAGACTAACTTTCAGAGCAAATCTAAATTTGCTGGAAGTTGTCTGGGTTTTCGTAGGCTATGCAAATACAGTATATCTGTGCAACTTTTATTGGTCAGGAGTTATTGACATGTTAGAATGATAAAGAAGCATGGATAAATGAGTAATAAAGAGTGAGGTGTGTTTGATAAAGTGCAGTAGGCCTATGCCATGAAAGAGAACTCAAATTCAGTAGGCCAACTCACACACTGACAGACAGCTTTCAGTGTGTTCACCCAAAGACAAAGATAAATATAGCTGCGAGCAGCGATGGAGGGCCCAAGCCGGTGGCACCGCCACCCCGTTTCCTTTAGTGTTATTAAAGGCCGGCTTGGGCTCTGAAAGTGTTCATGCCTTATATTTTTATTTAGATCTTTTGGATCCATGCATACTCTTAAAGGGATAGAATATCAGTAACCAGACAGTTTCTGGTCTCATTGACTTCCATAGTATATATTTTTTCCTACTATGGAAGTCAATGAGACCAGAAACTGTCTGGTTACTGATATTCTTCTAAATATCAGAAAATTGGCTGAATGGATTCGAAAACGGTAAAACCCAACTGTTTAACTCTGGGGGAGTTGTAAAATGAGCCTATTTCCAAAAAAAGTGGAGTATCCCTTTAAGCAAGTCGATTAAAAAGCCTATCGTGCGTTTGATCAGCGCAGTCAGTGGAGAGCAACTGGACACAGCAAATTTCGACACATGGATAGATAGGAGAGTATGCCGCCATTAGTCAAGATAGTTGTCGCACGATTCCTAGAGTTTGGTCTGCAGTGACCTGCAGACCAAAGGTCGGAGAAAGGCATCTTTGGGTCTGTTGTTGCATGCCGAAGTGTCCATGGCTCCAACAAGACCTTCACAGAACAGCCAACGCACACACAGAGGCACCAGGCATCGCAGTTTTTCCAAGGTTGAAGAGGGCCTGAGCTAACTATCATCAGGACAAACTACCAAAGCATACTACTGATAATACAATCCCTCCTCAGGAATAAGTACAAACAGTACAAACACTATTTTTCACTTTAATTTCTAGAAAAATACACATGAAAGAGATCAAATTTGTGTAAAACAAGTGAAGACACGTGTTTTCACATACATTCTTAAAAATAAAAATAAAGCTGAAAAGCTTTTTGAAAAAGCTGTGAAAGCTCTTCTTTAGTCACTGCCTGAAAAAATAGGGAAATTAATTATTTCACTGCACTGCCCATTATTAAACAATAGATGGCGCAGTTGAGATGAATGATGGCTTTTCTCATTCAGAAGTAGATTCATATTTTTAGGACTGGACAGTAAATATATTTTGGGAGTTTTATTTTTCAGCTAATATCCAAATTCCTGTAAACATAAATATTGATTTTAATTGACTATTATTGTGTAGACCTTAATCAAGACAGGTTTGTTCTTCCAGTAAATAATTAGTTTAAAACATAATTAATCCAATATAAGGCATCCAAAATCAAACAGTTGGTAAATACATATTCTTATAAATAAATATTCTTAATTATTTTGAGCTAATTACGCATTTACTGGTAAAAGAAACTGCATGAATATGAAAATTGTAATCACTGCATTCTAAGAAAAGTTGATCATCCCATCCCTTGATGCAGTTGGTTGTGCAACACAACAAGAGTCATATAAAATCAAACGACTGAAACAATTACTATCATCATGATCTGAAGCAACTATTGCTTTAATCAATCATATAGCCCAAATAATTTTAGGTATTAGAGCAAAAATCAAACACATAATGCACATTCTTGAACTCAGGAGCAATTTGGTGATGATCTGTGTATTCTATATCATGATGGAACAACATGTCATCACAAGTCAAGAGTGATAATAAATTTGCTCAGAGATCATTGCATTTTAAGTTTGGATCCGTGGACCGTGGCAGGCAACTCCCTCTTTATCCCATAGAGAACCTGTGGTCAATCCTCAAAATGTGATACTAAACAAGGAGCAAGCACTAATAAATGGATCAGAAGGATTTGGCCCGGAAGCTGATATTCAGCATGCTGGAGCAAATTGCAGAGGCTATGAATGATGAACAATGGTCAGCACTGTAAATACTGACTCTTTGCATATATTTAATTTTTTTGCAGGTAAAAGCATTTAAAACTTTTGAAATGTTTATTGTTTTCCAGTAAGCTATAGGAAATAATATATAAATAAATAAATAAAAGTTTTCCAGAAAGATGTGGGGGGGGGGGGGGGGGGGGGATCAACAACAGAAACATGCAGCAAACTGAGCAAAACACAAAATGAATGTCACTGCCAAGGCTGTAAAACATATGAAATATGATTGAAGTATTATATATATATATATATATATATATATATAGGCATCAATGTAATTTATTCCTGTGATGGCAAAGCTCCACCTTTAGTGTCACATGATTAATCAGAAATCATAATATGCTGATTTGGTGAAATATCAAGAAATATTTCTTATTCTTATCAGTGTTAAAAACGGTTTAAACACCTAATCATGTTTTGCAAACCTTTATACATTTTCCAGGTTTCCTGATATAGAAATTTTAAAAGAACATTTGTATTGTCAGCGGGGTTAATGCATATCTCAATATTGTTCAAATCCACATTTTATTTGAAATTTAGCAATGCAGAAGATCCATCAACATTAATATATATTTTATGCAGATTATTATTATATTATGCAGATGCATTTTGAATCATGTTTCCAGGACCAGAATGTACTAGCGTACAGTGACCAGCTGGAGGAGTGGTGCACATTTATTCGGCAACCCTGTTTGTCTGGCGATGGGTCTGAATGAATGAACAGGCTGTGTGTTTAGGACCATGGGGGAAGGGTGTGTGTGAGCGTCCGCAGCAGCCCTGCCCAGCCTATTCTTTCTCCTGACGTCCTTCCTTGATGCCAGTGTCACACGCTGCTGGGGATGAACATTTTACAGCGACTGTACAGTTTTTATGTTTGGGAACATTGACATTCCATGCCTCTTCGAAAAGGATATTGTTCAGTGGTCTTTGTTGGGCCGGGAGTGTGCTCGAGTTACGCGTAATAGATTGTATTTCGCATTGTAGGCTATCCGCTGTTGTGTATTTATTAATATTTTGTTTTCCTGGAAATGTACACAGATGACTCTTTGAAGGGGACGCTGTGTCCGTGGGAGTGGTTTATTTTCTCTGGACAAGCCAGACTCATTGGGGAAAAAATGAGGATGTTTTTCCCTGTTTGATGCTGCGGTAGCGATTTTTTTCTTTTCCTCTTCTGTTCTGCTTTTGTTGTCTTTCTCTCTGTCTCGTGGTCTACAATCGTTGACGGCGTATTCTTGAAAATTCAACATACATTTCTGTAAAACAGACACTGTACGGAGTGTTGGATGGAACATTTTCGTTTAGCTAAGTAACGTTACAACATGATCTATTGTTCCGGCTAGACAAACCTCCAAAGACATGAACATCATATAGGTTTTTATTTATTTATTTATTTTATCTTTGTTCACATCTCATCCACATTGCGTAGCCTATAAAATCAAGTAAACTTGACCAAAAATGAGGATTGTATAAGGAAAACTGTATTGGTGGTCGGAGAGGGCAGCGATAGCCTCGCGATACTGGCTCGGCTACGGACTGCTTCTCCTGTCTGTGCTGATTCAATTAGCAACTGTACACGGACCGCTGAAATAAACCCAGTATTGCTGTAAGCTGAAGCTTCAGGGACGATGTCCTCACGCGCAGCGCTGCAGCCTGGGAACGAAAGGAATGCAGACCACGTAAGTTAAAAGCTTTCTTACGTCATTTGATCACAACGCTTGTCGTCAAAATTAGCGATGGGAAGTGAGACTCGTTTATGCGAATCGGTTCTTTCAAAACAGTTTGCTTCAAAAAAATGGTTCAAAATATGATTATCAGCTACTCGTTTACGTCATCACGTAATTATTACGACATTCTAGATGACATATTATTAAATGTATGTGCTGTTTAGTAAATATTGCTGTTTATTATTTTTATTTATTTACGTTCTTTTCTAACAGCAGTGGTTTTGTAATTTCCTCTGTCCTAATTTAGTTGTTGTTGCAATCACGATTCAGCTCATAAAGAGTCGAAAATGAAATAGGCATATACTTTGTATTGACGTTAAACAGTTCATTTAGGCTACATTTGACAAAAAAGTATGTTTTGTTTTATGTGAGGATAAAACTGCCATGCCATGCAGTCATAATTTTGTGACATAAAGTAGCTAACCTATAACACGTAATGTTCATTAGTATTTCTGTTATTTGGCAAATTACAGTATCTTTATTTGCCCGTTTGTCAATTCTTCGGTTAACACCAAATGCTCTTATCATCAGTCGGCTACACAGTTCGTAATATGAGTCAGACAGGACCGAAAAAGAATCGGTTCTCGAGAACAGAGCCAACAATTCATAAACGAATTCAGCACGTCGGACTGATTTTCCGAAAAGGTTCAGCCGAATCCGATTCATTGAAAATATTCGAGTCTACTACAGACTCAGAGACTCGTTAATCGCTAGTCAAGAGCACTGGCATGAAGCCAGGAGTGATCAAGGAGCTCAGCTAATTGTCAGTTGTGTGGCTCAATTATTTTTATTAACTAAGGAGTTGCATTGACAAAAAAAAAACATGAATTTTTTCAACATAAATAAATTAACACATAAATTAACAAATGTTCTGACACTCGTCCTGCCACTGTCTGTCACAAATGACACATTGACACTATTGAGGGTATATGTACAACTTTTTTATCGTTTAGATCAAAGAGAAAGTGAACCATTTCTTAACTAAAGACCTTCTATTGGGTCTTTAACTAAATACCTTCTATTGGGTTTAATTTGTGGAAGATTCATTTGCAACCTATGTTAGGCCTATTCGTGTCCTGGAGTAAAATGATACTTGAATATGCAAAGTGGACTCACTTCTTTGTGAATCAGTGTGAATTCAGCTTTCTGAAGCGGAGCTATATGTATAGATAAACAGGGCTATAAAAACCATCAACATTCAGATTAATGCTCGATCGATGGGCAGTTTTATTTCATATTACTGTTGCCCTTCCCCAGTCTGGAATATTTGGTGACCTCTGTGCATGTGCCAAAGTGGAATAACATTTATAGTATTTTTGTTGTATTTTAATTGAAAGCTTAAACAGTTGCCTTTGGTTTATGATGTGCACATAATGTGAACAGGTGCCCGACATTTTATTATAACATTCTTTTGTCTACTTGCAAACTTGTATACTATTTTATTTTATTAAAAAGTAGTCCAATTGATACATTTTAAGTCATGAAAAGGCTGAAATGTAAATTAAAAAGCTTTTGAAGTGAGTCATTGATGTCATAATAACTTTCTTTTATTTGGTTCCTTCCATGAGAAATGTTTCTGGAATTTGTTTTCATAATGTGGCAAACAACAAGTATTTATCTGTGGCCAATCATGTAGACTGTTGCAAATACGGCTTTCACACATTTTGTAAGAACTGCTTCTCTATTTCCTCCTCAAACTGTTCAGTGTACTTATTGTTACGAAAGCTCTATAAGTGGGATTTCATACCAGGTGTCCATTTATCTGGCTGGAGTATTAAATAGTTCTCCTGTAACTAAAATACATCTCCTGTACACATTGTTACATCACATTCAGAATTTGATTGCTATGGGGGAAGTTGATTGCTTTTATTTATTGCTACTGTAATCTAAAGTCGGATTATATGTTATGCAAAAACTATTAACACACAAAAGGATCCCCTAAACAGCGACTTATTGGAGATGGTCATAGACTGAAAAATTAAAAAGCATACATAAAGACCACATGTCACATAGGGGCACTGCGAGACCTTCTAATCTAGAATGATGAGAGCTGATGTGAAGGGATGAGATAGCGAGCAAAGCATACACAGTAGGAAATGTGTCTACCGATCTGAGAGGTTATTAAAACTCTCTGTCTAGCCATGGAACAAGAGTGGAACGATGATGTCGGAACATAGAGCCTGCAAGTGAATCCACAGATTCCATTTAGGGCAGAGAAACATCATTGGTTAAGAAGGAAGCCCAGAATGTTCAGTACATTTAAGGCCATATTTGAAAATTAATTCATGTTCATTTGCAAGGTCAAAGTTTTTCTATAATTGCAGCCATCTTGATAACCATCATATTGTTACAGCTTATCCAAAGAAAATGGTACAGATGGAAAATAAGATGTTAGAATTGCATCATTTTGTTTGACTTGACCAAGACTCTGTAAATTCGCACAGATGTTGATTTTGATTATGTGTTAAAGCTTGCAGCTTTCACAGAGGAGCAGACACTTCAAATGATGTCTATATCAGCTAAAAATCTCTGGTTTGAAACGATAATTATTCACGTGTTAGCTACTGTTTGGTGGACGTTTAACTTATGTGTCAAAGTGTTGAAACTTTAAAAGAGGAATTGGTTGGTAAAGTAGTGCGTCATTGTTCACGCATTCGGCTTCCTCATTGCTGATCTGTTACGTGTTTTTACACTCTAACACATCATTTACAAAGACATATTTTCAGTGTTTAGAAATTTGCCCCTCCCAGTCACAGTGAGGTAATGAGGAAAAGGATAGATTATATTATTCTTCTGTAAGAGCTAATGGTATGATAAGAATATGATTCCTAAAATTCTGGATGATTCTGATGAGCTGATAAATGGAATTCTACTGCATTGTATTTGTACTATTTTGACATAATAAATTTTAATAAAAAATTTAACAGTGACCGATACAGATAATTAAAAAAAAATCGCTAATATTGGCTGATAACTGATATATTGTGCATCCCTAGTAAAGGTGCAGTCACATCTGCAAATCTCCTTTGTTTGAAAGTGACTTATGGGTGGTGGTTAGTGTATCACTAAACTTCTACTAATGAATGGACAATGGACTTTTTTTGCCTATGAAATTTCGCCAATGGGACCGCACCTTAAGAATAACAGGCTAACAAGTCTGCAAAATCACGTACTACTGTTTCTGGATGTGTAGCACCTACCGCAGTGCACATCATTCTGAAGGATCCCAATGTTGGCTGAAGTTTTTTTTTCAACCAGATCGCGAGATCGGTCTTAATTTTAATGTAACAATTTCATTGTTTCATGAACCTGTGACAATTTAATGAACAAACTGCATGAAATTAATGAAAATTAATGGAAAATTAAAGAGATTTTTATTGAATGATGGAGTAATGCAAACTATATTGCACCTGGCAACAAAAGAAACAGTTTGTGTCTCTAATTTTTTCCCCTTCCATTGAATTCTTAAAGGGACAGCAACAACATACAGCTTGTTGATATCTAAAGAGAGGGTGGAAATGGTTGTTAAAGTCTATCAAGTAATTCATTTATATTATGATCCCTTCAAGAGAAACACACTATCAAACCCTTTAAAAGATAGTTGTAACTGGACATTATATCTCCACTTTCAGCCAAAAGAAATTCACTAAGAGGATCTTTCATTGTTCCTCAGTAAAGCAGGAAAGCTGATCCAATGTAAAGTTCAGATAGTCGGGGGTACCACACGCCTGGTGGCTTTTTTTTTTGAGGAACTAGTGAAACCTAGGCCTAGACACTCATGTTCTGAATAAAGAGGTTATTGTATCTGCGGTGAAGAAAGCAAAGAAACTGAAGTTGAAGGCACTTCTTTTATAAAGAGCATTCGCTTCTTGGTTTGTCTAAGGCTGTGGCAAGTCTTGTTCATATTGCTACTTAGTTTGTTGTGTTAATAATATTTCTGTGTCCAGTAAATATCCAGTCCAGTATATCAGTGTCTTCAAGTCAGCCTAAACTAATACATTATGTTGGCTTGGCCAGCTACTTGAGTAAAGCTGCAGTCCGGCGCTTTTTGGGGGGGTTAAAAATGATCCAAAATACATGTTTGAGAAAATACATAACAAGCCAGTGTTCAAAACTGTCTGCTTGCCTTAGCTCGATTCAAAACGATAAGCTTGTAATAATCTTTTTAAAGCTACACTGTGTAACTCTTATAGATTATTCTTAGCTAAAAACACTTAGTTCTTTCAAAAATATGTGTGCTCATTAATGTACATTTACTTCGTTCTAGTAATAAAGTATTCTTTTGAGTGTATAATATGCCATTGAAAATATATAAGGGTAAGGGGTTCTAATGTCGGTCGCCATGTTGCCCCTCCATCTTGAAAGTACATTAGCCAAAGAGGGACATACCCGTTAATTAAAGCTTCGCCTTTCGCGTTTACGTCACGGCTAGTCAGCTATATTGCGTGTGATGGCGGATCCAGAAAGGTTCAAACGACAATCACCAATGAACAGATTCAGCCGCTGGAAAATGCAAAAGACTTGTTTGGACTTTGGAGTGGCTACAGAAAACAAGGATACATATCGGAAGGACATAACATGTAGTCACACAATGCTTGTTTATGTTGTTAACATTAACATTTTGAGAGCAAAGTATAATTTGCATGGTTTTGCGTGATAACTTTTAAGCGATAAGAGTGTGTTTAAACCATGAGCGACAATCACACAATCAGCATGTTTTTTGTGCTAGTCATTGTGGAAGTATTATGGCACCCCCTGTTTCGTTGCCAAGCCAATAGTTGCTCTTGACAACTGATACTGATGTTGTCTCCTTGTGTATTTGGCTAATGTGTGTGCGGGCACATGAGGGGGTTATGTTACTAGTTGATGGGGAAGGGGGTTGCGGAGTACGGTTAGCAGATGGGCCTCAGCTGGGGCTTTTTGTTTGGCTCACTCATCTGATGCCAAGGTGAGACTTTTGCTCTGTAGTCATGAGGATTGCTGCCTGTCTGTGTCTGTGGCACCATTAGTTATTCAGATGTTTCACTCATGGCAGAGAGATTTACTTAAGGGTAACAAGTAGCAAAAGAGCTTGTAGGATTTCAGTCACAAGGCCTGGCACAATCCAGTGTTGTGGCAGTGTCTTAGAATTTGGTCATCTGCTGAATAGAGAAAGATTGAATGTTCATTCAAATATATGAATCTCACAATAGCCATGTGAATTATCCATTTTTAACCTGTCAAAGTAGGACCGTCATTCAGTTAAACATTTTATGTGTTTAATTAAATGCTATTGTGATGTGCTGAATAATTTATCAGAGTAAATTGCCAAGGTGGGATATTATTGATACAGATTTACAGATTCAATTTTATACCGATTCACAAGCTCTTGATTTGATTATCTCACACTATGTAAACTTAAAAATGTTATCATTTTAATTGCATGATATGCTGAATAATTAATCACAATTAATTGCCAGGAATGGAAGTTGATACAGATTTCCATATTGAATTTGATTCTGATTCACAAGCTCTTGATTCAATTAACTCAAATTAAAATTAAACTGTCAAAGAGGGACTGTCATTCAGCTAAAATGTTACCAAATTAATTGCATGATACTGTATGCTGGATAATTAATAACAGTTTTGATGCAGGGCTGGTTACTGAAGCAGATTTCCAGAATCAATTTGATTCTGATTCATAAGCTCATTATTTTTATTTTTATTTTGATTAATTTAGGTAAATTTCAGTTATTATGTCCATTTTGCTTGTGACGAAATTCTTTCTACTAATGCTGCAAATCATCTCGGGAATTGGGCTACACTGGTCACGTATGTTCGTTTTTACATGCAGCCTGTTAATATTGTGGCAGATAAGAAAATCTTTGAGTAGACATTACAAAAAGTGGCTTTATAAGTCAATATATTCTTTTATTTCCATGTTAGTGAACATAAGCCTATAAAGAGTTTAAGAAGCCTAAAGCTTTGTTGCAAGCATTTACTCTGGGAGCCACACCAGAAAACTGTTACAAAGGGAAAGCAAAACATCTATCCAAGACAGGAAACCATGCACGTTTGAGTTTTGGCTGGGTGCTTCACACCTGGCTCAAGTGTACACCTGTTTCCTCACTGACTTTTATCTCACTTCAACACAATATTGCAGAGTGATGTTGTCAACAACTAAATCTCATTGTTGTGCATTAATTTCAAGGAAACGCTGTGAAAGAAATCAGCACAGAGGAAACTGGTTTGCTGCAATGGCACATGCAAAGCTTCAGGACAGGGCAGGACATAGTCTCCTGTATGGATTTTGGGAGTAAGTCATGAGATGCAATAGCAGGATGTGTGTCTGGATGGACTGACCCTGACCCATCTCTACCCCCTTCACATGTGCTTCTATCCTACCACGAGCAGGATGCAGGCTAGATAGGCAGTCTATTGTCTCAGTCTGGGGTGGGACTCTAGAATCACGTTATTATATAGAATTATGTCTTGGGCGCTGCATAGTCCTACCAGGTCTAGATCAATACATATTTTTAAATCTACAGTTATAATTAAAGGGATAGTTCACCCAAAAATGAAAATTCGGTCATAAATTACTCGCCCTCTTGTCATTCCAAACCTATAAGTCTTTGTTTCATCTTCAGAACACAAATTAAGATGTTTTTAATGAAACCTGAGAGCCTTCTGTCCCTCCACAGACTGCTATGCAACTACTACTTTGAAGCTTCGAAAGGGTCATAAAGAGATTGGTTTTACAATCTATTAGTCCAAATTTTCTGAAGAGAAACAATCACTTTATATGATGAACAGATTGAATTTAGGCTTTTATTCACAAAACATTCATCAACGCACACATCAGTTGTGGTAAACGGAAGCTCAAGCATGTTTGCTTGACGTGTGAAAACCAATGAGGTTAATTATCGTGTTACGCAGCACTTTTGAGATTCTGCGAGAACCAATGAGGTTCATTCTCATGTTACGCAGTACGTTTGAGCTACTGGAAGAACCAATGAGGTTCATTTTCGTGTTACACAGCACTTTTGAGATTCTGCAAGAACCAATGAGGTTCATTCTCATGTTACACAGAACGTTTGAGCTTTTGGAAGAACCAATGAGGTTCATTCCCGTGTTACGCAGCACTTTTGAGCTTCTGCAAGAACCAATGAGGTTCATTCTCATGTTACACAGGACGTTTGAGCTTTTGGAAGAACCAATGAGGTTCATTCCCGTGTTACGCAGCACTTTTGAGCTTCTGCAAGAACCAATGAGGTTCTTTCTTGTGTTGCGCAGCATGTTTTAGCTTCTGCAAGAACCAATGTTACGTAATTGAACATTTGAAGGATTAAAAAAGGAGTCACCTCTGTGTTTCTTGAGCAAAAGCACAATGTAATATTTAGTGTTGTTGGCTGAAATTATGCATTTTGATAGATATCCATACAATCGAAATTTGAAGATTTGTGTTCAAGTTGGTCATGAGAATTCGTTGAAATCTGCTTTGTTTGAAAATGACTTCAGTGTGAGGAGTGCTTTATGGATTGTTACACTATTGACTGTGAATTATAGATTTTTTGCCCACAAAATTCTGCTAACATGACCACACCTTAAATAAAATTTTTGCAAAAAGCAGGCTGGTATGACTTTGGTTGCAATAAAGCGTTTACATGACTTTAGTCAGATGTAAATCAGACTTTTAAAGTGCATGTAAACACTGAGTGGGAGGAAACTGAAGATCTTTTATGTTTCATCATTTATAGCAGCTCTATAGCAAGGTGCTATCTTCCCCCATCTAAACCATCTATTTCAGTGACATATTGCTTTCACTGAGAAACCATCTTCCTCTTCACCCTGCCCCCACCTTCTCATATAAATTGCAAGGGCAATCAGACAGAGAGCAGCAGTGGAACAATCAATGTGTGTGGCTTGGACAGGGTGGGGCAATGGGCGGTGGTGGAGGAGGATGTGTGGGTGACAGGCGATGAGGTCTATGTCAGCATGAAATGGTCAAACTGTTGGGGATAGTCGGCGACGTGGGGATGTAGAGTCACTAAAAGAGCCTTATTGGTGTGAAAGATGTTCCCATTACTAAAATTTGAGCTCATGAGACTATAGAAAATATTTCTCCTCATAAATATGTAATATATCATTATACTCTATTTAGAATGTACAAACAATAAATTAGGATATTTTTGTCAGAATTCAAGAAAAAGATGCATTCTGTATTTGTTTTTTGATTATTCTGTTCCCACATTGAATGATTGATCAGTGTCCGGCTGAGAATGCTACATGCATCACATTGCATCAAGGTGCGAGTGCGCAGTTTAGTGTCGCAATGCATTCCTGGGTAGATTAGAGTTAAGACTTAAGATCTTGCAACAGCCAAACATGAAACTTGTCAGCAATGTATAGCAAATCAGAGATTAGTTTTTTTATGGAGAAACTACAAAAACGTATACCAAAAGTATGTTGAGATGTTAAGCAGTGTTATTTTTAGTGTATACTCTAAATTTTGAGTATCATTTTTAGTCGTTTTGTTTTGTGCTTTATTTTATATTTTGTTTTCATTTATATTTATTTGAGTTTTAAGTTTTAGTACTTTCATGTCAGTTCTTTGAAAATAATATTAAGGTTTAGGGTTTTCAGCTAATATTATATTTTAATTAATTTAGCTTTATTTCAATGAACAAAAATTATAACAGCACTGTTAAGTTTAACCATCTAAATAATTTTCTCACCTCTTTTTAATCCAGACATTTTTGACATTCTTTCTTCTGTGGAACACACACACACACAATATATTTCTCAAAAAATGCAAAAAAAAATTATATACACAAAAAATGTCTCAATGTTTGTTTGTTTGTTAGTTATTCATACAAGGAAAGTGACTGAGGTCCAATATTTTAAACCCTTTTTACCTTCATTGTGTGGACAAAACTTTCTTCAAAATATATTTTTATGTTTAATTACAATTTGCAAGATTATGAATTCATGTACTGAATATTCTACACTAAAATAACATTGCCTTTTATTGAGCTTGGTCATCATGAATAACATTTTCTCTTTAACCCCCAGCATGCCTCTCTCTCTGCCAGTCGTTCAGAGAAGGGCTCGGGATGGTCGAGTCGCTCACTCGGAGCCCGTTGCCGAAATTCCATCGCCTCCTGCTCGGACGAACTGCCACACATCGGCAACTACCGGCTGCTCAAGACCATCGGCAAGGGCAATTTCGCCAAAGTCAAGTTGGCACGCCATATTTTGACCGGCAAGGAGGTGAGATGTATATTAATGTGGGGAATTAAATGAATAAAGAATGAATAAAGAAGGTGGTGATGGTGCAGGATAAGGCACATGCCTTTGGTGTGAGAGACCTGGGTTCAAATCCACTGTGAGACACCAATGTGTCCTTGAGCAAGACACTTAACCCCTAATTGCTCCAGAGGCATGCAACCTCTGACATATATAGCAATTGTAAGTCGCTTTGGATAAAAGCGTCAGCTAAATTAATACATGTAAAGGCTCCTCTGATTGACTCTTAGGTAAAACTCATTGTTCTACATTGTAACCAGAGTGGTCTCTGGTGTACGTTTTGAGCCAGATGTGAAAAATGTATATATAAAAAAAACTTTACATTTGCTCATCCGGTTTGTCACACTTTGACCAAAAGCAATTATGTTATCAACCTACTGAGGTGTGCGCAGTTAGCATAATTTAACGGGTGGTTGCTCCTTTTATATCCAATTTAGTTGTCAAGTCAATGTGTCAGCTGCATTCTGATGATTTTTAACTTTGTGTCTTCCCAGGTTGCAATAAAAATCATTGACAAAACCCAACTCAACCCTACAAGCCTTCAGAAGGTATGAACTAGGCCATAACCATTGCACTCTTGTAAGCTTGTGATCCTAATTATGTCTTTGCGCTAATGTTTATCTGCACTCATTGCCCGAGGCATAAGGTCATATCGAGAAGCTTGTTTTGGTCATATTGTATTTGACTAGACTGTTTAGCAATGGTCAGTAAAAATGTAAACTTCGACCCCATGGCTTTGATTTGCCACCATTGTTCTCTGAGGTGGACTGTGGTCTAATGCTGTTGTGTATCTGGAGCTGTCTGAGCACTTTATCTGGTTGAAATCTGAAAAATACAACAGTGAGCTGTTTTTGTCCTTGGTTTAGTTTGCAGCTAAATGTATTAATTCACTGGAAAGTGGCAGGAAAGATAAGATAAGCAAGTTGAATGAGAGAAAGCTGTTGAATTTGATAGAGCCAAGTTGTTGTTGTCTTCTTTATATGCACATTATTATTATTTTGCACTTTTTGTTTTTAGCCGATTTGTCTTTCTGAAGATAATACAATCTACATCAGTTTGAGTATTTGTAGTTTATGTACTTGATAACACGCTAAAAATTAATAAATGATGTTCCTAACCTAACCTTTAGTATTTGTTTTATGTTAAATGTTGTCTGAGGTACATCACATGAATTGAATCATAATTAGGATTGTCATCTAAGTGCAAAATATTCCTAGCTGTTATGCATATGGCTTGATGACTAGGGAATGTTGTGTTAGTGTGAGAGAGTCTGTGTGACAATCACACCTTTAAATGTGAGAAGTATGGTGTGCTGCTTCATTCTGAATTTTGTTATTTCTAACACTGCATTTCAGTCCTATAGATTATTATTGGCGCTAAGCTCTGAAAGTTCTTCCAGAATATCCAAGTGTAATGCGTTACTAATGACTCTCAAGAAGATTAATATGTATGTAACAGCAAGTTTTAGTAAAATGATGTGATGGCACACTTAAAATAAGAGTTTTATTGGTTGGTAGCAGTGATGATCTTAGCATTGTGCTAGTTGGGGCTAAAGATGTTTATGGTCTCTGCAGGGATGTATTGGACACTGCAGCAGAAATGCAGGCCACTCCCATCAGCATTATACTAGGTGACACTTCTGAGTAGGGCTGGGTATTGACACAAATTTCACAATTCGATTCGATTTCGATTCACAAGCTTGCAATTCGATTCAATTTCGATCCCGATTCGATTCGATTCAATATTGATTATTTTGGATATCAGTTATAATAAATGGCAAATTTTCTCAAGGAAATCAAATCTCTTAACTAGTGCTGTAAACTATGGGAGTCTAGTTGTAGCCTACTAGGCTTCATTAGCCTAATTTGAAGGTAATAATGAACTGTTTTGTAGCTATACAAACACTTAAATTACACTTTTTTATTTGTTATAATAGGAAGATTATAAAAAAATATAAACATTTATATGGTGTCTGTCATAAAAAACTTGCCAGATTTATTCAAATATGCATTAAATATTAAAGAACATTAAGATTATAATGCATATGTAATATTATGTATATATTTAGCAAAATATACATATAAATAACTCTCTCGAGTTATTAGAGCGATGCTCTAGAGTTATCTAGAGCGTTTTTTTGGATGTGCGCAGCTGCGATACAATCTTCCATTCATTCAAATGAAACAGGATGACTAATCGATTTTTGAGATTTAAGAATCGATATCGGTTTGTAAAAATGAGAATCGATTAATATTGAGAAATCGATATTTATTACCCAGCCCTACTTCTGAGTAGAATATTTTCTTTCGTGTGTGTGTGTGTGGTTATTTAAAAGTTTTGTTCACTCACCAAGGCTGATATTTAAATTTAAAATGACTGTTTTTCTTTTAATATATTTAATATAATATATTACTGTGGTCTCAAAGCTGAATTTACAGCATCATCACTCCAGTCTTCAGTGTCGCGATCATGATTCTTCTGGAATCATTATAATATGCTGATTATATATGATTTCCATTACACAAGAGTAGATGTTAAAACTTCATGCTGATTTGTACTCGGCTTTCGCCAGGATAAGCAAAACTAAGACGTAGCTTTACAGTAAACTATGCTTCTCCATCCATTTACGCTTCTTTCCATATGGTAGTGTGACTTCCCTTCAGTCCGGCGTTAATGCTGCAGTTTATTTGGCGCATCAGCACACACGACGGCTGCAACTACAGTGTGGTCTTCCTAGTGGACCAACACGACAACCGTCTGGATTGAGCCGAGTAGGGGACATCTCTAGGGTCTTCAAGTGGGCACCTTCCGTCCTCAGTGTTTCGTCGACTAGCCCACGACACCTCAAGAGGGCTCGACAGTGACTCTGGCGTCCCCCACTCAACTCAGCCCAGCTTCCTGACCTCTACATCCCTCCTGCTGCTGAGACCTAACCACAATCTCACAATCTCTCGCAACCCAACCATACGCGCCAACCTGTTTGACTAAGGCTGTCAAACCCCACTGGTGTGTTAAAGCAGTTTCAATGGCAACGGTTCCGTATGGCATACCACCTACCTCAAAACACAATATCTGCCCAACCACCCGTCATTCACGCAATATACACAGGAACGTAATGTCTGTAAAAACTATGCAACCTATACAAATAAACCAACAGACTCTTATATATAAAGAAAAAATTAAGCCTTCACCATGACATCATAAACCATGACACATGGTGATGATAGACAAGCTTCTAGATGTAATCAAATAATGAAGATTGCAGACTAAATCTAAAAATCGTTTGTCATCTTGATGTTAATGCCTGTTACGGCCCTGCGTCCTGTGTCATGTTTAGTGCAGATCAAGAGGTTTTGTTAGTCTGATGTGACCACAGCACTGGAGATATGCCAGCAGGCTCTTTCTTCTGTTCTTCCCCAGCCTGTTCAGAGATGGAGGGGGGCAGAGCACAATCAGCTGACCATGAACTTTCCCAGCAGCTGGATTTCAGAAGGGCCGGAAAAGACATGGAATTTGCCTTTATCAACGTGTGTGTGTGTGTGTGGTGTGTGTTTGGATCCCCATCATAAGAGCACAGTGTTACTTTAATAAAATAAAAGAACCTTCAGGGCGGGTGACGGAGTTGGGCCGTGGGTTAAGAAGGGTAGAGGGGGTTGGGTGTCTCTTATTCAAGTCTCTTGCAGCCAGGAGCGCTGTTCCAGACATACGAACAATGGGGGCAAATGAACTGGGGGGACTCCAGAGGGGCCGTAGCACAGGAGCAAAGATCCTGAGAAAGCAAGCTTGCATACAAGAGAACCAAGGAGTGTCTATAACATGATATCAGAAAGGGAAAAGGCTCTGATTTAACATGGTTTGCTTGGCACCTTGAATGCTTTGTTATAGTGTTGTTGTTTTAGTACATTGTGCAGTCTTGAAATGGTTGATATCGTTTCTAAGCGAATGAATCATGAATTATTAATCATGCAGATCACATAAGGGTCACTAAAGATATTTAAAAAAATGTTTTTGTCTATATTTTTGTAAAGATATCTAAAAAGCAAGTCAGGTTTGGAAAGGCAGAGGAATTTTAATTTTGGGGTGAAATATCTCTATAGGGAAAGTCAGTTTACATCTTTCTGGATGATTGTGACTCCCCACTCCCACAACAGCTAGAATTATTAGTAACTTGAATGTCGGAAAAAAAAATCATTTTAGTGAGTCATTATAATAGTTAAATCACCGATGAGAGCAGTTGCTGAAAAAGCACTAACAGGCAGAGCCACATTTACGGTACTCCAAAAACAGAAGAAGATGAAGTAAACTTGACATTTATGAGTCACACTGGGGATGCATCACTGCCTAACACTTCAAGATTATTTCTGATCAACTCCAAATACTCATGGATTACTTATGTAAGCTCCATCAATTATGAGATTATCACTATTTCTGGCACTGCAGGGCATTGTGTGTTGTATGTATCTAGGACAGTGGTTCCCAACCCTGGGTGTGGTGTACTGCCAGCACTGCACAGTTAGATGTCTCAATAATCAAACATGATTCAACTCATCAGCTCATCAGTAAAGACTCCAAGACCTCAGATTGGTGTATTAAATAAGAGAGACATTGGCTACGTCCGAGAACTTATCAGCAATGACTTTGTAGGCAGCGTTTACACATGAAGGAATCTCATGTAACTGATTTTAGACAGACTTCTGTGGTAGCGTAATGATCTACAGAAAAATAGAGCAAGCTTTGGTGATAACTAAACAAATAGTGTATTACTTTAATAGTAATTTGTCGCTAGAAGTGTCATCAGAAGTGGAAAACGTTGGTCAGAAACAAACTTTGGTCTGAGTTTTAAGGGACCATTCAGCATGTTGAATCCACATTGACTGTCGATGAGAGATGACTCTGATTGCACAAGAACAAAAGTGAAAGTGATGAAAGTGAGCAAAGAAATCAAGGAGGGACCTTGGCGGTATCTTGCTTGAGCATTCAAATGCACAAATATTTTCATAAAAACATGAGTCAACTGGAATTATTAAATTGATCAGTGTGATTTGATATCCAAAATGTTAAGAAAGCGCTGCTTTGTTTACGGTTTGTAGCCTATATTTGCAGTACTAGTTTTGGTTTCCCTTTTGAATGAAGAAAATAGACTGTTGAAACCTGCTGATATAGACAGATATTTAGTTACAAGTAGTAATAGTTGACCATCGCCTTTGCAAGTGTGGGGTCAAAGTTTTGTTTTTTTAAAGAAATTAATCGTTTTATTTAGCAAGGATGCATTTAATTGGTCAAAAGTGACAGTAAAGACATCAATAATGTTACTAAGGATTTCTATTTTTAAAGTAAATGAGGGTGGTGATTGCGCAGTGGAAAAGACACATGGCTTTCGTGTGAGAGACCCGGGTTCGAATCCACTATGAGACACCAATGTGTCCCTGAGCAAGACACTTAACCCCTAGTTGCTCCAGAGGCGTGCAATCTCTGACATATATAGCAATTATAAGTCGCTTTGGATAAAAGCGTCAGCTAAATGAATAAATGTAAATGTGGTTCTTTTAAACTTTCTATGCATCAAAGAATCCAGAAAAATATATCACAGTTTTGTAAAAATAAAAATAAGCTGCACAGCATTGATAATAATAAGAAATGTTTCTTGGGCACCAAATCAGCATATTAGAATGATTTATGAAGGATCATGCGACACTAAAGACTGGAATAACAATGCTGAAAATGCAGCTTTACATCCCTGGAATACGTAAATTACACCAAATAGAATTAAATTCTATATTTTAATCAAATAAATACATCCTTGGTGATCATGAAACTTAAAATACCTACAGTAATTGTGCAACTTAATGATTTTAAACCATTTTTTACTTCTCCTGAAGAATTCAGAGCAAGATGATATATACTTTTAATAAATCACAAATGAAATCTCCAATGAACCTCCAGATCTTTGAAAGAGCACTGAGCAATAAAATATTCCTTTGGGGCGTGCCCCCTCACTTCGAGCAGTCATGAGGCTTCTGGGTAAGCCAACGTTTTTTCCCTCTGACACTTCCTGTCCTGATGTCGTCCCCCCCAGAGGCAGCTTTGACCTGAGCTGTTGTTGGTGTGCCCTGATGAGACCATCTGCTTTGCTCTCTGTGGTGATCCAGCTCTCTTTCTCTCTCTATCACTCACCGGGATCCAGATCAATGCTAGGAAAATGGCGTGGGCATAAGCACTAATGCCTGGGAGCTATAGAAGCACTTTGAAATCCTGAAGTGTTTTCAATGGTAAAATCACTTGTATATGTGAATGGTTCACTTTAAATTGTCAACTAACATGTTGTTTATTTTGGAGTTTCTCTAAATACCGTAGTCTGACTGTTTTGTTTTCACATCTGAATGGTACATTCTTCCTGGACTCAATGTGGCTGTATGTGTGTTTGTGGGATTGACCTTTGGGTGAGAATGAGATGGAAGAAAGACGGGCGGCTGTGATCATATGAGGATGCCATTAGCTTACAGACAATCACACTGAAAAACCTTTAGGAACAGAACGAGCCAAAGATGTAGAATTACCAATATGACATATTGCCACTGCTGGGAAGTTATTGTAGCAGTCGTCGTTCAGACTGACATGATTCCTTTAAGTCTTGCAGGTTTTTAGTAAAATGTGCAGCAATGCAGAACCGTTCTTTCCCTCTAGACTGAGAGGCTCTTACGATGTCTTATGATAGACTTGGATATAATGTGGCAGCCATGTAAGCTCCTTGTCGACACCTCCCAACGTGATCCAGTTTAAAGCTTCTGAACGGTCTCTGGATGGAAGATTCAATCTGCCATTGTATTGCATCTCTGCCTAATATTTAAGGAGTTATTTAACCCAAAAATGACCATTCTGTGATTATTTATTCACCCAGGTCATTCCAAACCAGTGTTATTTTACTATTATTTATTTACTATTATAGATTTAGTTAATTAGTTTTAGAAAATTTGTTGTGATTGTCATTTTTACAGTATTATTTTTTTGTAAATATGTCTGTATAGTTTTTATTAATTTGTGCGTATTTGTTTTAGTTTATTTACTTTTAGTTATTTTAGTACCTTAAGTTAAACTAAACGAAAATGAGAAATGTTTCTAGCTGAAATAAAATAAGTTGAAGTTTTTTATATTATATTATATAATAACACTGTTCCAAACCTGGTAGGAACAATATTTTCTGGGCCCTAATGTTCTAAGAATCTTATGTTTCACTAAGTCATACAGGTTTGATCGACATAAATAATGAATGACAAAATACAATTTTTGGGGTAAATTATCCCTTTAATTGTAGAATTGTGCAAAAGATAATTCACATGCTAATAATCATTGTTATTGGTTTTATTTGATGTCAGAAGTGTTGCGTGGGCGTTTTTGTTCTCTTGCTCAGACATGCAAAAATGTCAAGTCTCTGATTTGCATATTTCACCCCCTCTCCGTGTAGCAGTTGGAGATGATGTGGAAAGAGAACGGCCTAGACAGAACCAGACGCACATGAAAAATGATTCCCAGTGGGATGTGGACGGCTGTTATGTGCTCATGTTTGACTGATACACTTGATAAGGGCAAACTTGGGTTATCAGGCACTTTCAGTGAAATGAAGAATGAAGAAATATGCCTAATACTGAAGGTTTACCTCAGTGTAAAGTGTCACATCTTGTCTTAACAGCAGATGTGATGCGATTAAAGCTATCTCTTCCATGTAAATCTGTGTTTTTGTACACGACAAGCAACCAGAGCCTGGAACTGATTTCAGTTGCTTGGTTGAGTTTTGCTCAAGCAAAATCCTTCTCCACATCAGATCTGCCTCCATAATATTGCTACCAAGGGATAAAATCTCGTCAATTTGCAACAAACTTGCAAATCTCGTACAAACTTGCAACTTCAATTTCATGCAGATTTCATGCTCTGAACTCCATAACTGTACATGATAACTGAATTCAGGCTTCCAGCACAAGGCCTAGTTTAACTGGTGGGAAGTCTGCAGTGGGATCAAGGTGAGGTGGTCCAGCGCAAACAACGATCTGGGCTCGACAAATGTTTGCGTCCAGCACCACCAACATGACCTTGTTCACCCACAATTCCATCCAGACGGAAAACGAGAAAGAGAAATTCATCTCTCTAAAAGAAGACAAAAGGAAGGAGATCAAATCAGGGTTCGATTACTGCTGTCTGGAAGTCAGCAACTTGAAAAATGGAGAGTAGAAATAGGAGAGACGGGTAGAAATAGAGCAGTAATGTGTGGGCAGAGGCAGGTTTTCCATCAGGTGCTGAGGGAGTGTTGCCTGACTTAGGCGGTGAGATAAGTCCCTGCTTAAATACCAGGTCACCATAGCAACGGTGACGTTAGGCCAAAGCCTAGGAAATGAACCAGGAAGTCCTGTCTTTGAGGAAAAGCAGGAGAGATGCATGAGGAAAGAGAGTGAGGGAGGGGCTGGATTATCTGATGGTTATCTTTCAGGCTCAGGTGAACAGCTGATGTGCAATTCAATTAGAGCCGCTCTCAAGGGGACATTCGTGTATGTGTGAGCCGGGTGACGTTTAATGTCTTAGGATACCCCTGATGTCATGTGATCATTCAGCTTGTATAACTGCTTATAAAAGCAAAAGAAAATACACTTTCACATTACAAATGGAAAATACACAGTCACTTGTGCACGTCGCAAAAAAATAAAAAATCTCTGTCTATTTTACAGAAAGAAATAAAAAAAAGTGTTAAACATCTGTAGTCAGCATGATTTTATTTATTTATGTATGCGTTTAAATAAATACTATTATTCAGTAAGAATGCATTAAATTGAACAAAATCACATTAAAGACTTTTAAATTGTTACAATATTTGTATTTTAATTAAATGCTGTTCTTTTAAACTTTTTATTCATCAAAGAATCCTTGTCATGGATTCCACAAATATTAAGTAGCACATCTGTTTATAATAAAAATGTTTCTGGAGTGGCAAATCAGCATAGTGAAAAACTAAAATTGTCCCTTTTTTATTAACTTAATGTAATGTTTCTGGTCTTATTGTGATCGATTCACCAATGTATGCGATTTGCAGTCCCATATGCGATTTCGCGGGCCTTTTTTGTGATTGTTGCGGCCTAAAATGCCTGATGCTGCGGCCGGTTTTTTAAAAAGTTGCGATAAAAGTTGCGAGGTTCTTCTGCATGTTTTTATAGGTTAAAACGGCAAAGATAGATAGATTTTTACTTAAAATGCCCATATTATGCTTTTTGGCTTTTCCCCTTTCCTTTATTGTGTTGTTATATTTTTTGTGCATGTTATAGGTTTACTAAGAGAGAAAAGTCCAAAGTCCACCCCAAAGGGACTTATTATGTCCCACAGAAAACACTGTTCATCATCTGCATCTGCTCTATTGTAGTCCAGAATTGACTTAAGAGACAAAGTCACACACTCTGTAACACATGAACAAACTAACCATTAGTAACCATAAAAGGCGAAACAAACGATTTAAAGACACAGCAAAACCTAACAAACTAAGCTTCTTTTTTTTTTTTAAACAAGATCTGCACTTGCAAAAAAGTCAATGTGCAGAACCTCACAAACATTAAGCAGCATTTATGTTGAAAGATGTCAATACTAATAAAGTGCAAAATACAGTTTTAGGAATAGCCACTATAGTTAAATGGTGGAAAAACCAAATGTTTGATAATGTATTTTAATATAGCTAATATAATATAATATAGCCGCATATCCAATAAAGCTGTTCTCATTTGCTTAATTTTTTTTTGTCAGACAATAGAAGGAGTCGGCTAGCTATTTTTTATGTGTAAAATTTTCTGAATTGAGAGAGTTCGGGAACTGGGTGAACTAATGCACTGTGATAGTGAGTAGCCTATTACAAGTGATAAACACAAGAAAAGAAAGGAAAATAAAATGGTCAAACTCAATCCTTTAAATATAAAACAAAAGAGAAGCAGATAAGTGATAAGTCCGTGGAAACAACACTGCTCATTCGCGTCTGTCAGCTGCCGTGCTGCTCCTCTACTGCAGCCGTTCACTGAACAGGGACGCAGAGAGAGGTGTGACGGCAGGGAGAAAGCAAACCTCGCGCGCGCAGGATTATGCTGGCAACATTTGGTTACTGAGATTTGTCCAAAAAGCCGCTAGATTTGTCTCTAGTCGCTTTTTTATATCACTTAATATAGCGACAAAGACTAAGTTGGCAACATTGGCCTTTTCTGTTATTTTTGTAGGTAGCCTAAATGTGAGACGTTGGCAGTCCACATCTGCTGCGTCTTCTGAACAAAACAAGTGAGTTTGCTGACGTATGACGACGCTTTGCAGGAGACCGCGGCGCGATGATTCGTCAAAGTTGCAGAAAAGTTGCGGTGATTTTTCAAAATTGCAAGGCGCACTGAATTCACGTGGATTTGTTGAAGTTGCGTTAATAGTTGCGATCGCGACATCGCGAAATCCTGGAGGGACTGGATTTGAAAACAGTTATTTGACCTTGATGTTGATATTTTCTCTATAAAACAAAACACATCTAAATTTTTACAGTGCTGATCAGCTGGTTCATGGGATGTATTGAACTTTTAATGCACTCGTGAAAACAGAGGAGTTGATTGGAGACGAATAACCTGTACATAGTGATGTAACAGCTCTGTTTTGTTGGGGTGAAAAAGTGGATTCGATTTCCTTTCTGTTTACAGTGATTGTGCTGCTGGGTCAGAGTCTTTCGCATTAGCAGGGTCATTATGTAACCTGTCTGCCTCGATCAGTTCAATTCGCATTTGAGAGCATCTGTGTTTGTGTGTGCCAGCCGTACATGCGTAAAACAAACAGATTAGTGACCTCAAACAGATGCCTACTGTTGGTGTGTCCCACCAGAACCGTGAAGTGAAGTGCTTGACTTCTTAAAATATAAAGATCGAATTGATCATAATCTGTCCAATTCATGTAGTCAAACCTTAAAAGTATTTTTAGTACTGCTGCTTCTAAAAACTAGTCTTTCTTGCTTCTGACTCCATGTTTAGATCTTTTATCTCTTTGACTTCGCCGAACTGGCCTCGTGTTTCTCGAAATGCATGGCAATTCGATCATAATGTTATCTGGAGTGTGTCTGATGCATAAATGGGCTAACTTGCTTCTGTACCGGTTTTGTTAGAACAAATTATGCCCAAAGGTAAACGTACCGGTATGTGCATCGAGAAGCAAAACAAAACTCCTCGGGGGGTCGTCAGCATGCAGACGGTATAAATCTTGAGAGAACTTCACTGGAATTCCTTCCTGCTCTTTAAAGCAGCCAAATATAAAGCCGTATGAGGTTGTTTGTCTTGAAAAGGCCTTTCAGGAGAGACAGAAATACGAACGTTTTGGAACATAAGCCAGCAAAAAAAGCCTTCATCAATCTCAAGCTCTGCTAGCAATCAAGAAATGTAGGTAATCATTAGCTCTTTTCCAAAAACTACTGAGCTACCTCATTGCCTACGGGCTACGGTCTACTTGGACAGCTGCTTTGACTGATTTGGAGTGGTACTAAAGTAACATCATAAAAATACAAAGCACACAAATATTAGGCAAAATCAAGGAATTGTCTTCTCCACAGGATACATAAAGTTTGAATTAAAATGTGTTCAAAACTAAGTATATGAGCATAATTAAGTTGCCTTTGTGTTGAGAGGGCATGTGATGCCTTAAAGGACAAGTTCGCTATTTTACACTTATAAAAAAGCCTTGTTTTAAGATTGTTTCTGATGAAATAGAACAGTTAAGAATACAATTTGGACACATGCTGGTGGCCCGAGAATTTTCAGCTTCTGTGGTTGCACCCCCACCCAACGTGACTTGGACAAAAACTACTATAAAACCTGCTGGAAAGCATCTTTTGCACTGGTTTTTGTGTGAGTGTATCAGTGAACACCCCAGAAATTTTACCACGTCCAAATTTTAATCTTAATCGTTCTATTTCATCAGAAATCATTCTATCATTCTATTTCAATCGTTCTATTTCATCAGATTTATATTAAACTACATACAGAAAACCAAACCCATTGTTCATTAAACTCAAAATATTAAAGTTCAAAGATCTGATTGATTATAATTTTTTTCTAATTGTTTTTAGAGCTCACAAGCAATTACCTAGAAATATCCAAGAGCTTTTCCAATTACGACAAAACACTTTCAGAGAAATATCAATGTTTAGTAGACCGCTGATTCGTTACAAACACTAAGTTGCATTGTATACCAACCCAGGGTGTTATACTGTGGAACAGCAGCGACAATGATTTAAAATTATGTAAAAACCTATTGCAATTGAAATATATGTTTAAAAAAGAATCCTTGATGGATATGAGCTGGAACAGTGATTTTCTTTTTCTTTTTTTTATCTTTATTAAGTTAACCGGTAAGTTAGAGAGTTTAAGTAGTTAAAATATCAGTGAAGTGGGGATAGGACAAGAAAAGTAATTCTAACCTCCCTTTGAACATGATTGTTATTTGGACCCTCTGTAGATGATCTTTTTGTTGTTCTTGTTGTTGATTGTTTATCTATTTATTTATTTTATTCAGTTTTTGCTGTTGTCTTTTTTTAACATGTTCAAAAAAAACGATCTTAAAACAGGGCTTTAAGTGTAAGATACCGAACTTGTCCTTTAAATGCTGCCTCTGTAGGAAGCACACTGGGATTTGGAACCGAGCCATTGTGTTCATAATCATTGTGTTTATACTGCATCGAAAAGTAAACTTGGCCCTGATTCTGTATCAGTTTGTTCGGCTTTGTGTTGTGATGCTTTTTGTCAACCTATGATTTTGGCCCAGGGCTGGGAAAGTGAAGCTGTACAGGCTCCTGAATTGAAAGCGAATGGTAAATGGAAACTAACCGATGGGATACACAGAGGGCAGTGAGTGAGGACAAATGAAAACATGGCCTCCCTTTCTCTCTCTCTCTATTTCATTTGGACTTTCTCCCAGGGTGACTGAGTGTGTTTGGGAAGAATTAGCTCTAACCGTGGTGTGTCAGTCAGCCATCGACACATTCCACATATTATCTTCTCTTTCCTTTACCTTCCCTTTCTGTACGCTCGTAGTCTTCGTGACTCTTTGTCTTTCAGTCACGCTTTTTCTTGGTCCGTCACTTCTCTCTTTGACTCTGTCTCTCCGCCCCTCTCCTTTTGTCATACAAGGTTCTTGCAGCAATCAAGTTCTGCTTTCAAACAACAGATGGACGGTTCTCACACACCTTGTTTGTCGTTTCATCACGGCCATTAGGTTGGACTAGTTGGACTAGTAAAGGGATAGTTCACACAAGATTGAAAATACTGTCATTATTTACCCTTGTAGTAAATGTTGCAATTTTGGAAGGGCTCTTTGTTCATAACAGCGATTTAACCTTGTACCTCAAGACCATGATTCTCAGTGGCAGACACGCCGCAGGATAGCTCTGATGTCTTAGAAAACAGAAAGATTTAATCTTAATCCCTCTTCCATTCAATTTAAACACTTTTAGAAAGGACAGGCTGGTGCTCACAATGGGTTGCATCACAGAGAGTGGGCCTTGTTTTGCATCTATCATGGACTTCGGTGTAAATGGTATTTATGGATTTACACAACTGATGAATACCCGTCCGTCGGTCTTTGCAGAGTTATTGTGGCTTAAGATGTTTTATTAATATAATCAATGAAATCATGTCTGACAGAGATGACTTTATCAACCTCTAAACATGACTGAAAAAGGTCTGCATTTTTATTTTGCATTTGTTTCTAAGTTAATAGAACTTATTATATGATTAATAGATAGTTAATAGAAATTATATGATCAGAATAATAATTTGGGTGAAATGTAATGTAAAGTCCACATTAATTAAATATACGTAATTATATTAATTTCCAGATTATATTAAGATTTAATTATAGATAGTTCTATAAACTATAATTATCTTTGAATGATATGTTATGAATTATATTTCTATGTTGTTGTATAAACAAAAGTTTATAGGTGATTTGAATGATTATTTTATTTTGTTATCTCTCCTCAGCTCTTTCGAGAGGTACGGATCATGAAGGGCCTCAACCACCCAAACATAGGTGAGTATTTTAGATGCTTTTGAGGAAAAAAATGTCTGGTTTCTTCATTTTATCCTTCACACGGGAAAATATTGACATCTGAGGCCTCTCAAAACAGTTTTTTTAGTTTATATTATCTCTATCAGTTGCAATGTTATTATTATACTTGTATGTAATATTTATTCATATTTTGAATTGGCTTTTTATTTTGATAATTTTTTATTTTAATTTGTTGATGTTTTAGTAGTTTTGTTATGTGATTTGTTTTTTTAATATTTTTATTTAGCTTTAATTTTTTTATTTCAGTTTTAGTCAATTTAGTACTTCAACTTATTTATATTTTAATGTCAAATATTTGCTTGTGCAAATGAGATTTGAGAGCTATGTCGAAGAGAACATTTTCTGTAAAAAATTATTTAAATTATTCACTGAATTTACATTTTTAGGTTTTCCTTGACCCAATCATACAACAACCTGGGCTTATTCTCTGTTGCTCAATGCACTTATTACCATGTTTTTCAGACTGTACCCAGTGATATGATCTGATTTTTTTCTCTCATCTACAGTTCAGCTCTTTGAAGTGATTGAGACAGAAAAGACGCTCTATCTTGTGATGGAATACGCCAGTGGAGGTATAATTCCTCCGTATTTTAACATACGCACACATGCTTCCTTCATAATTGTGTTAATCCGTAATTCTGTGTGTACCATCAAGTGTTGATGAGTATTTACATGAATAATCACATGTCTCTAGTTTTAATTCATGCTCACACGCAAACATGCATGTGTACGACTGTTGCATCAGCTGCACAGGCTCTTCTATAGGTTTCATGCGCATTCACAGAAGCCAGGCCCACACACCTCAGCGATTAGAGCTGCTAGTAAAGATGTCAAATCAGGCTTATTTTAACTTTAGCCCATATTCGTGGCGCTTGAATCGGTTGCTCTCTTATTGAATCTCACGTTTCCACTCCTAATCTATCTGATGAGGCTGATGCATGTGCGAGCTCGTGGAAAAATCATGTAGAGCGGTACGGCTTATACTACACATTGGTAATTTGTGTTTTCTATTTCCTCCCCATTTCACATTTCAGTGGAAGTTTAATCATTATCCGGAATGAAACATTGTGTTCGTTCACTGAGTATTAAGTAACTTTCTTTTTTAATCTAGAAAATCCCAATTGATCTAAATTAGTTATATTAGTGGCCTCCATAATAGGTCCAATGTGTTTACCTTAATCTTTATCCATACTTCTGTGTAGTTTTATGTACGAATGTGCAATATATCTGTACCAAGTAGATTATCGTCCAATATTAAAGATATGTAATACTCACTTAAATTTGTTTTACTGATTTAATTTAATTTATTTTTAAATTAATTTATTAATTTAATAACTGTTAAATTCAATCTTTAGCAAATCTCAAAGTAAATCTTCATTTTTCATACTGTACACTATAATGTTGATTTTAGATTAATTTTAATCTAAATTTGAACTATATAGTGTAGAATTTTATTATTGGCTGTTACCAGTTATCAGGCAAAAATAAATAAAAATAAATAATTATCGGCTTAGTTTAATGTCATTTTAACATTTTATTTCAATTATTTCCCTGAGGAAGAATCATTTTGGCCGATAATTTTTATCATGTTTTAGATTTACTCAAATGTTTCTTCTGTGATAGGTGAAGTATTTGACTACCTCGTATCCCATGGGAGAATGAAGGAAAAGGAGGCACGTGCTAAATTCCGGCAGGTGAGAAATGTCATAAATAAATTCTATAAATCTATAAAAACCAAGCTGTATTTTCTGTTTCTAATTTGTTAAAGATGCAGAGCAGTTTTGTAACTTCCTGTTGCAGAGATGTTAATGTCAGTGCTTCCCTTTCAGATTGTGTCTGCGGTTCATTACTGTCATCAGAAGAATATTGTTCACAGGGACTTGAAGGTTATATTTCTTTCTCATGACTTATACATCGTTTTGTGACCTCTGGAGCTCTAATAAAAGAGTAAAGGCCTTACAGCTCCACACTTTGCTCCCTTTTTTTAAAACATCCCAAAGCATAAAACTATTAAATTCCTGCTCATGGTCATATACCCCTTCCTATCTTATACCTCACTCAGGCGGAAAACCTCCTGCTTGACGCAGACTCCAACATCAAGATTGCTGACTTTGGCTTCAGTAATGAATTTACGCTGGGCAGTAAACTGGACACTTTCTGCGGCAGCCCCCCCTACGCCGCCCCAGAGCTCTTTCAGGGGAAGAAGTATGACGGGCCAGAGGTGGACATTTGGAGTCTGGGGGTTATTCTATATACGCTGGTCAGCGGATCACTGCCCTTTGATGGACAGAACCTCAAGGTAAATTACAAAGTATGAAACGAAATAAAGAAAGGCAAGAAATACTATGGAACAACAATGTTTATCTGGACTTTTGGTTTAATATTTTAAACGGTGATAGGTAGGAACAAATTCCCCATTATTAAAATTGACGCTGATATAGATAAGCCAATAATTATTTTTGTAGTATGGCTGATAATCAATAAATTGTCAACATTCTGCAATTTCTGTGTAAATAAATAAAGCACTAAAAGCTAAATCATTTAAAATGCTACAAGTGAATTTAAGCATCACAACACAATATTAATGTACAGTATAAAAATGGATAATTTGAGATTTGCTTAAGATAACATTTAAGAGATTAACTTTAAGTGAGTATTTGATGATGAAAAAACAATTTGATAAAGTATCAACGATTATGATAAATAAAAATCTGTAATGTCCTTTTATTATTCATTGTTTATTGATTGAGTTTGTAAACACTGATAGTTTTGATCAATAAAATAATTTATTTGCGTGTTGAATATCACTAAGGGCTGCACATATTGTCTATATTTTGGTGGAAAACGTGATTGGTAGATACACACTGCCACAGTGTGTTTCAACTTCAATTTTAACGAAATTTTTGTTTACTTTTGTAACAAACTTTTTAATAATATGTCTAGTCACCAACGCTAATATTCAATTTAAAATCTCTTTTGTGTCACTTCCAAACAGTTTTTTTTTGGCAACATTTTGAGACAGGCGCCTCACATGCATAAGTGCTCTTATGAAATACTTTGCTCACAAGTAATGTAGGTCAAGTGAGCTGTGATTATTTCTCTGTGCCGTGGGGGTGATTCGGTGGCTGACTGGTTCAGAATAAGATTAGGTGTTGAATAGAAGTCTGTGTTGTTCCCTCAGGAGCTGCGTGAGCGTGTGTTGAGGGGGAAATACCGGGTGCCATTCTACATGTCTACTGACTGTGAGGGGATCCTGCGCCGGTTTCTTGTGCTCAACCCCACCAAGCGCTGCACCCTGGAGGTGAGGAGGAGCAACTGCGACCCGCAGTCCACCAACACAGCAAATGACTTATTGAGTTTACATAGATTGTGTGATCTTCGGCTCACACTCTATCTGATATTCTGTTCTTCCCTTTCAGCAAATAATGAAGGATAAGTGGATGAATGTCGGTTATGAAAGCGATGAGCTGAAGCCTCATATAGAGCCGGTGGAGGATTATAGTGACACCAGCCGTATAGGTAAGGAATGACTGTTAACACTTTTGGGAACCTGTATATAAACATCCTTTAAAACAAGATCTTGCACAATTTTGCTTGTAAATTCATCTGGTTATCAAACAGTATACTTTGATTTAAGTAATAAATCAAGGTATATTTAATTATTTGACCCCATTGCTAAATCGTTTTTATTTTTCTATAAATAATATATGATTAAACTTTTAAACTGTAGTATATTATTTTTTTCTTTTTCTTACAGCAAGTCTCTTGTGCTTACCAAAGCTTTATTTAATCAAAAATACTGTAAAACAGTAAGATTGTGAAAAATTGTTTAATATGTTTACTAATTGAATGTATTTTTTAAAAAGTTATTTATTCCTGTGATGGGAAATCTGAATTTTAGCAGCCATTACTTCACATGATCCTTCAAAAATCATTCTAAGAAATATTTTATAACAATTTAAAAATTGTATGTATCCTTGTATTGTATATTCTGTGAAAAATATTGCTTTTCAAAAGAAAATGTATCTTGTTTTTAAGATGATTATTATTTTTTAAATGAAACAAGATAGATTACTGATTAAAAAGTAAAAACGTTAAAAATTAAACATTTTTTTCCCATTGTACCAGAACGTAATAAGTGTGGCTGAATTTGTCTGCTAAATGGCTACTTGCTTATTTACTTAAATGATTTTTTTCTCTCTCTGTTCATACAGATGTAATGGTAGGGATGGGTTACTCCCGTGATGAAATCAAAGATGCCCTGACCACACAGAAGTACAATGAGATATTTGCCACCTATCTGCTGCTAAGTCGCAAGAATGAGGTGAGATAGGGATTGCCACTGAGCCGAGAGCAGCCTGTGCGCTATCCTATAAGTGTGTAATATCTCTCATATGTTTCCCATATAGGAAGGTATGGAGTCCCGGTCAAGCAGCAATTTGTCTCTAGCACGGGTGAGGCCCAGTCCCATCACGAATGGCACCAGCAAACACACCTCCAGCTCCACCTCTGCCTCCAGTCACTCTAAACCCCAGCGCAGTGCCTCCACCTACCACCGCCAGAGGAGGCACAGTGACTTCTGTGAGTCCTGATACTTCTCAAGGATAATTTCATATTTATAAATGGCCTAGATCAGAGGTTTTCACAGGTGATCCATGACAGTATTGCTGGGGTGGTCTGCCAGTTATACTTTTTGATATTATATAGCTTAATTTTAATTAATACTTCTTATTATGAACTGTGTTTATAATTGTGTTTATATGTTTGTCAGGTGGGCCATCGGTGCCAGTAACCCATCCCAAGCGCAGCCCCACCAGTACAGGCGAGGGGGATCTGAAAGAGGAACGTCTGCCCTCACGGAAGACCAGCTGCAGTGTGGTGGGCAGTCGTAGCATCCCCCCGTCGAGCCCAATGGTCAGCACAGCCAACAACCCCAACAAGGCCGAGATCCCTGACCGCCGCAAGGACATCAACGCAACAACGGTAATCAAGCACAGGAAATCACGCACATACGGTTCCAGGAAATATTCATTGAAATATATATATATTTAGTTGATTGTCTTGGGTGTGTGTTCTAGATTCCAGGTCTTTTGAAGCTATTTGATAGATTATGTGAGGAATGGACTGAAATTTAAGCCGTTAACCTTGCTTGCAGCCATGGTCACCATTCACTTTCATTCTATGGAAAAGGGAAGCTGGACCAGCTAAAAATAACTTCTTTTGTGTTTCAAGGAAGAAAGAAAATCCTGCCGTTTTGAAAGACATAAGTAAATAATGACGGAATTGGATGCTCGTTTCCTTTAATAAAGAAGAAAATATAAATCGTCCTGTTGACAATTCAAGTGCCGCCCATTAAAATGTTGCATAACTTTTTTTTCCCCCTGGGATGTAATGGCACATGTTCAGATTCATTATTGGCATTCTCAGGTCATAAATTGATGTTCCCTTAGTATGCAAAACAACTTGTTCCTAAAATGTTCCCGTTGAACAAAATGCATGAATTTCTGAGGACAACTGTGTCCGAAATGCTGGTTATATTTAGATAGCCTTAGTGACATAAACAATGCTTATGTGTGCTTTCTCTTTCACATTTTAGAACAACATCCCTGCCAGTGCCATGACCCGTAGGAACACTTATGTATGTACGGACCGTACCAGCACTGACAGACACACCTTGCTACAGAATGGGAAAGAGAACAGGTAAACCTGTCTCTGTATATGTGGCTCTGTTTTGAATTTTTATAATTGATGTCCATGTTAAAGCTGAAATGATTTTTTCCTGTAAGCTTGTTTATTGAGATTGATTTGGTCTGTTATGCTTCAGCAGTGGCAGATGGTAGCTGCTTAGCTGTCCTTCTCTCACTCTCCTCTCTTTTTTCCCCCTCTTTGGGGGAGGTCCAAAGACTGGGTGTCATGTAAGTCTAAAGAGAATGAGAGGAGGCGTGTGGATTGTCTGGGTCACAAGGCTGCTTGACTGGTTGACCTAAAGTAGCCTAACTCCCCCGAGCTCAGCCAGTACAGTACATGTCTACACGCAAAAACACCATAATCACCATAATTGACAAATACGTAGTCTGAAATCTGAGAACACCTGGGAAATAATTTTTATAAATGGTATTTATATGGTAAATAAGCATAACAATTTGATTAAAATGGAATTGATATTAATATTTTCTGTTTGATGTCACAAATTAGCTTTTTTGATTAGTTACTTTAAAAATAATACTTGAATATATTTTTACAGTTTAAAATAAACATTTAATTATAAATCCCTGACTAGTCTTAAATGTTTTGCACACACACACACACAGCCATGCTGTTTCAAACCCCTTCATCATGCACATTTTTCTGCCCAGCATCGCCATTAACGACTGCAGTATGGCTGACCAAGGAAAGCTAATATGTGAAACCCTGTTTAGGAAATCCTGTGTGTGTGTGTGTGTGTGTGTGTGTGTGTGTAAGGTCCATCAATGCAGGGTTATTTAGAGCGTTAAGTGAAGTGGCCCCAGGCGAGTGGGCAGAATGAGACAGCATGTGAGATCTGTTAGATCTATGCCAAAACTGAGCTAGATGGAGGGTCAGAGGCAGTCTGATGCCAAGAGATTCACGTCAGCAAAGTGAACCCATCTGAATGAGAGATCATTAGTGCTGGTTGCTATGGAAAGCATCACAATTCCTATTTCTCATCAAAAGGAGAGCGGTGCTACTGTGATCAGACAACATCAGGTTTAAACAGCAATCAAGTAGTCCCTGGTAACCACCTAACAACTGCATAGCAACACCTTGGTAACAACCACAACACTATAGAAACTGCATAGCAACACCCTAGTAACAAGCCAGAATACCGTAGCTAGCAGCTGCATAGAAACACCCTAGCAACCACCCAGAACACCACAGCAATTGTATGGCAACACCTTAGTAACCACCTAGAACAGTTTTCCATTGTACAGCATCATGTTATCCACTATTAAGTACACCTCAGTAATCCCAGCTGAATTGTAAGTTTTTAATTATCTTCTCATCTTGCACTCCTTTTCTCTCTTTGATGTTTGACTTTCTGTCCTTTGTCCTGGGTTTTGACTTGTTTGACAAACAGAAAATAGAGTGATTTGTCTCAACCTTTTGTCTGCGTTGAGATGTGCGATTGTGTGCAAGCTTTTTTCCGGTAAGGATTCTGTTTTAATTTGCCTTAAGTGGCTGTTTCTGAGATGGGAATAAGAACACAAGAGATCTCATGCCACAGTGACTCAGCAGCATCCTGCCTCACATTTACGCTCAGCTAAACCCAACGAGAACGGGCTCTTCAAGTGTTGAGGTCTGATGTCAGTCTAATCGCATTGCTATAGTGCTGTTACTGTGGTATGTTTTGGACTTTGTCTATTGGATTAAGTTCTGCCACCAAAGTAGACTCCAGGTAGAGCCACAATGACTACTAATGAGTGGGAACAATGAACGTTCAGCACAGCAGCCATATTTAAATCCAGATTTTTGCATATTCTGGAGAAGTCTTTGCCTGTGTAAAAATCTTTATATCTGATCAAAATCTGATTTTGATCCATAACTTATAAATAACTTATTAAAGAAAGACCTATTGTAAGCTGCAAAGTTGTTAATGGATGGTATATCCTTTTATAGAAGCTCCAATAAT
The DNA here is from genome assembly GCF_016745375.1 of Pimephales promelas. The sequence goes on from NW_024121166.1 coordinate 6,494,428, forward strand.
TTTAAACTATTTTTTTTTCTAAACAAAAAAACTTTCGGAACCAAGGCCGCTGAAAAAGTGAGTGGGATCGGTTTAACTTTATTATTATGCCACTGATTATGATTGTTAACGTTTTGCTAAGCCATTGCTATGCTGTTGCTCATGTGCTCTGGGTTGTTAGCATATGCTGCTATAGTTGTTCTTAAGCATAAGCAAAAGCGATGCCGGTTATGTGGCAAAACTTTCTTTTTTTTGCTTTTCATCTGTTTTCTTGTCTCTTTCCTCAGCTCCTTGTCACATCGATTACCTCCAGCCTCCCCATCCACTCACAGTATCTCCGGGGCCGGGGCCTCTGGCTCCACATCTTCAGAACGTTCTCGGCTCACGAGGGGATCCACCATCCGCAGCACCTTCCATGGTGGCCAGCTAAGGGACCACCGGCCTCCCACCCACGCACCCCCCACCTCACCCACCCTCTCCCATGAAGCCAGCCCTCTGCCACACTCCCGTAGCCGTGCCACCACAAACTTGTTCTCTAAGCTGACCTCAAAACTTACCCGCAGGTAAGAGGAGAGCGACGGTTTCATCTTGTAAACCAGAATGACTTTGTGAGAGCAAAGATTTGTTGATTATAGATAAAAATAGATCCACATAAAATCAAGTACCAAATCATTAATTTATGCTTCCCAAATCTTTTAAATTGTTCTTCTATCTGAAGACTTTTAAGGCTCCTTCACACTAAGAACATTAACTATAAAGATAACTATATTAGCATTCACACCAAGAACAAAAACTATAAACATAACTATCATTCACACCAAGAACAAAAACTATAAACATAACTATATTAGCATTCAAACCAAGAACAAAAACTATAAACTATAAAGATAACTATATTAGCATTCACGCCAAGAACAAAAACTATATAAACATAACTACAAACCACTCTAAAATGATAACTATATTAGCATTCACACCAAGAACAAAAACTATAAACATAACTATATTAGCATTCACAGCAAGAACAAAAACTATAAACATAACTATATTAGCATTCAAACCAAGAACAAAAACTATAAACTATAAAGATAACTATATTAGCATTCACACCAAGAACAAAAACTTTATACATAACTATAAAGATAGCTATATTAGCATTCACGCCAAGAACAAAAACTATATAAACATAACTACAAACCACTCTAAAATGATAACTATATTAGTATTCACACCTACGGACCAACTATATACCAGCTATGAACGTAACAATTATAACATGAACTATAGGAATATGTATACATAAAATAAAAAAAAAACTACAGTATAACAATAACTAAATTACCTTTCAAACCAAGAACAACAACTATAAACAACTAAAATGATAACTATATTAGTATTCACACCAACGGACAAACTATAAACATAACAGTAATATTAAGAACAGCGTAGACACTAAGAAACAAAAATGATAATGATAACTATAACAAAAACAATATTATTGTTCACCCATATCTACATAACTATAACGATAAATATATTAGTATCCACACAACCGGACGATAACTATAAAGATAATTATAACGATAATTATATTAGTCTCCTTGGCAGAGGACGATAATAATAAAGATAACTACAGCGATAACTATATTAGTTTTCACACCAAGAACGATAATTAAGGGTCCACACCAACAGATGATAATTATAACTATTTTAGCATCCACACCAAAGACAAATAGCTTTAAAAACAACTACATTATAATGATAACTACCGGTTTATTGGGATCCACATAATGTTCTGTTCATAAGCGTGCTGCATTTATGCTGAAAAAATTATTCTGAAAGCAAATACAACGATATTGTTATAATACAATGGCTTTGTTGTTATCATTGTAAATGTGGTGTGGACCTATTCTTACCAAATGCAAAGGAAATTTTAAAACTACTTTTAAAACTTTTAGTTATCGTCCTTGGATGTGAATTGCTCTTTAGCCGCACAAGATCAAAATGACATGGGCTCCACCGCTAGAGCCAATTAGTTTACAAAGTCAACTTTCATTTGGTTTGGTGCCTATATTCCTGTGGAATATGAGGAGGTAATGTTGTTAGATATGGGAGCATTTGAAGTCCGTAATGTGATTGAGATGTTCAGTAGAAAGTAGGAACGCTGATGGGGCGCTTTGCTCTTCAGCATCCTCCTCAGTTGAATTGTTTATGTGCCTGTCTGGGCCAAAAGCCAGAAAGAACGACTTTTGCAGAGATGCGCAACTAGAAGCTCTTTATTAGATTAGAGCAACACTTCCATCTCTTAGATTAGATTAAGCACCTATCTAGGATGACATCCAATGGATAAAGTCCCTTTTCCGCATAAGTTTGCATATGTACTCTCTGCATTAGCTCTTCCTCAAGCCTCCTGTGTTATTAACCGACAGTTTCAGGCGCCTGCTCCTCCTCGTGTCTCTATCTCTTGGTCTCGGCTGTTGTTGGGTGCTCAGTGTTTCTGTTTTGTTTATTTGTTTCTTTGCCTTTTTTTCCCTTGCTACAATCTTATTTCTCTCTCGATCTCCCTGTTCCCCTCCTTCTTTCTGTCTATCACACTGTCCTTTTCTCTTTTTCCTTCCCCTCATCAACTCTTAGGGTCAATCTTGACCCCTCTAAGCGCCAGAGCTCAAACAAGTCAGTCTCGGGCTGCACTCTGCCACAGGGATCAAAAACAGTTAGTAAGTTTTCTTCCTGTTTGTGGCCTTGTTCCATCTCTCAGTATGTCAAAATACTCAGTCTCACCGCTCTCTTTGGCACCCGTGTTAGCGCTGGGTGTCGGAGCACCTCTTTGAGCTTTCAGAGATAACTCAAAATTTTAATTCTGTCATTAATGACTCACCCTTGTGTCCAAACGTGTATGGTTTTGTGCGATGTGGGATGTTGAGAGCTGTCAGAATACTAAAAGCAGCAGGAAAGTCGAATATTCCTTGTTTGCCACAGTTTGGTTCCGGAAGTAAAAAATCGGATTTATTTTTACCATAGGGCAATTTGAATTGATTTTTAAAGAAGCTTGTTTCCACCACAGAATGAAAAATAAAAATGGTTATTGCGACTTTTTATCTCACAATTCTGACTTTTTTTCTTACAATTGCAGGTTTACATCTCGCAATTCTGACTTTATTTCTCACAATTGCGAGATATGAAGTCAGAATTGCGAGATATAAAGTTGCAATTGCGTGTTATAAAGTCAGAATTGCGAGATATTAAGCCAGAATTGCATGTTATAAAGTCAGAATTGCGAGATATTAAGTCTGAATTGCTTGATCTAAAGTCTCAGTTGCGTGTAATAAAGTCAGAATTGCGATATATAAAGTAGGACTTCCGAGATATAAAGTCACAATTGTGTTAAAAAGTCAGAAATGCATGATATAAAGTCGTGAGATATAAACTCGCGTAAAAAGTCGTAAAAATTGTGAGATATAAACTATTCTGAGGGGAAAAAAGTTAGTCTTTTTTTCCCCCCTTATAATTGGCCTGATAACTCACAATTGCAAGTTTATATCTCATAATTCTGAGAAAAGATGTCAGAATTTCAACATATAAACTCCCAATTATGTGTTATAAAGTCAGAATTGCGAGATGTAAACTCGCAATTGTGAGAAAAAAAAAGTCAGAATTGTGAGATGAAAAGTCGCAATTCTGACTTTATAACACGCAATTGCGACTTTATATCTCGCAATTCTGACTTTATAACACACAATTGCGACTTTTTATATCAGGCAATTCTGACTTTATAATATATCTCGCAATTGTGAGATAAAAAGTCGCAATAATAATTTTTTTTTTTTTTATTCAGTGGTGGAAACAAGCTTCCATAGATTTTGAATGATAACTTGCACTCAGAAAAATGGAACAAAAGCTATCACTGGGACGGTACCCTTTAAATAGGTTCCAATATGCACCATTTAGGTTCTAAGATGTACAATTTTGGCTCTAATATGTACATTTTGAGGTACTAATATGCACTCTTTGTACCTTTTGAAAGGGTACTGGGCCAGTGACAGCTTTTGTACCTTTTTTTCTGAGGGTGTATAAACCTTTAAAGACAGATCTAATGTGAGTTTCAGGGTTGTTGATCGATAGTGTATGGTTTTGTTGAATCCATTAATACACATTAATTCAACATATTTTTTTAATAATTGTGTTTAACAACAGAATTCCTGGTACCATTGATTCTGCAAAGATAATTATATACTAATCAATAGTTTTATATTTATCCATCATTTTAATTTGATTGTCATTCTCTATGCTTCCTGGGATTGTAATTCTTTCCCTCATTTTACTTTAGTAGCTGGTTGGTTTAATTCATGGCTTCTAACTCTTCAACAAAGAACTTTTACAAAGAACCGTTATACTCTATTGCAAGTCTTCTGAAGTCATATGATAACTTAGTTAACTGAAAATCCTCCTTTCTGCTGTGGCTCTTAAATCGCATTCATTTTAAATATGGCATGATATGGCACAACATCTATGAATCAAAAGCAACATCAAAGGGGGAAGACTTGCACATAAATCGTGGGGGCCAAATTCATGCTTCTTTGTCATTTACACAAAATGACAGCCCTAATTTTGGTATTATACCAAATATTTTGGTTCTGAAGAGAAGAACAGAATTATACATGTTTGGAATGGCACTAGGGTTAGCAAATGTTTTAAGTTGACAGATTTGGGTGAACCAACACTATTTTGATTATTATTGTCAATACATTTGAAACTGCATTTTTTATATGTTTAAATATTTGAGAATGTGCTTTCTTTGTTTGATGCTCAAGAGGTCTTTTACACCATAGCTCCATCCATGTATCACTTTTTTTCATGCACTCATTCATGCATTTCTCTCACCTTTTACTTATTCACAGGAATGGCATTTAGCTTGGCCTGAAGAACACTGTGCCCTTATTAGATTTCCCATGATTCTTAACGAAATTAAAAATGCATTGTAAAACAATTTTAATCTGGACTCTTCTATCATAAAAGCCTAATTTTGGAAAAGTTAGAGCCAAGCAAGGGCTTCCTCTCTCCACTTTAGACCCAGATTAGTTATGTAACTTGTATTTTTATCCTCTCATGTCAAATCCCAATCACAGTTGGCCAAGCTCATTTGCCTCCCCTGTCTATCACATGATATTTTTTTCTGTCCAGATATGGTTTATTCACACCCAACAGAGAGCCCTCCATTTTCACTGTAATGTTTGAGGTGGCTGTGTACTGTCCCTTTAAGAGGGAATACACTGGCCACCTCATTTACTACATTATGTGAATGGAAAGTTTCACAAGTGTCCATGAAAGCAGCCTTGAACCGTAGCGCCCTCGTGTGGACATCAGCCAACTAGCACTTTCTTTGTTTAGAGCTAATAATAACTAATGTCTCATGTAGAATATTAGATTAATAAACTCAAAGACAAATAGCCACACACAAGAAATTGCTTTTAGATGGTGTTATTAAGGATACAATTGTGAATGTTTCTTTAAATTGTGTTACACTGACATGAAGCAACGTGTGATGATGTCTGTCTCAAAAGCATAATTAATATATTCTATGAGATAATACATAATCCTGCCATATAAAATCCATCACTGCCATCAGTTTCTTTTGTTCTCAGTAGTGATATTTGTGGATTGATTGAAGGTGACGTCAGTGTAACGGTGCACGTCTGTGATTGGTTGTTTGTGGAGGGCGGAATAAACTGTGATAATCGCCGCTCTATTGGCTAATTGATTCCTAACATGAACCATTTTTGTCTTCTTCTTGAGGGTCACAGACGAACCTGAGAGAGTCAGCAGATCTCCGGTCACAAGGTGAGCGTTTTCATATTCTTTTTCATACACATATTTGACTGAGGAAGTAGCATAAAAGTTGTCTATCTCCAAATGCTGGGCCATTGTCTTCATTTCAGAAAACAAGCAAGCAACTCAAACAGAAGACAGACAGAAAATAGGTAGAGGAAATTGAAAAATAATAGCACAAAGAATATCTAGATAAATGGACAAATGTTATTTGCTCGGTAAGAAAAATTGTTAAAACGTCCTCACATACTATATTTTAACTCTGTTACTTCTCCTTAGCTACAGATACAGCTACAAAAAGTCAGGCTAAAAAACACAGGTAATTTCTAGCATGTGCTGCGTGCCATGTCAGATCAGACTGATCAGAATGTGACTGCTTTTTGTTAATTATATAGAACTGTGTGTACTGTACTATGTGCATCAAATCTAGCTTAGATATATGTAGTTTCCTTAGATACGTACTTGTCCTTCCCTTTACCTTTTCCATATTCACAATCACAATATATTGACAGTGGTTGGCCATTGCATTTCGAAAGTCACATTTACGTTTTTTTTTTTAAACATGGATGTTTGAATGACATTTTTTACGTTCTGTGCTAATAGTGACCAGCTAATTTATGTATATTGCTGGTAAAAGTTGAATGATTTTGGAATGCAGTTTACATTCGGTTCAGATTTACATTGAGGGATAATGTGTATGAGACTTATGAAGTGCATGACACAGGTGATGTTTGGCTGCACAGGTTGTACTGATTTCATCATACACATAGTGCTCTACCTATACACTTTTTTCTATACTTTGCCTGATTTGTATGTTATTATATTTTATTTCTAAATTTGTATGTGCCTGAATGTTTTTTTACTCTACCGTTCAAAGGTTTGGGTTTAGTAGGATTTTTTTTAAAGAAATTAAGACTTTTATTCCGCAAGGATGCATTAAAGGGTTAGTTCACCCTAAAATGACAATCTTGTCATTAATTACCCTCATCTTCAGAACACAAATGAAGATATTTTTGATGAAATCCAAGAGGTTTCTGATCCAGCCATAGGCAGCAATGTCATTGCAACTTTTAAGACTCAGAAAGGTAGTAAAGACATCGAAAAAATAGCCCATGTGACCATTTGTCACATGGTTCAACCTTGTTATGAAGCGAGGAGTATAATTTTTGTGCGCTAAAAAACAACAATCTCTTCTCCACCATGTCAATCTGTTGCGCTATTTACGTAGTAAACAGTGCTGCGTCTCTGGGTTCTACGTCAGAATGCCAGTGATTATTGGTCATAGATATATGTGATGCGATCTGGGAAAACCCGTCGGATGTTGGGCTGGTACGTTTTCAGTAAAGTCTAAAAATAGATGTCAGTTTTTTGTCAAAATTTGTTTTTTATTAAATTATTATTCTATAAATTCTAGTTTATCATCTCTGAATATAACTTGGGAAAATTCACTAGTTTACTGCAGAAAAATAGCGATTTATAATGACCAGTTGAAAAGACTGCGTTTCTCTTTAAGAACATGCACGCAGGCGGAGCGGGAAACACAAATCTCCCATTTAGCTCTCCTTCTACACTACAAAGACAGTTAACCTATCAAAATAAATCACATAACAGAATAAAGTCCAGTCCTGTGTGAACTATAGCGGCACGCAAGTTTTTATTTATTGATTTTTTTTTTTTTGAACTTTTGTTACGGACAACCGATAAAATAAATAAAAACATTTGGGAAAGGGCTTGAACCCAGCTTTGATATGGTCACAAAAAATTATACTTAAAATCACCATAAACCATCATGAATGCGATTTTCTCGTTTTTTTTTTTTTTTTGGTTCCTTCCAACGGTCAGACATGTATTTATCATTGATTCCAGTAAAAATTAAAAAAAATCCTAGTTCTTCCTAGTTCAGATTTCATTTGTGTGAACATCATACACAGCACAAAAGTCTGCCAGTGCCACCACCAGAATGCTAAACAAGTGATCGGTTGATGTGGGTTTTAACATTGCTAAAAAAAAATCCTGCTCCTCCGTGAGCGATACGAGACCGGTCACTTACCTCTTAGCGACTTAGGTGCCGCTCATCGGTAATCACGCCACCGGCCTCGCGTCGTTCCCCACACAGCTCTCACTAGTCCGGCTGGCCACAGTAAACATGACTCGCGTCGTTGTCCACACGGCTCTCCAGCTCGCCACAGTAAACATGACTCGCGTCGTTCCCCACACAGCTCTCACTAGTCCGGCTGGCCACAGTAAACATGACTCGCGTCGTTGTCCACACGGCTCTCCAGCTCGCCACAGTAAACATGACTCGCGTCGTTCTTCACACAGCCCTCACTCGTCCCGCTCGCCACAGTTAACATGACTCGCGTCGTTCTTCACACAGCCCTCACTCGTCCCGCTCGCCACAGTTAACATGACTCGCGTCGTTCTTCACACAGCCCTCACTCGTCCCGCTCGCCACAGTTAACATGACTCGCGTCGTTCTTCACACAGCCCTCACTCGTCCCGCTCGCCACAGTTAACATGACTCGCGCCGTTCTCCAGTCCACACGGCCCTCACTCGTCCCGCTCGCCACAGTAAACATGGTGAATGGCGACTGTAGAACGCAAAAGCCCAATCCCGGACATTTTATTTCCATTTTTATTTTCATTTCATTTATAATAGCAGCGTTACCTAGCTACTTCTTATGAAAGACCCCTGTTCCAAGATGGCGGCGGTCAAGGTGACGTCTAGTGTTTATGTCTATGATTATTGGTCAACTCCTGCATCAGCATGCGTTGTGGTACTCACCTGGTGCAGAGCCGTTGACCTGGTGCTCACAGCGTCGGACAATAATGAGCCGGCGTTCTGACGTGTTTCGAAGATGAACAAAGATCTTACGGGTTTACAGTCATTAATGACAGAAATGTCATTTTTGGGTGAACTAACCCACTAAATTGAAAATGTTGTGCGTTCTTCTATTCTTCCATTAATCTTGAAAAAATATATCATGGTTTCTACAAAAAACATTAAAAAGCACAACTTTTAAAATGCACCAGAAATGAATATAATATGCTGTTTTGAAGGATCATGCGACACTTGAGACTGGAGATGGATGCTGAAAATTCAGCTTTGTCATCTCAAGAAAAATAAATTATATTTCAAATATATATTCAAATAGAAAACAATTCTTTCACATTGAAATATTTCACAATATTGTTGTTTTAACTGTATTTTCGATTCAATTAAATGCACCCTTGTGAACAAATAAGACTTATTTCAAAAACATAAAAAATCTCAGACACCAAACATTTGAATGGTAGTTTACTTCTAGTCACCTTTAAAAATGAATGGCACTCACATTTTTTTTCAGGCCTTGCAAAATGTTCTACAACTTTTTGCCGATAGTCACACTAAATTGAAATAATACTTAGATTTGAACTGGTTTTGAAAATGGTATTACTATCCTGAAGAAGTCCAGTGTCTCCTGCAAGGTAACTGGTTCTAAACATTTCCTCCCTTTTTGATTGTAGAAGGATTTCAAACATTTTATTAAGATGTTTCTTTCAAACCATTTAGCATTATTTTATTGGTAACACACTTTACCTCAAGGTTCATTTGACATTAGTTAACGCATTACGTTTACATTACATTTAAAGCATTTATTAATCTAGGTTAATGTATAATAATAAAATTTTAACATTTCAAGATGTATCATTTCAGTCAAAGTTTAGTTACTTTTAATTAATGTAATATGAACTAACTTGAATTAACAAAGAACAATAGTGTACATTACGAATGAACAATAATCTAGATTATTAAGAAAAAAAGCTCATGTTATGCTCTACCTAATGTTAACAAATTGAACCTTACTGTAAAGTGTTCTATTTCTATTTACTGGTCCCTGAAATTAATTGGCTTAGTTAAATAATATCACAAACTAGCAGTCAACACAGGTTAATCAGTCTTTAAGAACTTTTTTAAGGACTTTTGCTCACAGATTTCTAATATATTTCTCTCTTGTTCCCCCTCCACTCCCCATCCGCCCACACACATCACCACCCACCTCCCATTTCTCTCCCATTTCACCTCCTCCTCCTTCCACAGTCGCTATCTATCTGGGTATCAAAAAGCGGCAGAGCCCCGGACCCCCCGATGCGGCTGGGATGTGAGGGTTCGGAGCCCGCGGGACCCGGCCGAGGTGGTTCTGGCTCTGCGGGAGGCGGCGCAGGGCTGCGGTTGCCAGGTCCACCAGGCCGGGCCCTTCCTCCTCTCCTGCACCCATGGAGCCGCCGGCTCCCGCGTTGCCTTCGAAGCCGAGGTTTGCCAGCTGCCCAACGGCCCCGCCGAGACCAGCGGTGTTCGATTTAAGCGCCTGTGGGGGGCACCACTTGCCTTTCGGGACATTGCCACCAAAGTGTCCAAAGAACTCGAACTCTGAGGGCAACAGGGGGTGGAGGGCAGGGACAAAAGCATGGGACAGAAAGATGGGAAGAGTGGAAGTAGCCCTGCCCACACCCCCGCCCCCTCTAAGCCTACAAAGACTGGCACACACACATTGAGAAATGGGCACCTGCTTACACAAAAGCCCTGCTGAAGGAACTCCCTTTTACCGGGTCTGTTTTACCGCTGATTTTACCTGGTATCTTAGCCATGTTATTTTTTTAACACGGATTGTTTGCTGCATATTCACTCTCTACATTGTCATTCCTTTTTAACTGCTGCTATTTAACTCTTTTTTTTTTATATATTTTCTTCTGCTGCGCCAGTGAGAAGAGTATGTTTTGTTTTATCCTCGTTTCAATAACCATATTCACAGAAAACACATGTGAATGCCACACCATTTCTAACCGTAGACAACATGCGGAGACATGCAAGTGATAGCAATTTCTCCTGATTTTTAAATGATCTTTCCTTGTTGGTTGTTTTAGCCATCGAACTTGCCAGTGATGCAGGTTGAGTAGGTGATGTCTGCTTTCCTGAGCCTCCTTGTTATTAGATTCGTCATATTACATGGTCACACCGTAGCACTTTAGGGCTGAGTGAGCAACATCATCTGTTTTAAAGCAGTTCCCCCTTCAAATGGTGCAATTTACCCCACTGAGCCAAGTAGAGATACAGTGCTCTTTGTGTTGCTCTTGTATGTGTATTACGCTGATGAGAAACCTCTGTTATCTTGCCAGAAGTGCTGAATGGCTACAAACAGACTGTTGATTTTGTTTATCTCTGATTTGATTTAGTAAGTCCTCATCGTCAAGATTGGAATATGTCAGAGCTGTGCAATGTGAGGAAATGCAAGAATGATTAATACAACATTTGTCTGAAATTCAGTGATTTGTATGTCTGTTTATTTAGTAGCTTTCTATCAGTTTGTTTGCGTGGCAAATATTGTAAAAATAGCAAAAAAAGGTTTAAACTTTCTAAATTATCTTTTTAAAGAAGGCCTAATATTGTTGTATTCCAAATATTTATTGATGGTTTCACAGTTTGATTTTTGTGGCAAATGCACTCTGTGGATTGCATGAATTAAATTTTAGAATATATAACAATTAAAGGTATTATCTAGAAAAAATGATTTATTAATAGTAATTAATATTTTAATTCTTTGAAAGACAGTTACCATTGTACCAGCAATTTCTATTAATTTCTTAAATTTCAGGTTGAAATATGTTGTGTATGATTTTCAAATATACTGACATGCTATAATTCAAGCAAGCATTGATCTGACTTAATAACAACAAAAAGAAATTACAAATCATGCTTGCTTGAATTATTGTTGATTGTTATTGTGCTATTCTGCACAAATTACTCGTCTTTTAGTGCCTTTAATGTCTGTTGGGTCCATAGACAGTAAAAGAAATGGACACAGCGAACCCATTGATTTCAACGGAGACTGAAGCCCGATTATTGCACTTCCTGCCTGATGTCTGAGCGACTGCGCAGGCTCAAACTGAGCGTGACGACAGTCTGACTGTTGAAAATCTTCTAGTAGCTGTGCCAAGACAAATCTGAATCACCTAATTCCTCAAACACATTGTTGAAATATTTTGTCCCATTGCTTTTAAGGACTCTCTATTTATGGGCTTCTACCTTGACTTTGTGCCTCCATGTCCCCCCGATTGCCTCATAGACAGTAAAAGATTGCTTGCGAGTTTCTCCTGTCTACACAGTAATGTCTCTGTTGTGCACTGCGACAGGCCGTAACGTAAGATACAAAGTAATGGAGCATTTTATACATTGTCGTGTTTCTTTAGAAATAAATAATGGACAAATTAAGTCTATGGACGCCTCAAATGTAAAGTTATTCGCTTTCAAAGTGATGCCAAAATGAATGGGAGTCAATGGGATGCTAACAGCGGGTGAAGATCTGCTACAATGGCGGCTCCCGCGAGGCTTCAACTTCCTGCTGATGGATTACCCCCTTGGTTGGGTCAGCTTAGCAATTATATATTGATAGAATTCTGAATGAATTCCCACAATAGTGTTATACATTACATACATTATGCAAGCTGTGTCTGGAGGTATGTGTCCAAGAATGCAAAGATTGTAGAGACTTAAAACAGGTTGATTGTTACATGGGGCCGTTTATTAACTTTGTACAACCAAAAAAAAGTTTGGGTGAATACAACATAGCTAGGGCTCTCTAGCTATGTGGAGGTTTGATCCCAGGATGTTACAGAAGGAACATGAAGATAAGGAAAAGTGCATGAAAAAGAAGATGATAGATAAGAAAGGGAGGAAAAAAATTAGGAAAAAGGGAGCCGGGATGGAGTGTCTCTTGGTCAAGGTGGCATGACCGCATGAAAGAACAAATAAAAAAGAAAAGCACTTTACACTTTACTTCTGGGCAGGGATCATGCCATCGATGGACTCGCCCTTCTCCAGTTTCTTTTCCATTTCAACCATGAGCTTCACACCATCGACTACCAACTGCACCTGCTGCACCTCGGAGGAGCCCAGACGGTCAGCGTTGGAGATGTCAAACACACCACCGACAGAGGCAGTGTCCACACCACCTGGATAAATAGAAGTACAAAGAGTCGCTCAAATGGATGATCTCAGTGCAACACTGCCATTTTATGTGTTCAATGATTTGAAGCCCACCTGTGCCACGCTTCTGAAGACGCAGTCTGGTCAGGATCTCCTCGAATTTGGCATGTGTGCTGAGTTTAGGCAGCTTGACGTGCACACCACCACGAAGACCGGTGCCCAAGTTAGAGGGGCAGGTCAGGACGTAACCAAGATGCTCGTTCCACATGAAACCGTGGTTGTGCTTTTTGAAGACTTCCTCAATCTGCAATATACAACAAGGGGTCAGGCCTTCGGTTGTTTATCTTTGCAATATATGGCCAAAAATTAAATAGTAAATAATGGGATTTACCGTCTGCAGGCCAACGCAGAACCTCTTGAAGACCTCCTTCATGTTGCCGCCCTTCTGCATGGAAATGACACGCAGGTGATCCTCCTCGTTCACCCACACAAGGAAGGTCTTGTTGTCATTGTGAAAGATGCCTCTTCCATCAGGCCAGTCGCGGGCCATGCCGGCAGCCAACAGCAGTGGGGACACAGGCTTGTCAAACAGGAAGTGGTCAGCAATGAGCTGCTCTTGCTCCTTGTCACTCATGTCCTTCAGAGGGTAGTACTTGCCCTTGAACTCCCCTTCCAGGCTTTTCAGAGCTGTGAGCGGAACGATGTGAACGTCAGTAAAAGCATGCATGTTTCTTGCTAAATGTCAGTACACGACGTGACTGAGACTCACCCTCAATGGACAGCTTTTCCACAGCTCTACGCTCACCACGGCTGTTGTGGGGAGGCAGGGTGAACCCCTTGATGCTGCGGCCGGTACGCACACGGCTGCTCAGCACGTAGTTAGGGTCAAGGTCATCACCACCCTGTGCACAGGTAAACATTAGCCATGATAAGAGCAAAACAGCCATGATCATGTAAAGAACTTGAGTACCTTCAGGTTCTCAAAGTTCAGATCAGTCTTGTGCTTGTCGGTGGGCTTGTAACCACCATGACGGTCAGAAATGATGGGGTCGAACAGCTCCTTGAAGACTTCGTAGGACTCCTCGTCACCAGCCACACAGCCGACAGTCATGATGAAGGGGTGGCCTTGAGTTGGGAATAAAAGGAAGTGATTTATACATGTTCAAGAACAAATAAAACACCGCTTGTGGTTATCTTCAAGAGATACGCTCCTATGGGGGAATGTATTGAAACATGTTCTGCTGCTTACCAGGGTTGTCCACACCGGTCTGGATGCAGTCATCCAGGGTGAATCCACTGGGAGTTGACTTGCCCCTGAGTTTGGTGTAGATGTCCTTAGTCAGGACCTTGGCCATGTGGTTGTTGTGCAAGGAAAGGTCAGGGTACTCCTCCTCCAGAGGGAACTTTATCTTGTAATCGTTGTGGCAGTTCTTAGCCATGATTGCACTTTTGTGATGATCTGCCACAAGAAAAGAGTAAGGCAAGTTGGCACCTACAATTTACTTTTGATGCTAGAAGGAATTTGCAACACTTGTCAGGGTGGACAACTAGAAACATTGTCCCAGGCTTACTGAGGTCTTTTATGGTGTAGCTTACTCTTTGGGCCCAGGATTTGAAGGGGAACCTGCTCGCTAACATTGATATTGCGAATTACGCAATATCATAATAATTATATTGCGAAAACAGCTACCAATTTTCATTTAGTTAAGCTTAGGTGACACTTGTTTCCAGAATAAAATGCCAGCAGTTGCATACATAGTTGCATGGTTATATGCATTAGACAGCAGGGAATATTTTTAGCATGGCTGGCAAACTCTCTAGTTTCTGATGGGGGTGGAGCATTTACACTGGCCCCATATGGTATTACGTCCACATCAATTTAGCTTTTGTGAAATGCTATTTAAAAATATAATTCGCAATATCAAAAACACTTACAGTTTAGGAGTAATAAATCACCCTGTTCCATTTGTCCATATTCACAGGTTTTGGATATAGTTGCGTACAAAAATAATGCAATGTCTGAGGCATTATAAATAGACTTGAGTAAAATGCATCAACTATGAACCCAGATGGCATGACCTTGTACTGAAGTACAACAGGTGTCAAGCACACAGATCATTCCTGCCATAGACAGCAGCATATCTACTCCAGACTACTCTCTCATTATGACTCTGAAGCTTATCAAGCAAGGACAAGCTTAGTTCCAGACCTAGTTATGCTTCAAAAAGCAAAGCAGCTTCAAAAATATGAACATTTCTAACATTCCAACAATCAAGACTAGAATTTCCACAAGAATCCAGAATCCAGTGCATGAGGAACACCAATGTGATTTGATTAATTTGAACGGGGAAAAATTTGGATCAACCAAACTGAAAGCCCCAATTTATCGTGTCCTTTTTTTTCTGAAGTTTTTCATTTTTAATCAAGTATCCCTTATTCCCACCCTTGTAAAATCTCTGAACCGTAACTTAGTTTACCTGTATGGGAGAAAAGGTAACAGTCCTTGGGATCAGATCCTGTTCACCAAGCCAATGTAGGGGTTGCCCAACTTTGCAAGATGTCAGACCTTGGTTTATATACTTCGATGTTTGTTGCCATTGGCTGCTCGGCTCATGCAGGCTTTAACCTGATTGGACAGCTGCACTCCTTGATAGGGGTTTCAGGTTCTAAAAGGAAAGAAGCTGCGCAACACCCGAGACGGGCAGACAGCTGTCCTCACCCCTTCACAGTGGCCTGTTCCCCGTGTTATAAAATAAACTCGAAGGCACTGCAGAAGCACAAAGATGTTTTAATTACTCATTTTAATGAATTATAATGGATTAGTTATAACTTACTGTTGTGTTGAGGCCTAAAACTGTCTTTTGTACTGTTTTCTGAAGGGAATTGTGGAAAAGGACAAAACTTTTAACAAAACCCACTAAAATGAAATATAATATTCATTGTTGTTGTGAATGTACAAGTTAAATTAGCATTATATGGTATTTCCACTTTTATAAAATACTTTTTACTGATGAAAAAATAAACATTAATGATTGTTCTCATTAAAATAGTAGTTGGCCCTGTATTCATCCACGTCTTGTAATATATACTTATAGAATGTAAGAGAAGGCATCATGTGTCCCTTGAGGTGAAGACAGTCTGTACTGTACACACTATATTCTCAGTGTCCAGTTAGTGAGCTCTACTGCTTAAAACCATTGCATGCAATATACAAACTTTGATAATGACTTATTGACTAGAGAATGTGTAGACAACTTTTTGTAAGTTACATTTTTCTCAGTATTGCCCAAAATTATGTACTGTAAATTACTTTATGTAAAGTGACAAGACACTATTAAAATAAAACTACTTCTACTTCATTGCGGTGAAGTCAGAAGGCAGCTGCAAACAGACACATCCACAGCCTGGCGTTGTTGGAACAAACCAGAAAACACTCTTGAGGTTGTTTTTTTTTTTGTGTGTGTGTGTGTGTGTGTGTGTGTGTGTAAGTAAAACTCAACCATCCCCCCTACACTATTAATACCCAGTCTCCAGTTTCACAGTTGCCCCCCGCTGTGTCCCAATGTGACAAAATTAGTTTAACCACTATCCCCTTCTTGCTTATCTGCCAGATCTGATTTGTATCTAGACACCGATGTGATCTAAACTTCTTGTTTTTACCTCAGGATTACTTGAGCACAAAAAAGATCAAAATGTTACGTCAAAAGTCTATTTTGCTGGTGACCAAATATTTGCAATTTAAAAAAGTATTGAATTTTGTCTGCTATATTGCAGGAGGGCCTGTGAGAAGTGAAGGGTTAAAAGGGGAAAGGAAAAAAACTCAAGCTCACAGTCTACTCCAAAATTAGCAGCCATGCATCCAACACCATAGCATAGCAGAGAGAGAGGACAGTCACAGAACACCATTACACCGGCATGACAGGGTGTGTGGGGGTCCCCATGAACAGAGAAACCCCCCTTATCTCATAACAGCATACGCATGTCTTTTAGGAAATTATGGGGGGGGGGGGGGGGGGCTTTAAAATCGACATGCAGAGTATGCAAAACTGCATCTTGGTTGGAAACTTCTAGGAAAGTGCTTGCAACATTTACAGAAGGGTAAAAGAGTGATTTGACGTAAAGAACCTTCTAAACATTAGGCATAGGGTTCTCCGCAGCTATTTGGGCTGAAGGTATGCATAAGGTCAATAATGGCACCTTCTTTTGACCCCATGCGTAGGGAACGACCTCTGAAAGGTCTGTGTCAAAAATATAGCCACACTTAACAAGCTTGGTAAACTTAAGTCTTAACTTGGAAATTGTTCTGAAAACAATTGTTCTTTTTATTATGACCATAAGATAATAAACATCATTGATTAAAAATGCCTTGCAATTTTTGCTTTAGCTTGTTGCACTTGTCAATAAATGTTTGCACATTGTTATATAACTCAGTCAGCTGATTACCCTGAGATATGTTTAGCCGAATGTGTATGATGGTTCTTGACATTCCATTGCTGTTGTATTTCAGGATTGTACGTTCCATATACATGTAAAATACATATTAAAATTCTGCTTGGTTTAACACAGCCAACACAACATTCGAATTAGCAGACAGCAAAAAGCTGCTGTGGCTCAGGCAGATGTAATGAGAGACGTAATTGAGCTACAGTCTGGTATTAACAGACTGCAAGTTTCTTACATAAGTAGCTGAGGTGGGATGTGTGTCCCATGACCCCATGACCAAGGTACTGGATTGATGCAGATAAGACCTTTAAATTTTTCACTTTCTACAAACAGGCTAAAAATGGTGTCCCATGACTTTATTTATTTATTTTTTAATCAGATTAAGCAAGCTAGTTTTAAGCTGTACTGTAGTGTAAACTATTTTATTTTTTTTTACTTTAATTACAGGAAATAAGTTCATCAAGTATCAATAACTACAAACTCAAATTTGGCCCCAAACTAGCTTAATTTATGTTTATCTTACCTTATCTCATGTAATCGTAATCAAAATGCATTTATGCACATAAGATGCAACTATGATTCTCCACATGTGTTGTGTTTTTCTAGTGCAGCAGTGGTCACATGGTTTAGCACAAAAAGTTCCAGATATGTCCTGGCTTTGCTTTTACTGTCAGTGTAGGTCATAGTTTTGAGAGTTTAATTGTGCACCTACATGCACATCCACTGCAATCTCTTCCGTCGAAATCAGAGTTGGTCAACTGGCTTACAGGCACTATGTTTAGTGCTAGGTTGTAAGGTTGTCTCTTTCCCCATGTCATCTTACCAGATTGAATTGCACTGACTCAGTTATGAGTCTCTCCGTTCGTCCATCCCTCCCTCTGCCTGTACATTGACCTCTGCCCCCAGAATGTAGAGTGACCATAAAGAAAATGTATTTGTGCTTGTGAAATGCATGTTTGATGTCCCACATGTGTAATGTTTTTCTAGTACAGCAGTATGGGCGGGTCTGTAACTCTTTTTGAAAATAAGCTGGATAGCGGATAGCATCGAGTCACAAGGTTAAGCGCTAATGTGCCAGATATGTTCTCGCTTTGCTTTTACTGTCAGTGAAAAGGTCATTGAGCATTTGATTCATGTACTGACATTTTGGCTCTGTATAGCATTACATCTCCCACATCTATACAATCAATCCATAAACGTACCCATAGATACCCATTGACTTGTGCCTGTTCATGAACTGTTACAGAACTCCTCCTTGAAAGCACTGCTATAACAGCAGAATTAACAGATGTGCTGTGTCTGTGTGCATCACCTAAAGTGTGTAGGGGCTTCACGCAGACATCTTCATTGCATTCTCTATGCTTATAGCACTCCTAACCTGTTGACAAAAGCTATATTCAAATGGAAACATCTAATTCTAAAACAAATACACAAAACCTCATTTGGGAAACATCTGCACAATTTGTCTCCTCATGTCTGACTATTGGTAAAATTAAAAGAAACTGTATCTAAGTCACCTAATTTATATTTTTATTGCAAAATGAATTTTATTAATTTTTAAACGTTACTTTTTTCATTGTAATATCAGCCAATTTGTATATCTGTATTCATTATCTTTATATTATAATTAATTATTAAGAATAAAAAAATATTATATTTATTTATATGTAGATTCTTCCCTGTTCAATACTGTTTCACTCTGACATGTCTTTATTTAAATTGTATTTATTTATTTATTTTTATATTTGTCTCGAGTACTACTCAATCAGTCAATCAATCGGCCTGTATTTCGGTCTTTCGATTGGAGGCCACAACCACTTCGCCAGGCTTTTCTGTCCCTGAAATGGGGGTTTCGCTTAGAAGCCTATCACCTTCGAGTGTTAAAAAACGAGTCAGTGGCAAAAAAGTGGTACAGTTTGTGTTGGTGCAAAGGTGATTTTCCAGCGAGATTCACATTCCTGCATGCTGATTTGTGCAGTGGTCTGCATCCAGCGTGTGTGTTTCTCCCTAGCCGCTTCACTGCAGGCTGCTGAGCGCCCTCTCACAAAAGAGCTTGCACGTGCACAACTTTTTCAAGACGTCTTGCCCGTGTGTTTCTGGGAGCGGTCGTGCCATTTCTCCCTCTGATGGACATGATCGCTGTCTTGCGTGTTTGAGCTTAGAACACTCTAAGGCAGCTTTCATGGATGAATCATGTTCTCACTGTGGGAACATGACAATCGCTGCGTTGAGATCGAGACTCCATGACCTTGCTAAGGGTAGAGTCCCCTCTGCCACAGCACGATCTACCCACTCCTCGAGAGCTGGTACTTCGGCTGGTGGCCAGGGTGATCTGAGGGTCACGGTGTAGAATACTGCCCTGGTGGTGCTTTCTCGGCCCACAACGCCCTCACCAGCGCAGCAACACGCGAGTTCCTTGGGTGAAGCCATGGGGCCGTCTTCGGATGTGTCTCGCATCTCATTCAGGGCTCCAGAGGAAGATATTAAGTCGATTGGCTATCCTCCAGGTCTACCAGGCCAGGATGCTCAAGGAAATGCACGAGGGTAGAGCTGACCAAGGGCTCTTTGAGTTGCGTGCCTCCACCGACCTTGCTCTCCGAACGACGAAGGTGACCGCACGCTCCCTTGGTCAGGTGAGGTCCACAGCTGTGGTCCAGGAACGCCATCTGTGGCTTAACCTGGCTGATATGCGGGATGCTGAGCAGACTCGTTTACTCAACTCTCCCATATCCCAGGCAGGCCTATTCGGCAGTGCAGTCAAGGACTTCGCCCAAAAGTTCTCGGCTGCCCAGAAACAGACTGAAGTGATTAAGCATATACTGCCCCAGCGGCTAGCCAGCTCAGTCCACTCAGTCTGTTCGCTGCCTAGGACGACCTCCTGCGACCCCCGCTCGGCCCCAGCAGCAGCTTTCAAGGAGCCTTCAAGCCGCGCCAAGGAGGTGGTCGCAGGAAGGGATCACAGTCCGTTCAATCCCCGCCGCCTGCTAGACGCCAGGCCAAGCAGCGCTCCTGATACGGACAGCTCAGAGATGGGCTACAGTTTTGACGAAGAGGTGGTAGCAGGGCCACTCCATCCCCCGGTGGGGGGAATCTTCTGGCCGGCCGGTCAACAGAACGGACTCGAGTCCACTCTGACTCCCGTCAGACGAGACCCCAGTGGAACGCTCACCCTTCTCTGATCTCCTCTGTCAGAACGCAGTCACAGGGATGCTATGCCTCCCCAGTCTGAGCCAATCATACCGCCTCGTTGTCTCACCGAGGTTACGTCTGTGGCCCCCATTTCTGGGAACCTGGCTTCAGCTTCCCAACCTGTCCCACTGGCTCGCCAGGACCATCAGGCTCGGCTATGCGATTCAGTTTGCACGATCTCCTCCCCGCTTCCGGGGAGTCTGCTACACTATGGAAACAAGGCATGCTCAGAGTACCAGTTACTCCAACCTGCCGTCAAACCTTCACCCCGTGGTTGAACTTCAGCTTCCTGCAGGCCGGTGTGCCCCTTGATCAAGATCCAGGCATGTTGTTGTCTCAACAGATGCCTCCACCACTGCCAGGACCCCAGCGTCTTCTGCATGTCAATTGCCTCGAGTTGCTGGCTGTAAAATTGGCTCTGCACCGCTTGTGTATCTCATTCAGACAGACAGACAGACAGTAGCGTACATCAACCATCAGGTTGGCCTACGCTCCCGCTGTATGTCGTAACTCGCTCGCCACCTACTCTTATGGAGTCAGAAGCATCTGAGGTCGTTTCATGCTTTTTACATTCCAGGAGACCTGAACTGTGCAGCTGATGAGCTCTCACGGATTCAATAAGGCATTGCTAAATTTGTTATATTTCTTGAATTTGCATTTTACTGACAAGTTCAGACACTGTCTAGTGTCCTCACTTAATTCAGTCATGCCACATAAAGGGCGTAGAATTTAGTAGGGACGTGTACCTACCAATATCCAGTGACACTGATATATCCCTAGCAATAATTTTGATCAAAACTTAAAATATATTTATATATTGATGTCCCCGTCCCCACCAATTTCAAAATCAAACCTACGCCTTGAGCTAACACAACAGAGTGAGCGGAGAGATGAAAATGGGTTTTTAGTCTGGCTATTGACTTTGGCCTCATCACATCTAGAGATATAGATTAGCTCTCTCGCCATTTGAGGCCATTGCACTGGACTAGCCCAGCCAATCTGCCCTTATTGGGAGTAGATTTGCCCCCAGTTCCTCTAGCAGCTGAACCATTAATCACTCCAGTCTTATATATCTGCCCACAGTTGCTCCATTGCCATCACCTGCCTTCCTCTTTATACCCCTTGACTCGTTTTTCTTCCCAAATTACATGTTGGTTATACTGATTCCATGAAACAAAGAGTGCATCAGCATTTTTTTCTTTGTCTTTTGCATTCTGAATGAGTTGATCCCTCCATTTTCTCACTCTCAACTCTGCACAGTCTTATTTTGATAAGTTTGTATGTTAAACTCAATACGTTTCCAAATGCATCCTGATCTGTACGATTCCTATCATTAAGTTAAGCCCGTCTGATGGGTTCGAGGCTAATGCTGCTTATTTTACACAGCCAGACAACACCCCCACCCTACCCCCACTCACCCTAAGCGGCTTTATTGAAACTATGCCAATGTGGCGTCACAGAAAGACTCCTCCCTATGCATGTCCAGTCTGTTTACTGATTGTGATGTAACAAATAGATTTACACAGACATTTACTTTGTAAGCATTGTTTTATGTTTTTGTTGCCAAGCATTGAGGGAAAAAGTAACTCTACCTAGACGGCTTGTCATCATCAATATTTATCATTATTATAGCCTACCTATGTTTTTTGTTTAGTTTTTATGACTTGTTATTTTCAGGCTGCCTCACTAATGCACAATCAACTTGATCTAATTAAACAATACTTGCAATGTGAGGTGAAATATTTACATACAGCACACTTACACTAACTCATTAAATTTACAGTAATAATAACTGGCAGATGTAGTTCACAGTACACAATACAAAATAAACCCGAAATGTAACACAAAATATGAATAGGCTATACATTACTGATGACAAAAATATAATACATAAATATTTAAATTTTATTTAAATAACGAGATTTAAATAAAATATGATGCTGCTGCTTAGTTAGACGCAGTTCAGGGCTGTCACAGATAGCCTAGGTGGCCTCGCTCTGCCTCTGTGTGGTCACGCGCAGCCGCCGTACATGTTGTGAACTGACGGATCAGGTAAGCGCTGTTAATTCAGCCTGTCTGCGAAGCAACAACAGGTGAATGAATGACCGCGACGAAGGCCGTGCTCATTTATCGCCACAACATCAAGGAAATAAAGATGTGATGTGGAATATTTTAGTCGGAATTGTCTGGCTTTAAAGTTGGGACGCGTCGCAGACACTTGCCCGAGTCACTGCAGGTAAATAAATATCAGATGTTGACTTGACGCTCACTGACCGATAGTCTCTTTTAATGAGCTGGGAAAATAAACAGCTTTACTGTGCGGTTTAATAGACGGTTACACTCTCATTTCATTTTCAGTGTTTGTTTTGGCCCTACTAATGCTAGTCTGGTAAAAGTTTATTGATTGCAAGTCATCATCACTAGTCATATCAAGTAGACTACAATTATCATCTCTAAAATCCCCTTTTTTAAGGGGTCTAGCTTTACCCATCGTGTTATAGCGTGTTTATTATAAGGAACTATTATTTCAATTAATTTATTTTAGATTATAGGCTATATAGCTAGGCTACTATAGGCTGAGGCTATCTTATATAATTTTAAAATGAATGCTATTTAAAATAGTAATACTGTAGTATTCAAAACTCAAATCCAATAGATTATTATTATTATTTTGTCATTATTTGTCCAACCTCCTGTCAGTCCAAACTGGTATGATGTTTTTTCTTCCATTATATTTTAGCCATTCTTATCACTAAAGTAAACAATGATTGGGTTTGTCAACCTCTAAAATTGACAAAATATGACACTTGTTCTGTCCCTTGAAGCCACACTAGCTTTTATAATAAACGGACTGAAATTTAGTTTGTTATTCGCTGTTATTCTGAATTAGATGACTTGGAAAATAGCATAATAGTCTTTGAACAAACTTTACGACACTTTTGATGGTCTTGCATCCTTTTGGAGTCTTGAAACCTTGCAATTAATTGCATGAGAGTGACCAGCGCAATGTTCAAATTCTTTCGTATTTCCACTCTTTAAACCTAATTTATCATTTATCATCGTTGTTTTTTTGTTTTGTTTTTTTTTCAATTAATTACCATTAAAAGCATGTATCCTGTGTATGATGACCTCATCGCTCTAGCGTAAACATTATCTCAGGCCTTTACCTCCCCAGAGGGATCTTTGTTCCTACATGTAAACTGATTCTTACATAGCAACCCTTCTGCTTGTTTTCATATTGTTGGTGTGGCAAAGAAGCTTCACTACACTACACTTTACTTCATTCTTTTAAGGCTATAACGGGTCTCTGCTCCTAAAATAGGCCTAGTTGTATTCTCTGGTGCTTCCTGAAAAACATGTATTGCGCATCTGGACATATCACACATACAGTGCTGTTTTGTTTGTGCAGTTACTTTTAACTCTTTCCCCATCAGAGAATGCCTTTTTATTATGAAACTTTCTTTCTTTGCTGCCAAAGGAGATTGTGAATTAAGGTCAGTTTCTGATATTCTATACTGTGTTTTATGTAATTTTACCTGTGACCCTCCTTCATATGCTTGTTTAGTAGTTGCTTGTGTAGGGTTTGTCTGAACATTTTTCAGACCATTTTTCAGGCTGATAAACCACCTTTGATATTTCGTAGCAGTGTTGATTTATTTACAGTGCACATTATTCACTTGGAAATAATTTTTTTGGTATGTTTTAGCTTACCTCAAGGGCATCTAAGATGTAGGTGTCTTTGTTTCCACAGTAGTTTCAATTTTTATATTTTTAGGTCAAACCGTTCTTGTCTGTCAGTCATATAATGGAGGTCTATGGTCACCACCTCAAAGACCATGCACAGAGAAGTCCAAATTAAACATAATTTAATGACTCGTAAATGTAAGTACACATTGATGGCCTAAGACAAGATACGAGTGGTTTGTGTGAAAACGAACAGTATTTATATAATTTTTACCTCTTGTTACCACAGCCACGAAGCACTACACTTTGGCTGTAGATTAATCATTTGCTTGTACACCATTTGGATACTTCAAAAGTTAAGGGTTGGGAAGTTTTTTTTTATATATATATATTTTTGAAACAAGTCTCTCATACTCACTGTCTATACCCTTAAAAAATACTGTAAAATAATTTAATAGTAATAATAACAACAATGGTAATTTACAATACTGTAA
The DNA here is from genome assembly GCF_016745375.1 of Pimephales promelas. The sequence continues at coordinate 6,519,007 of NW_024121166.1, forward strand.
AAAAATGAAATATTGAGAAATATTATTACAATTTAAAATGATTGTTTTCTATTTGAATATATTTAAGAATATAACTTATTCCTGTGATGGCAAAGCTTAATTTTCAGCATAATTACTCCAGTCTTCAGTGTCAGACACGATCCTTCAAAAATCATTATATGCTTTTCTGATTATTATCAGTCTAGTCTTAAAATGGCTTAATATTTTTGTGGAATCTGTGATGCTTTCATGATGTTTTGATTAATAGAACGCTTAAAAGAACAGCATTTATTTGAAATAAAAATCTTTTGTATTTTGATGCATTCTTGCTGAATAAACGTATTAATTTCTTTTTTAAAAAAACATCTTTTGAACAGCAGTGTAAATGTGACCCTTTTCTTCATGTCCTTTGCCTTTAAATAATTTCCATCATTTTAGCAGGAAAGTTACAATGCATTTCTGCATATAAAAAATTTAGAATCATGAATCATGCTCAATTTTTACAGTAAATGCACATTAATACCAAATACATATTTTCCTCACCAGGTACTGAGGTCAGACATGTTGTCAGGGGAGGAAATCATATGCAGCACCCAGCAGGTCATCGCAGGGCTGGAAGCTTTGCGTGGAGAGAACCGCACGCTGCTGGACAGCCTGCAAGACACGCTCCAGAGCCAGAAGTCCAGCGAGAGCGGCAGCCTGGAGCAGGAGAAGACCAGCATCATTTTAGAGTCTCTGGAGAGGATTGAGCTAGGCTTAGGAGAGGCACAAGTGAGCGACACAGTCGTCTTCATTCATCTGCCACACTAAGAGCATTTCCACTCACCCTTAGCTGTCTGTTTCCCACGCACTCAGGTAATGATGGCGCTGTCAGCACACCTGGGCTCCTTGGAGGCAGAGAAGCAGAAGTTGCGTGCTCAGGTGCGGAGGTTGTGCCAGGAGAACCAGTGGCTGAGGGATGAGCTGGCCCGGGCCCAGCTGCAGCTACAGGAGCGGGAACAGGAAGTGGTTACTTTAGAGGAGCAGAACAGACACCTGCAGTTCATGAGCAGCATCCGCAAGTACGACCACGAAGAGCCGCCACTGGTAAGGGTTCATCTTCAAAACATTCATACAGTTAATATTAGGTTCTTAGACTAAACATTTTGTTCTAGACTAGCTTTGTGGTTCTATTGTTGTGTCCTCAATCATGTTTCCTGATAATTATTTTAAAAAAAAACTTTAAGTGCAAATTAAACAAGTTGTATTTAATAGCACTTTCTTTTGTGGAAATGACTTTTTTAAATATTAATGAAATGACAGCCTCCTTTGTCTTGCTAAGCATTTTTATGCATCTCAAATACACACAATTAAATAATATTTCCACACTTCTTGAATAATTTGACAATTACAGCTTGATTGGTAATGATAATAATATTCTTTTCACGTCATATTTATCTTTATTTTATTTATTTTATTCACACATTACATCTTGTATTTCATCTTAGGTACATTTTTTTAATTTATGTTGGGAATTAACCAGCACACAGCCGTGGGACAGTTGTAAGTGATATAAATTATATTTATTTGTATATGTTCACTTGTTGGGGGGATTATCATAGTTTTAAACCTGTAATGTAATTCGTGTTCATGAATGATTTTCATATTTTAGCAAAAGTATGGGATAAAGGTTTGGGACAATGCTAAAACAAATAATATCCATATAAAAAGGCATTTGAAAAGTAGCAAAAAATAAATGCATGGTAAGGCAAAGCATTGGTTACAAGTCAGTTTGACCTTGCTATAACAAAAAGAAAAAGTTGAAATCTATTAGTTTTAGTAAAAATCAAACCCTGGGACATAAAAGTACCCAAAGTTAAAGAAACACACAACTTTTTGATGAAGACCTCAATATTGGTAAATATTGTTTCTGTATTTCTACTGTAATTATGACAGTAAGTATTGATATATCAAACTGATTAACCATGATTCGTTTTGTGATTTTAAAGGGATAGTTCACTTTGAAATTAATTTTTTATATGTTTTAGCTTACCTCAAGGGCATCCAAGATGTAGGTGTCTTTGTTTCCACAGCATTTTCAATTTTGACATTTTTCGGTCAAACCGTTGTTGTCTGTCAGTCCTATAATGCAGTTTTAGGGGATCCACCTCAAAGAGCATGCACAGAGAAGTCAAAATTAAACATGATTTAATGACTCGTGAATGTAAGTACACACTGATGGCCTAAGGCACGAAATGCGCGGTTTGTGTGAGAAAACGAACAGCATTTATATAGTTTTTACCTCTTGTTAACAGCCTTCGAACTGATCAGAATCAGATGTCCAACTGAACAGAACTGAACTGAACCATCTCCAGACGTTACGCCGGAAGTGATCTCTCACGCGTCTATGTCACACATTGTTTACACAGATATTTCGGAAGTTTTACCTTTCACTAAACATATTTAGATATATCAAAATCGTCTTCCATTGCGATTTTCCGTTTATATAAATATGTTTAGTTCAAAGTGAACCATCCCTTTAAGAACTGGATGTTCTTCAATAAAAAAAAAGAAATATGATTGCATTTTTCAAAATCTAGTGTACATAACACTATTATAGCACTTATTTATATATCTTTAATTATCTTGTCTAAATAAAATGTTTATTTTTACCAGAATAATAAGCATATACATTTGATGGCTCAATAAATAGATTGAAATCAAATTGTATAATCCAGTATCTCAGCTAGAAGCATCAAGATTACTTAACTTGTTAAAATTAAAAAAGTTTTTATTGATGTTTTTGCAAGTATTTTATAACTTTATGTGTGATTTCTAGACCTGGACAAGTGATTTTAAGAACTGCATGTTCTTCAATAATAACAAAATCAGAAAAAGAAAAAATGATTTGTATATTACATTTGTTTTTTAACATTTTAATAATAATTTATTATTTCAAAGTGATTTTGGAAGTGTGCTGAAGCCCCCTTGTGGGCCCTGACACCATGGTTGAGAACCACTGGTCAAAAGGCTTTCCGAAATATTTCATGACATGTTCATGCTCTTTGTTTGTTACAGGAGGATAAAGATGCTTCTTCAGGAAAGGAATCCCTTGATGATCTCTTTCCTTCTGAAGAAGAGGAGCAATCACACAGTACATCATCCCTCACAGACCACAGCTGTTCCTTTACACATTTGTTTTCAGAGTTTTTGCCATGTCACCTGTTAGGTTAGAGTAAGCTAGGGTTAGTGTGGTGTTTGATTTTAAGCACAGTTTAGTAGAACCTCACATTAAATTGAAACATTGCCCTTTTTTATTTCGATAAGGGTAGAGAAATATCACAAGATGATTTGAACTGAGATGATCTATCTATTGGAGCATGTGCACATGCGTCTCAGCGCAGCTCTTGTATTTGCAGTGTCTCGGCCACACAGTAGTGCCGCCGCCGCTGCCCAGCAGGGAGGATATGAGATCCCTGCCCGACTGCGAACGCTCCACAACCTGGTGATCCAGTACGCCTCTCAGGGCCGCTACGAGGTGGCCGTGCCACTCTGCAAGCAAGCTCTGGAGGACCTGGAGAAATCCTCGGGCCACAGCCACCCAGATGTTGCAACCATGCTCAATATCCTGGCTTTAGTGTACAGGTCAGTTATATGGAACATCAAATAATGATCATTTACAGAATCAATATTAATTTAAATTATAAGCTTAATAAATAATAATTATTAATATGTTGCTTTAAAGGGATCAGAACAAATACAAGGAAGCTGCCAATCTCCTGAATGATGCATTGGCCATCCGCGAGAAGACGCTAGGCATGGACCATCCAGCAGTACGTACTGTTTGATTTCTTTAGGAAGTAAAAAAATGTCCCTTTCCTTGAATTTTTGTGTTTGTGTTTGAAGGTGGCAGCTACTCTGAATAATCTAGCCGTGTTGTATGGAAAAAGGGGGAAGTACAAAGAGGCGGAGCCACTATGTAAAAGGGCTCTGGAAATCAGAGAAAAGGTACATAATAGAAGAATGGTAATCCCACCTGTCTGATCATATCCTCTTACACTACCGTTCAGAGGTTAAGGGACAGTAAGATTTCTTTTTTCTTTTCTTTTCTTTTTTGTCTTTGAAAAACCAGGATTCCTATCTTGAAAATATCCTTTATCAAGTAAATCAAGAACAACTGAAAAAGTGATGGGGCCTTTAAATATTGTTGTGGACAAATATTATAGCTTGGAGTCAGAAAGGTTAAGAACCACTCGTCGAGTCTAAATATCTTGTCTATATTTGTCTGTTGATAGGTGCTTGGGATGGATCACCCCGATGTAGCCAAGCAGCTGAATAACTTAGCCCTCCTATGCCAGAATCAGGGCAAATACCAGGAGGTGGAGCAATACTATGAACGTGCCCTGCACATTTACCAAAGCCAGTTGGGTCCTGACGATGCCAATGTGGCCAAGACGAAGAACAACCTGGTGAGGATTGGAAACGAGTTATTTAATAACAATAGCAGTTTTATTTAACGCGTGATATATAACATACCGTTCATTTGCTCCTTAGGCCTCCTGTTACCTCAAGCAGGGTAAATACAGGCAGGCTGAGGCTCTTTATAAAGAGATTCTGACTCGTGCTCATGAGAAGGAGTTCGGCTCAGTGGAGGGTAAAATTAATTTTACATCTGCCTCCAGAGAATTATCTATGCACCGTAGTTTGGCCTATTAAACAGACCTGTCCAATTGTAAATGAATATTTTCACATCTATAAAGGGGACGGGCGACCTGTTTGGATACATACGGAGGAGGGATGCTCTAGACAGGTATGTTTCCAATCCAAATATATGTTTTATAAGGAGAAATAGCTTTTTCTTTGACATTTTCCTCTATGTGTGTGTACTGTAGGATGGTCTAGGAAGTCTAAAGCGCAGCGGATCATTTACCAAGCTCCGGGAATCCATAAGACGAAGCAGCGAAAAACTTGTTCGGAAGCTGAAAGGAGTCGGAACACAAGAAACGACCCCTCGAGCTGCTGGGTAATGATGTTCTGCTTTTTGTTCAGTTCTCATCACTTTTTATGTAGGATAGAGCCACATTTTTTAACTACTACTCTATTTTTAAAAAGGATGAAGAGAGCCAATTCTCTCAATGTGCTTAATGTGGGTCTTAAAGAGAATCAAGAGGCTGCTATGGTAAGTGCTGAGTGTTTTCTTTCAAATTTTCTCAAGTATTTAAAAATATTTCGCATATAATCCTCATATAGTTTTCTCATACTTTTGGTTTGGGATTTGAACAGACCACTAACCATAAATGTTCAACTGGTTTCCCATCGATTGTGGTTTGGACATGTATGATACCTCAAATCTTGTTTAGGAGAGCTGCGCTAATACATTTTACTCCTGTCTTCAGTGTCACATGATCCTTCAGAAATCATTCAAAATGTTGATTTGGTGCTCCAAAAACATTTCTTATTATTATCAATGTTGAAAACTGTTTTTCAGGGTTCTTTGATGAATAGAAAGTTCAAGAGAACAGCATTTATTCATAGAAATCTTTTGTGAATGTCTTTACTGTCACTTTTGATCAATTTACTGTGTCTGTCAATCAATTCAATTGAGATTGATTAAGAGATGATTTTGTCTTTTCAGAAGCCCAAGAGGCTGACAGACACACGAGGTCTGAGTTCCAGCACGCAGAGTTTAGCCCGCCGCTCGTCTCTGGGTGGAGACAGCTAACCTTCAGCCATACACCAGGACACCTTGAAGAGATGTCAACATCTGAATGGTCTGTTATAACTGCAGAGATCGTATTTGACAATAACATGTGAAATAGTATGTGACAATGAATGCGGTCTGTCAAAGTGCTCCTGGGAACAGGAAGCACACTTTGGCTTTACAGAAATAAGCAGCTTTTTTTTACTTTGTTGAAATCAGTTTGATCTGTTGTTGTTTTTTTAAAGTCAGTTGCATTATAAAAAGTCACAGTGAATTTTAACTTATTGCATTCCAAAGCTAAGACCAGATTGACGTTTTCCTAATAATACCATCCAATATTAATACATATTCATTCCTATGATTACTATAATTTTTCCACAACCTTCAGCAGGATGCTGGGGTTTTAGTTGTTGTTGTTGCTTGGCAAAATTTTGTGGGCAAAATACAGTAATTTCAATTGTGCGAGAGGAAAAAGTTGCACGTGCAATTTTGTCACATCGACCAACTTTCTGCCTGGTTTGAAAGTAACTTCTGTGTGAGCTTCAAGCTTCATACTATAGAAAATGTATTTTTGCCCATGAGTTTTCTCCAAAATTTTGCTAATGTTACTGCACCTTAACTCTGTTTATTTAGAATATTGTAGTATTATGTGAAATATATTCCATGTTCTCACACCATCATGCAGTAAAATTATAGTATTGGAATTAAACAATTTCAATTGCACACAAATCTTAAAATCAGATCTAAATGTACTTAAAATTCCTAATTAAAGCTACATGTTACATTCCAAAATAAATTAAATGCTGAGGTAATGTCAAAAAATTATGGTACTTGTGCCTAAAAATTAAGGGACTTTTTATTTTTCAATTTCAAGCACATATTGTATGTATAAATATAAATACGAGAGGATATGCTATACTATTGTTTTAGTTTTGGTACTTATCACTATAGGATTTTATAAGAGCAGAACTTCAGGGTACAAGAGTAATTTACAGTATATAACGTGAATCTAGTTTAGTTGAAGTAGTTATTGAGAGGTATTTGGACCTATAATTCAATGAGTTGTTACATAATCTAAATAGTTGTACATGCTACATGGTTGAATGTTACAGTACATATTCACATATGAGCTTAAAAAGTATACAGTATGTACACAATGTTGCTGATGAACCAAATAAAATTGTTCTACCTCTGTCTTAATCAAAATGTGTACTGTCTGATAAATAGGTGAATGACAGCTGATATGGGCCCTATCAATATCTTGCTGGGGCCTCATTTACAAAATGTTGTGTAGAAACCAACCTACATTTGAGCCAAGATCATTTCTCAAATGTGTGTACGTGTGATTCAGGGAACAAACGTATGCACAAAAAAGTATGCCTCTACTAGATTAGTCACAAATTATCTTGAAATTGTGTGCAGCTAAATGGTTTCAAATCTTCACCTTGTAAACAGCACCTAATTAATGTCACTAACATATAAAAGAGCACATTCAACATCCAAATCCTTTACCTGAGAATGGCGAGCGGCAAGAATGGCGAGCGGCAAGAATTGCTTCGATTTCCAAACACCTGAGGTTCTCCGACTCTCTTCAAAAAGGAAAAGTGCATACGTCTTAGAACCTGACAAGGCAAATATGAATGTTGGCGTGGATTTTAGCATACACACTCTAAGTTCAAATCTGTGCACACACACGTTTTATAAATGATGCCCCTGGTGTCTTCCAATAGTCTCCCCCTAACTGTGGTGACCTACAGCTGCTTCTGAGACAGCATGTTGCACTTCAAACAGTACAGAACAACACTGGTTAAAGAACAGCATTTATTAATGCTCCTGGGATTGTTGTAGAAAACACTTTAAAAAAAATACATATATATATATATATATATATACACACATTTTCTCAATTTTGTTCCTCAGGCTTGATGTGCAATCTGAGCAATTTTCTGGAGCATATCCTCAGACTGCAATTGTTCCAGGGTCAGCAGAGACAAACCCAACTGATCCTCCTGCCACACAAAGATTTCTGAGAATTATGCACCTCACAAACTCATCCCAGCTCACTTTCTGCATGCACGTGATCTCAGTTGCTTCTAAGTTTAGAAAGAATATAAGTACAAACTTACTGAATGAAACCCACTAAACATGACGGGTTTCAATCATTGAATCGATGATTTGACCTTACCTGTCTGAAGGGCTGTGCCATCTGTCGCAGAAAGTGTTTGGCTAACTGCACCGTCTCATCAGTGGTCAGATTTAGGCTTCCATCTGTGAGGTGTTCCTGGATCCAGCGGGGCAGCTTTCCTCGCTTATCTGCTCGTGCGTAACGCTGAGGGGAAAAAAATCACAATTAAACGGCAAAGAAAAGTTTACATGTTACTTTCCCACCAGTTTACTTACTTTATCTGCAAAGATCATCAGGCCATAGTCTGTTTTGCCTCGGATGACCCTACCCACACACTGAGCCGCATGCCGCATCGCATCAAACGTCAGGAAGTCATTTTCCCGGATTTGAAACTGCTCTCTGAGGTATTCCAACCGTGCCTGATTAAAGCAAACAGGTCAGGGTTTTTATTAGTTACAGACAGTATTAGAAATCATGATCTAGGAGCACTACATACCTTGAGGATTCGGCTCTGAGTGTAAACATACGGCACTCCAAACATGATAACGGCACGACCAAAATGGTGAACTGGGGGTTAAAAAGGGAAAACTGATCAACAAAAGGTTTAACTTAATTGTATTAAAGAATTTGCGAATTAAAAACAAACAGCGCTAAATTGATCAAGGGACTAGTATGCACCAAAGTCAATCCCTTCGGACACTTTTCCTCTTGCCACGGAGAGCAGAATTGCTCCTCTGCCGTTCTCACAGGCCTGAAAGTGAACGATAACAAAAGTGATTACATTATTACAGGACACTTAAAATAAAGTCAATATTACATAAGATGATTAAGGGAAATAGGATTAGGGATAATTAAAAAAACAATGATTATTGACCTCTTGATACTTCTCCAGGGCCATGCTAGTCTCAGCTGCATCCTGGGTCTCTATGAAAATGAGCTTGTTCCTTTGGATGTTCTCAAGGATTCCCTACAAATCCAGCAAGTTAATTAGTAATGATTATAATAACAGCACTTTAAATGATCGGAGAAGGAATCAAGTTGCTTCTTTGTACCTGTTCATACCAGGAGGCCACAATGTTCTCCATGTAAATGTAACTTGTGAAGAATGCTACAATTCCGTCAGGGACAATGGCAGACATTTCCAGCAGCAAGTTTCCATAGTTCCGGATCACAGCTATGGGATGTAGTAAATAAAATGGTCCTCTTTCAACAGCACTCCAAAATAAAGCCAATTTTACAAACAAAATTCACAAAACAACTTACCAAAATCTTCTCTGGTCTCAAACTTGGAGGTCATTGCTACCTGATCATTCCCTCGGCCAACAATCTGAAAAAAATTGGAAAGACAAAATTGTCTAGATAAAAAAATATAATAGAGCTTAATGCAGTGGTTCTCAACTAGAGGGCCAGAGGATAACTTAAGTAAATAAAGAATTATTATTGATATATTAAAACAATTCAACTATAACGTAAATTGTCAAAAACAAATACAAGAAGTAAACTATGGTTAACTTCTGGAATCAGGAAATGAATTATGGTTAATCGATTTAATCGTCATAATTACAGCAGAAATACTGAAAATATCTTGCCTATATGGGGGAAGGGGGCCTGTCTGACATCCATCTCATATATCTTATTTCAAAACTTTCAATTAAATATGCAAATATTTGCACAATTGCATTAACAGTTTGGTGGCATTGCCATAGGCATAACTCACCAGAGGGCACAGGCAGGTTCGTGCCAGTGTCATGGTGAAGCAAGCCACAGTTACTGGGCGGAAATCAAGGATGCGTGGGTAGATGTCCAGCGGAGAGAGCGTCTAATTCAGAGAGAGAATTAAAAATGATCTTAAATCCAAAAGTTGCTAACCCAGAATAGTGAAGTTTCTAAAATAAATAAATGTAGATGTAGAAGTGTAGGATACTGAGGATTGATGACAAGTGACACTTTGTCTGCACACTTTAAGGTGAAAGTGAAGTATGTCTTACACAGATGGCATGAGTGTTACAGTGGGATTATAATGAAGAGATTAGTGGGTAGGGTGTGTGTAATCTAATATTCATGCAAAGATAGCGGCATATGGATTGAGGAGCACAGCTTACCCCGGATGTGATGATAACCGACTGAAAACGGCCAAACACTGGCTTTATGGCGATAGAGGGGTCCATACAACTGCCGAGAAAGGAAAAGTTAGTGATAATGCTAATAAACATTTAATAGGAATGTCAAATTGCAGAATGAATGCACCTGAAGTGAAGAACAGGATTCGCTATTGTTGGCGTTTTATCTTCAAATGGTTCAATGATGATGGTGAAGCCTAAAAGAGAATGATTACTCATAAGAAATCATTAGTAGAGCAGCTTTCTGTTAGTTGCTGCGGTGGTTCCTCGTGACTAACTTAAACGCTGAAAAATCTGCGAAATGTTCTGCCCTCACGCTAAACTCCTAATCACATGGATTCCAATTGGAGTGACTGGATTTCCATGTAAAGTTACAGAACAAGGGTAAACAAGACCGCGTCATCATGGTGGCAGGATGAGGCTTTCTTACCTTTACTGTAGGTGCTGACAAGTGTGGCAAAGTGTGAGATCAGGGTAATGGCTGAGAAGTCAGCGATGTCTGCAATCTCCAGCGTCCTCAGCAGGGAGCGCAGCCTCTCTGCACAAAATCTGGAAGTGGATTAAATATACAGTACATTTAGGCAGGGGTGAATATGTGGGTTCATTACTTAATAATGACCATCAGTTCTATTTCCAGTGCGGGGTGGCAGAAGAAACTGACTGTTTCTTTTTCTCACCTAAGGGGTTTGCGGTCAATGCAGACCTTCTCGAAGATGTCTTTGAGGAACTGAGGAGCACTCTCCTGCACCACATGATGGATCCGCAAACGTGCCTTCAGGTACTCAAGGAGGCGCTTCATAAAGCCTACAAAGTGCTCTGCCGTGCGGATGCTGCCAGGAACAGCCTCTGTAGTGAGAGTCGCATGTGTCAAACATATCTGGACACTGAAGCCACACTTAAAAATGTCTTAATAAATCCAAATATGTATAGCAATTTGAAGCAAAACATTTGACAATGATAGATATTGTATTTTTTTTGTTCAAAATCAAGACAAAACATATCTAACTAAAAATATGGGACCAGTTGGTTAAAAGTCATCATCAAAATATGATGTTTAGAATGTAATTTTATATTATATATATATGTATTTTTTTCATATTATTTTAATTTAATTTATTATTATTGTTTTAAATATTTTTATTGTACTTATTTATTTATTTTTATTTCTATTTTTTTAGCTATTGGATTGAGTAGGTAGATCATGTAAGGGATTAATAATGGACAATATTTTACTGTCTACTGTTTATGATGTGTTATGTTGTACTGTCATTGAAAACCAATAAAAAAGATTTGGAGTAAAAATATGATGTTTGTTCGCAGATGCAAATTGGCTTAATATATTGTATCTAATTCAATGACAGGCACCTTTTTAAGCGTGGCTTGAATGTCCAAATACTTTGTGGGTCATTGTAGATAATAAAAACGGACCTTGGAGGATTTCATCAGGCAAAACTGGATTGGACAGGTAGATGTCAGTCTCTCGGGCAACATTTGCTTCTTTAAGGCCCTCAACTAATCTCCTATATTCTTCTCGAAGTTTGGCAGCATCTGTTTCCTTAATTCTTTAAAAGAACAAGCAGAATGCAGGAAATTAAAAACATTACCATTGTAAGTAGTAAATAAGACACTTAATTCACTCTCGCACTATTTTGTCGCACTTGCTAATGGTGTTTTGTAGGGTTTCCACATTAGTCTGGCAGCGATCCAGCGTCCTCCTGGTAATGTTGACGCTCATGGAGTCAATACACACATTATCTAGAGGGAACAATATCAGGTTAAATAACCATGATCTTTCTTGCGTGATATGGATGACAGTTACAAACACTACAATTTGCTTCTCACCGATGTTGTGAGCCTCGTCGAACACGACTACAGATTTCTTTGCGAGCTCTTTCGAGACCACGTCTGCAATTTTTGGATCTAGTAAGTAATGGTAGCTGTACACTACTATGTTTGCGTGAAGAATCTGAATGAAGAAACATGAAAGCAACAACAATCAATTGCTTGCATAAAAAAAAACATCATACTAAATCTAGCATCATACTAAATCTAGCAAAGTACTCACTGAGTAACGTGCCAGGAAGTACGGACACCAGCCCTTTCTACGCCCAAAGTCTTTCAGATCATCCAAGTTATATATACCAGGGGGAATGGGCACTTGTCTGCCAACTGAATCAAATTCCTGCATACAGGAATTCAATTTTAATAATGTTATTTTAATAGTATTACATTTTTTACTTTGATTACAAGATAAAAAAAAATTCATTTAAATTTAAAGTAATTAAAGACTATACAGTTTAAATATCAATAGTAAAATAATAATAATAATACATATTTATTATTATTATTAAATTAAATAATATTATTTAATTATATTATTATTAAATAATATTTATTATTTATATTTAAATATTTCAAAACATTAAACATATTTGTGTTTATTTCATACATTAGAATAGAATAAAATATCCTGTAATTCCCTGCATACAGGGACAGACCAAAACTGAGTGACTCATTTGACACAAACAGTGGCAGGATTGTAAAGTAAAAAATAAATAAATAATAAAGCCAAATGCTACAGCATATACTTGAGAAACGCTTCATACTTCATAGAACTGGCAGACAGGTTGACTCGGGTTACTGTGATGCTGCGCTCGAATATACGATGCTGTCAGACTGTGACACTTTCCATCTACTTCTTTTCCAAAACGCAGAGAGCTCACCTGTAATAACACATTCACTTCCGCTTAATGAGTTCACCTGCACACAAATTTTGCTGAAGCTCATTTAGCAGCCTCTACCTCAGGATGAATGCACAGGTTTTTCCGTGAAGAAAGCGCCAGTGCGAGGAAGTCGTTTTTTGCTCCTGTTTGCTTTGTATAATAGTCCATTAGTTTCCTTAACTCTTCCACAACCTGGCAGGAGAAGAGAGGATGCAGACAAGTAATTAAAATAGGATGAGTTTTTAAGCAATGGGTTATAAAAATGTCAGTTATTGAATACCTTTTCTATCTCTGGCACAGTGCGAGAGCAGTAGACAAGCTTGGTGACTTCTAAAGGGTAAGCCTGCATGAGGTGAAATTGAAAATATAAATGAAGATATGTGCAAAGTTATCAAACTGTCATTACAGTGAAGTTTCCGATTGTATAACAGTAATTAAGAAATCACTCACCTTCTGGTAAGCAACGATGAGGGAAAGAAGAGAAATAGTTTTTCCTGTTCCTGAGGGCATCTCGAGAACTCCATGGCCCTAGTACACATAATAGAAGAGAAACAATTGTAGATAGAAAAATACACATATTATACATATCTACGTTTTTTTAATGACTTTTAACTTTCACTTAGTCATTTAAACGCCTCTGTTGTTAGACAAATGTAAAATAAACAAATTGGCTATGTAGTCTCTCAATTAATGCAAGATTATAAAAGAATTTTTTAATAATAATTCGAAAAGAAATATTTCTGTATAAAGTGTAAATGTTTTATCTTTTAGATTTTTATTTTACATTAAGTATACCATGTAACATTGCATGAAATAATAAGACGAAATTGGATTATAATATAACGTTACCTTTGCATCCAGCGTCCTCTTCAGCTCAAGCATATACGAGTATTGTTCGGGATAAATGTAGTCATAAGGAAAATAGACTAATAGCCCGTCGATATTCAGCCTAAAGGGATGAAAGGGAAATTAAGGGCAGAAAACTTCTGGTAAATAAACACTGGGTTTGGAGATATGCAGCAATGCTACTAACGTTAGTCCATATATTAACTTGACGGTTTTACTCACTTCATGATAGCTGGTAGCTTTACAGCACTATAACACTTATTGTGGTCAGTTTTCTTTATTTTCACACAATAATATATCTATATATAACTATTATGCGAATATTACACAAATGACTACTATCGAGTTATAAGTGCGTTCCTAGCAGCACGAAAAGCTGTCGCAATTAAAACGCGTAAGGTATTTTCCTTCTGTGATTGGATGTTAGCTTGAAAACCCTCCCCCAGTCTCTCATCTCATTGGATGATACGCATGTCAATTCAACATTTTGGCGGAAGTGCATTTAGAACCATTGGGGTAGACCTAAATAATCAAAAAAGAGTCCGGAATTAACTTCCACTGAAAAAAATATTCTCCCCGACTAGTTGTACTTTACTAGCATCAATTATTTAAGAATAAATACAAGAGAAGAGTAAATTAAAGAAAGAAAGAAAGAAAGAAAGAAAGAAAGAAAGAAAGAAAGAAAGAAAGAAAGAAAGAAAGAAAGAAAGAAAGAAAGAAAGAAAGAAAGAAAGAAAGAAAGAAAGAAAGAAAGAAAGAAAGAAACCAGAGGCATATATTTATAATATATATTTTATTTACATGAACATTTTTATTTAATATATTATAATGCAATAAAATATCCTTTATACATTATACCCCAACAAAGATAAACCTTTACAAAGTGATTTCCTTTGTACTCATAGGCAGGGGAAAAAAGTATTTTAGATCACAGGCTAAACAGAATATAATGTTTTATCTGCATAATATGTTTACTCTGGAAGTAAATCAAAAATGCATTTTGGGCCATTCCTTGATAATATGCTCCTAATTTGACTAAAAATGATACCTTCCTCAAAATTTTAAGATTTTTTTTTTGACATTTTCAAGAAAAAAGTACTATATAGCCAAACTCCCAATTTCATTCCCCACTAAACATAGCTTAATAAGCAACAGCACATATATAAAAAAATGAACAAATTGTAAGTGCTTGAATTTTTTACATCTCCAGAAACCCAGGAAAACACTGCTCTTGTGATGTTATCTATTAACACTGTTGTGTAATGACCTGATCACCTTATGGAAATGAATTGATTGATCGATTAAATCATTCTATTTTTTAAAAATGACATCATCACAGAGTTTTCACAATTACTGCCTACTTGTGATAATTACACGTGGTTAAGAATGTGCCATAACTCTGCAGCATCTGTGGCACAACCAGCTATTGCTCTTTAATCCCAATTTTTTCATTGTCCTCTGAAACAGGCATAATAAGATGGCATGGGTGAGCTGACACTTATATCATAGTATCTGAAGTGAATCCCCTCATATCTCATGTCTCTCCTCCACAGTCTTATAACGGTCCATGATGCTAAGAACATCATCCAAAATGGATGGTCCCAGGTCCAGGTCCAAACCCATTAGGGACTCTGAGCGTGACATACTGGGTGAGATAGCCGGAGACTCGCAGTGTTCGCTCCGCAGGTCCTCATTACTGAGCCCTGCATCAGAGTCCAGACTCAAGCCTCGTTTTGGATCCAGCGGACCACAGCCTTCCGACATGGAGTCGTCCGAGGAAGCCTCGGATAAGGAGCCCGTGGAAGGCACCAGGTGTGGCAGGACTGGGATTGAGGCGGAGAGAGTGAGGTGGTCACGGCAGGGATCCCTGCACTTCTCAATTCCTTCCTCACACACAGACATGGAGCGCTGCTGCTGATGAACAGGAGTCGACTGCTCGTCTAAATGCAAACGGGGGGGTTTAGGAGGAGGTTGCACTGGCGCGATAAACACCGGCATGGAGATTGTGGTTTTGAGGAGAGAGTTGTGATGATAATTATGACTGCGATGGTAACTGTGGCTCTTGCTATTTGCATCACAGATCTCATCCATTCTTCTGTCCATGCTGTGAAAACGAGAGCTGGGCGGTTGATTGTTGGCAGGAAGCATGTCAAGTTTGCCGTGTAAGAATCCCACATCGCCAAACATGTCCCCCTCTCCCTCAGGCCCGACATGAGCACTGTGACGCACATCACCCAACGGCGGGCTTATCATGTCGCCTGAAAGAACGTCTCGTATTTTCAACTTCTTGCCTCGCTTTGGTGTCGATGTCTTTAAGTACATGGGCGTCTTGGCTGGCATTCTGTTTCCCAGTATTCGGTGTGAAACGTCTGTATTTGTAGCAGAAATTAAGAGGAACCTAGTCCTCAGTCTGATATTAGCTCTTTCATACGTTTTGATTGGTCGGTCACCTTTATTTCACTTTTAAATCCCAAAATGGCAACTGGAAGCGACGTCCTTTATGTCTTATGTAAACTCTTCAGCTCCTCCAGGAATTTATCATCACAACAGCAGATCTGAGGAACAAAAAAAAAGGAGAAGGCAGATTTACAACATGTGAAAGTCAAGAGTGTGTTGTAGAATTAAAAATACACACACACACAGAGAGAGAGAGAGAAGCACATTTATTTATTGTGCAATTTGAACAAAAAAGAAAAGCGTTGATTTATATTTTTTCTCTCTAGTCTTTGCAGCTACTTACCTATAAATTACAAACCCTCAGAGATGTCACTTCTTCCAAAACGTGTTGCAGGGATTTGTTGGATTTTTTTGTTAGATAAAATAGTTAATACAATGTGTGCATGCGTGCCTTTATGGGTATATTTTTGACTGCCCCAGAACATTATTGGCAGTAGAGAACGAGATTAGAACTCCCTATAGTTTTTATTCCCCTTTGAGCTCTAGCTATTACTGTAAATTACATTCACACTGACATTTACTATTGTATTCCACATTTAAATTTAATGTGAAGATTGCATAACCTTTGGAAATCAGTGAATACAGCAGACTAATAGCACAGTATTATTATTTACTTAGAGTGTGTGTGTGTGTAAGGGAAAAGACAGAATTTAAAGTGGTTATTTTTGCTATAGCCTTAAGTTAATTACGCCATTACTGGGAACTACAAGCATTAAACCAAGCACATTTCTGTTATTGTTTCTCTATGAGAGCCATATGTTTTTAC
Organism: Pimephales promelas; assembly: GCF_016745375.1. The sequence goes on from NW_024121166.1 coordinate 6,535,703, forward strand.
CATTTAGACTGCTCACAGCTTGTTGCTGAGATTTACTGGTGTGTGACGCAACTGTGAAAACATGTTTGTAAAAAGAAAGACAAAAAATATATATTGAATGTTTAAAAGCTGTGTGTTCTGTCAATGGTGAGAAGAAGCATCACCTAATGTACATCTGTCCTCGTGACCTTCAGAAAATCACTTGGACCAGTTACACTAACTCACTCTTATTATGTAATGGCTAAACACTGTTACTAAAAACTGTCCTTGAGATCAGCCAATTCCCGGATTTCCCTAGTAAACCACATGGTGTTATTGCTTTAACATAGCCGAAACTTCAGTCCACACCCACCATGGTGTTTAGAGAATGGCGGGGTTGGTTATTTATCAGTTTATATATATATATATATATATATATATATATATAGCTAAATGAGCAGGGATGTGGATGACTAAAACCTTAAGTATTATAATTAAGGGCTTTTACAGTCACCAAGACCCTGATCTGACCATGCAATGATAAAGCCAGTTTTAGAGGTCTTCTGAAATTTTCCTTAAACGCACTGTAACAGTGTTTTCATCACTACTATGCAATAATATGTGTGCATGCATCCATTACACTTACAATAATGTCTGTCATGTTAACTTGAATATATGAGTTTAGAGAGTTTTCAGTTCGGTTGTTGTCATCAGAAATTTAATAAAAAATGTCCTTAAACATTTAAGGAAGCAAAATGTTCAGTGTTAATGATGAGTTTATATATAGATACGCCAATATCCTTCAAATTAAATGGCAATGTATCAGATTCAACCAAGTAATCATGACCTGACACACCTTGACACTGTAAATCTCAAGTTGATATTCAATATTCAAAACTTCATGTGAAAGTAACTGTACTTGCCTTTGATATTGCGTTGAAACCCTCGTTTGTTCTGGTACTGATAGGTTATTCCGGGGTGTTAGTGGATAAGCTGCTGTCTGTGCGCGTTCTCGGTAGGGTTGCTAAACCTCTTAAATTCGCTGAAGCTGAGAGAGTGACGAGCTGCAGAAGGGCAGGGACGGGACGGGGGCGTGCGCTCATCATGCTCGTGAATGATGACATTTTTGGCAGGAGGAGGATGCCTTAATCACCGCTGTACGGTGAATATCTGTTCAAAATTCAGGAAGTTTTGTCGTTTAAAGCTGACCGTTTCCTCAGTCCGTTATTTATTTGCAATTAAAGGGGCAGTTCACTCGTAAAAGCTTCAAAACGATTTTAAACCTCTTTTTTAAAATCGTATGCACAAAACAAATTCAATGTCCACGCTGCTCTTTTAGATACAGCGAAAGTAAATAGTGACCAGGGAGGGAGCGCTTACGAAAAAATAAATAAATAAAAATAGTCTACTTCAAGTGTTCAAGGATATTTTAAGTATACTACATTATGTAGTAAGTATACTACTGTCATGTACTATTAGTAAATTTGTAAATGTAGGCTACTATAGACAGTAAAAGAAAGTGTTCAAGGATATTTTAAGTATACTACATATAAGTATACTACTGTCATGTACTATTAGTAAACTATTTTAATACCTCTGGGACTAAATTGGCCCACTTTTAGTGTATAAAAGTTTATGTTTAAGTGTACTAGAAGTGTAACAGTAGTAAACTTTAATGCATCCTTTTTTATCAACACTTGACAATTTCAATTTCATTCAACAACACAAAATTTCATTTGTGTCAAAGACTAGGCCTTGATCAGATTCAGAACAATGATCAAAACAGATGGATGGAGTAGATTGAGTCCAACACCCCCAACGCTTCACAGTCGTTTTCTCTTCATGGGTTACGCGCTTCATTTCATTTGGAAACATTAAGCAGTTTTGATTTACACACTGTTTAAAGTATGATGATCACGTTATTTTACATTTGAGTTAGCAATCTTCCATCACTTATTTATTTCAGCTTCTTCTTTCCCTGTGTATAACTTTCCCTACCGTATAACAGTGAAAACATGGATAGCTGGAAAATTCAGTCGGAAAGAGTAAAGTAGAATTAAAGTAAATTCCAATGTACACTACCAGTGGACTAGCCTACACAAAAATTCATATATGCAGAATTAGAAACATATTTGTTTTATATCAATATCTTGATCAATATTTTCAAACAATGCAAGTTTCATAAGACTATATGTAAAAAAAAGTATTTTTAATACTTTAATTTAACACGACTACAAGCCACGTATAGGCTACTTTAAATACTTAATCATACATTTAAGTTTGTAAAAGTAAAAGTACAGGTCAAATATACTTGGACTTTTCTCTCAGTATAAGTCGAGTACACTTAAATCTTGTTTGCATTGAAGAACTAAAGTCAGATGGGTTTGACATGCCAATGAGTAAATATAATGACAGAAGTTTCATGGTGAACTGTTCCTCTGCCTTCAGGCCACTCAACATAGCAAATGCTTGATGTTTTTTTCCATGCTGATGCGGCATTGACTCATGGGAGACAAGCCCTACCCTGTAGATTTCATAAAAAACAAAGCAAGACATGTTGCATAAGCAAAGTGTTGCCTTTACTGGTAACACTTAACACTATAGGTAAAAAGTTATTTTTTGTTTAACAAACTTTTGTTTTCAAAAATAATTCTTGAACAAATTAATACACATGGAAATAGTACAATAATCAGGAATAGGTTTATGTTTTTTAATTGACACATATTAAATGTTTTTCAAAGACTTAAAGTTCAATAAAATATAAAAATGGTTTTGCAAATAATCACTTGTGGCTTTAACTGGTTTTGAGTATTTTTAAGTTAAATAGCCGACTGTATATTATTTAATGTTCAATAAATCTGGCTACAATACATTGTACAAGTTTAAATAACTTTTAGGAATCGTTAACTTTATACTTTAACCATTCTGATTATCATTTTGGACTTTTTTTTTTAAATGGCATAATTGTGTGTCATGTTTCCTAAAGAAATCAGATGAATCAATTTGGTGTGTTTGAAACAGTGATGAATTTCTGACTGACAAATGTGACTAAATGCCAGATCATTATCTTTGTTTAAAGATTTAAAAAAAAAAAAATGCTGAAAACAGCAAAGAGAACCAAATTTATTAAATAGATTTTTTCCAAATAAGAAACATTTGACACAGTCTACGTAGTTTTATAGGACGATGGGCCAAGTTGATCTCAGACTACAAATATGCATACAAGGCCCTCTCAAACCATCCTTTAAAACAGGTCTCTGTTTTTATGGCTCTGTGGGTTTAAGCTCCAGTTAATGTTAAAATCAACGACTACCTCTGGAATTATTATCAGACTTCCAACAGTCACAGAACTGACATTTATAACTTTAACACACATTACACCGCATTCTAACCCGTTTTCAATATAGCTATTCCTGTAAATTTCAACATCTTTTCACCTTATGTATCATAGTGTTGTCACTTGACTGAATAATATTCCATAGTGTCTCATTATCTGTGTAAAAATGTTCCTTAGACTGTGATTCAGTGACCTAGAAATTCCCCTTTCTCCTCTGTCAGACCAAACTGTAATGGCATAAATACTTCTGTGATGTTTTGTGAAATAAGGTCACATATATTTGTTACATCAACCAATTATCAGACCACTGCAGAAACCATGTGAGGATTAAGACCGTCCTCCTCCACATATTCCTTGGAAGGTCTAATGTCAGTTCTGGTTGAATTAATCAGTGGTTTAGCACTTGAGGGTTCAGTTACTGGTCAGCTCTGACGCAGAGGGCCAGGTTGAACCCACGGGTCAAGAACCCCCTTCTGCGGGGCCCTCGTAAGTCGTCAATCCATCAAAGATGTTACTGTGTGTATTGCATGAATGGGCAGTAAATGGGGAATGCTGAATGAGGGACCGATTTTGCAGGACAATTGACTAGCTAAGTGACCTTACTAGTGGGAATTCTGGGAATTTCGAGATATGACATGTGGTTCGCATTAGTGCTCTGAGTGTTTTCACAGTGTTCAGCACACAGGCCTGTCAGACAGCACACTGGGAGGATGACACACTAAGCTGAGATGGAAAAAGAGCGGTAATTCCACTATGAAATCACACTCAACAATTGATGTCTGGTATACTGATGTCTGAGATTAGACTTTTTATTATATAATAATGCTTATTTTATTCTATCTAGAATAAATGACATAATATGGTTATGTTGTACACTAAAAAACTATCGTGATTTTAACAGTAAAAGACTATGGTAAAATGCTACGGTGAAAAACTAATTGGTTAACAGATTGATTCCGTGTCATATGATGAAATTTTACAGTAAAATATCATTAAATGTACAGTTTTTGGAAGTAAAGAAGAACAAGTTATTGTATAACTTACAGTGAAAAAACGTAAATTGACACGTGTGTGAGTACATAACATTTGATGTATGACTTTTGATGTATTTTTGTTGAAATAACATTTCTTCTTTCTTTTTTTAATCAGTTATTACATCTAATGTAAAATTAATGTTTATTGCATGTCGCGTGTTAGCTACCATGATGGTTGAGATGAGATTTAACTCATCATGTGACTATCTCGTCACCACCAAGTAAATTTTTTTTCTGGCAACAACTGTTTTTTTTTTGCGTAAATTTAGCATAAATTGTTTTAGTGAATAGAGTAGATAGAGCTTAATAAATAAGCCTATTAATCACTGAATCGAGAGATTATACTGTAACTGGAGTTCAAATGGTGAAAGAAATATTTTAAAAGCCTGCATGCCATAAACACAAATGTACAGAATTGAACCAATTTGTTTGTTTGTTTTTTTGTTACACTACATGATTCCAGTCATGGTCTATTTAGTCTCTGTTCCTCACAAGGACATATTGCTTCCATTGTGGACGGTGAATACAAAATAAGATAAGAAAACAATACAAAGTAAAGGGCTTAAATAAAACAAAGAGTGACGAATAAAATATATTTATATTTTTAGCCGAGTCTGAAATAGCTTAACACTTCAGTGTCATTGACATGTCACAAAAATTGGTGTGATTTACTACAGCAATCTAATGGGAACAGACCTGGGAAAAGGCACAGCTCAGCAGGAAAAGAAATAAACAGACTGTATATGACCCATTTAGTGCAGATAGTTCCCAGAGGGCCGAGGGGCTGCTGTGGGAACTCAGTAGACTATGTTTGAATTCACCGCAGTAATTATCATTAAACGGCTCTCTCACAGACAGACACACACGTAATGCATGTTGAGTTGAAAACGAAAGTTGCTTACTTGGTTTAAAAGTATATGCATACATTGTTTTGTTATTCAAGATGCCTTAGAAATAAAATCCATACAATGACTTAAAGCTGCAGTCTGTAGTTTTTTGGGGGTTAAAAATTATTCAAAATACATATTTGAGAAAATACATAACCAGCCAGTGTTCAAAACTATCTGCTTGCCTTAGCTTGATTCAAAGCGGTAGGCTTGTAATAATGTTTTTAATTCCAGTGGTACTGGTGGATTTCCGCAGGAGATTTGAGACGTCATTACGTCACATCTGTGCACATAAAAAAGGAGTCTCGACTAGTTTAAGCTATATTGCATGTGAAGATTTTGGAGGTGGAGATTTATAGCCTTTTCTTACAGAACTTGATATCGTTAAACTTATCAATTTGATGGCGGATCCAGAAAGGTTCAAACAACAATCACCAGTGACAACAGATTCACCCGCTGTAAAATACTAGACTTCGTTCGTACTTCGGAGTAGCTACATTAAAAAAGAAAACAAGGATACATATCGGAAGGACATTACATGTTGTCAAGCAATACTGATGTTGTTAACATTAACAATTTGAAGTATAATTTACACGGTTTTTCATGATATGTTAAGAGATTTTTCTATTTAATCAGTGCGATTTACTGCAATGTCAGAACCAGAACAAAAGTGGATGTTTCTTACTAGTTCATGACATTTTCCGGGGAAAATTATGTTGTTTATACTTCCTAAAAGAATAATCTGGCAGTATCCACACCGGCACGGTGACTGACAGCTGCAAACTCTCCTCAAACATTGTGTTCATCCTCGCTGTGCCGTGTCAAAGCACAACTCACGTAAAGTTGATAAGACCACAAATGACTTCAACTGGAGATTTCGAACAGAGATGGCGACACAAAAAACTTTGGACTGCAGCTTTAAAAATTATTTTTTTTAAATTTTTTCCCCATATTTGACAAAATCAAACTGTCTAGATGGTGTAACTGTAAAAATGTATTTACCCTAGTAATAAACAATTTTTTTTTGTTGTTGTTGTTGAGCAGTGAAGAAATTAAATTTTGCCCACCCATTCAAAATCAGTGTGGCATATCCATACACATCATGTAAAAAGACAACTTTTAAACACAGTGGACCCCTTTTAGACTCATGATTGGGTCATTTATAAAAAATAAAATAAAAAAACAACATATTGTGAACAAACATTTTGATGAGGTCCAAAGGAGTAATCTTAAAGGGCACCTATTATGCCCCTTTTTACAAGATGTAATATTGGTCTCGGGTGTCCCCAGAATGTATTTGTGAAGTTTCAGCTCAAAATACCCCACAGTTAATTTATTATAGCCATTTGAAAATGTTATTTTGGGCCCTGATTAAAAATGAGCTGTTATGGGTGTCTGCCACCTTAATGCAAATGAGCTGCATATCCCCGCCCTGCCTTTGGATGAGGGCGTAACTTGATACCGCAGAAGGTGAGAGTGAGAGACGCGCAGTTTTGAATGTCATTCAGCGTACGTTTGAATCGGAATATATAAATAGTACGAAGAGAGACTCCGGCAGAATAAACACTTGAGAATGGACTAGTACGTCTCGGTATGGTTATTTGATACATTTATGTACTTATAGCGTTGTTGTAATCGCGTCTTTTTGCAAGTATGGATGTGCAACACACACACAAACACTAATGCTGGCGCATTTTTTTGAAACTACATAACTTACACATTCTGTGATAAAGTTTGCTACGTACACGCGAAATTACATTTATGCGAGGGACCTGTGGCGTCATGTTTAGCTTGTTATACAGGTGCTTCTGTGGCAAATGTGAGAAGATGGCTAACTTACAGAACAACAACATATATGCAGTTTTTAATACAATATCTTTAAATATATATTTATAAAGTGTGGTTACACACTATACAAACAATGTTTAAATTATATACACAGACATCCTATGACGACAACAACTTTAGACGCATAATTTCGTTGTTGAATTGGCTGACAGACTGAAATTACTATTTGCTCAAAAATCATAAAATACACTTACTACACAGGTGACGGTGGATCGCAAACAGTAGACGACGATCCACACTTGAGGATTAATTTTTAAGCCACAACAACAGGATTAACCCACGAGTCCACGACAGAACATTATGTTTCCATGAGACATTACCGGCTGTCGTTGAAACAATGGAGGATGTGTGTACAGATCACCGAGGGCGGGGTCTAGGCCACAGCCACACTGTCAATCAAACCCCTTTCTCACTTCTACGTCACAAAGAGCTGAATCTCCGTACTGAACAGCTCGTTCTGAGGCAGTGGCAGTGCATATGATTTATTGAGATTGAAAAAAAAAACCAGTGGGTGGATTTATATCATTCTAGGGTGGTTTTACTCACATTTATGTTCAAACACCATGTAAAAGTGAATTTTCCATAATAGGTGCCCTTTAAGAAAATGAATACAGACTAAAAACAAGTATATTTTTACCTTGAAAATGATCTAAAAGGTTTGGGTTTTTATCAGTGTTTTAGAACATTTTACTTGGTTACAGGACTTCACATTAAATAAACCAAACCAAAATGGACTTATACACCACAATCTTGCTGTGAAAAAAAAAACTTGGTTAAAAGTAGCAATGACTGCAGTTAAAGGACTTACTCCATGCTATTTTTGTCACAACCTGAGTGTTATTTATACATATATACATAACAGTCTATTTGAATATGTTTTTTCCCCTTCATCGGAATAGGAAGAAAGTGTTTGGAATGAAAAGGAAGGCTCCACTCATTGACTGATTGAATTTCCCCATCTGTTTTTTTCAAAAGGAAGCCAGTTTTATTTTTGAGGTCTCTTCAGCAGACATCTCGTTCCTGGCTCAGATCAGTCTTCCCAAGAAAAACGAGGGCTAGTTGGAATTCCTCAAAGAGGGCAGGAAATAGGGTGGAGGGACCAAAGACAAGGTTGTAGTTGTGACCACATGGGAATCGCAAACATGACGGCTGTAGAAATTTGGCATGATGTTTAGTGCAACTTAATCTCCTAAACAGTTCTAGATTGGCAGCATGGCTTCCAGTAAAGGTAAAACTAAAAATAGGCTCTCAGTAAAAAAAAAAATATATATATCAGAAGTCTCTGACGTTTTTTCCACATAAATCTTTCAATTGTGGGTCCTTATTTGCTGTGAATTAAATGGCAGGCAGACCTTTACTTTTCATTGTATTAATGCCGTATATATTTAGCAATTTGAAATTAAATCATAGAACATCATTTTATACAAGAAATGAAAACTACTTGTATAATCATTTTTGGTTAATATGAGGGACACTACACCTATTCTTAATTTAGTTCTTGCCTTAAGAGGAATAGTGACACAAAAAAAATGCCAACGCATCATTCAACTCTTCTATTTTCAATCAGTGTTGATGGTACGTCCGTGACAAGAAGCTGTTTTGTTCTGAGAAAAACTTTGCATTCATTTTAAAACAAAGCAGCTGGGCTAAAATAAGCTACTTTATAAGAACATTACGCAAATTTAGCCTCTGTTTAATCAAGGCCTGTTTCCCCTGCCAAAGAAAATCAACACTCTTACCACTTCAGTTATAAAAACAGCAGGGTGTGGTGGTACCCTGTATAGAAATGTGTTTACAACAGACTAAATGTAAAAAATAAAAAATAGTCAAATAGGATATTTTCTGGGGTTTCTCATTTAGGGAGGTTCAACCTAACAACAAATGACAGAATTGAGACATTAAACAAACGAACACCATTTTAAGTTCATCAGTTGACATTGGTGGTGAGCCAGTGTTTGAAGAGCCATAAAGGTAACCTACATGGCAATTAAAGGGATAGGTCATCCAAAAATAAAAATCCTGTCATTGTTTACCCATCCCCATGTCATGCTGTTTGGCTTTAAAACAATATATGGTCCCCAAAACTGTTTGGTTACCAAGGAAAGTTTGGAACGACTTGAGGGTGAGTGAATGATATCAGAATTGACATTTTTTGCCAAACCTTTTTAAAGCATACCAACAGTCAGAGCTAGGAATGTTGAAGAGCTAGAATCGAGAGGAAATGACTCATATGCTGAAACATAAAGAATCATGATGCAACCACCACCAATTCACCCATCGTTTGAGGTCGTGCTAGGTTTCAATCTGGTATTGCCTTTATTAAATACTTCACAATTTCACCTACAATGAATGGTTACAAAATGGTTACCTTTTGTCAAATACGGACACGTTTCAATTTACAAAGCTGACATTTTGCAGAGAGGCAACCCAAAAACAAAAACCCAGATACTTCAGAGCAGTCAATAAGACCTACCACGTTTCAGGGAAAGACTGACAGAACTGTGAGAGAACAAAAGAAAGACATGATAAATTTTCCCCTCAACATTAGCTGCTGAGCAATTCAAGTTAATTTACAAACCAGATGCAAAGAATATGTACTATACACATGTATATATTTATATTTATATATATATATATATACACATTCATAAAATGGTTCAATTTGACAGCCATGTTACAAAGAAAAAAATAGCAGACTGCTTAAGTATAAAAAATAAATAAAAATGATCTCACATGTGACAAACAAGTATAACAGTAGGTCTGATCTGTGAAGTGGCACCAACAGACTAAACACGAATTTGAAACAATAGGAATATAAGGGGCATCCATACAGACATGAAAAAGGAGCCAACTAGTCTAAGCAGAAGAAATGTAGCTAAAATTTCTTAAAAGGATCTAAATCACTGGTGGGAACCAACTGAAAAGTGCCAATGAGCAACAGGAACTAGTTCAGTTCCACCTCAGGAGGCAGAGGGAGTGGCAGTAAATGAAGTCTCCCTGCTGCCAGATGATGTGGTGGGGTTAATGGGTCATAATCCAACAAACCTGTTTGGTGTAGGCTGATGAAATTGTCTTTACAATGCCAAAATTAATGTAATTCAGTGTCTCCTGATGTACACACCCTTAGAGGTCCTTAAAATGACATTTATTTAAACGTTTCTTATTTGGTTTTTTAAAATAGACATTTCGTTTTTATCTTTCCCTCACTACTACAGACTTCATCCCTCCCAATCCCAACCGTCCAATAGAAATATATATGTGAATACTGTGGAGTGTAATCTGGGCTGGCAGGGGTGAATAACTTTATATATCAGGTCTCAGTGAAGCCACACACCTAAAAGTCCTAAAGCAGCTCACAACAACACAGTAGAGTTCACTGTTCACTGGCAAAACGGTGACGCTGTGGGGTCAAAGCCTTTGAAAACGTCCTTTAGAGAGGCATTGTCCTGTTCAGCCGTGTCAGGCTGGGCGGGGCTATTGCCGCCAAAAGGGCTGCCGGTGCCGCTTGGTTTGTTGGCCTGCTTTACCATGGAGAACAGTGTGGATACAGGAAGGTTGTGGACCCCCGCGGGCTGCTCCGCAGAACCAGGAGGGCCCTGACCAGCCGTGGTTGGAGCACCTGTAGCAGGGGTCCCTGTGGCTGTCCCTGCATTGGGCGAAGGTGACGGTTTGGGTCGAGGGCGATTGTAGCTGTTGTAGCGATCCGTAGTCTGCTCCGTCGAGCTCTTCTCTGGTTCCGGCTGGTCCAGTGCAGACTTGCGCACAAACAGCGGCTCTTTAGATTTGGGCTTAGCTGAAGGTGCTGTACTTTCGCTTGACTTTGGTTCAGGGGGGGGGCTAGTGTTTCTAGTTGCCCCTGAACCGTCTGCCTTGTCTGAGCCCTGAGTCCGAGGATCGTACAGACTGATGCCGCTCAGCACGCTGCTGCTGCTGCCGCCGCCACCACCACTACCTGCACCGCCAGCTCCCACGCCTCTAACGGACCCTCCTGCCGATAGCAGCCGAGGGTCATAGGGTGCAATGGTGGGGCTGGTGGAAGGTGGAGATAAGGAGGCGGCTGGGGGAGATCCTTGAGGAGCAGGTGGCTCAGAGGTGGACTTGAGGGCAGATTTCTGTGGCTGGAGTCGGGGGTCGGCAGGGGCTTTTCGTGCCATGCGAGGGTCAACAGGTTTCTCAACAGAGATGGACGGAGGTGACGAGATTCCTGTAGAAGCACCTTGAGTGGGGCTGGATGAAGTGGCGTTGACAGTTTTGAGGATTCGGGAGAGCAGCTCAAAGTCTGGAAGGGTAGAGGAGGATTGATTTGATAGCTCAGCAGGAGGAGCAGTAGAAGGAAGAGAAGCGGAGTGGTGCTGGGGCTGGGTGCGAGACAGACGAGGATCTATGGCAGTAACTGGAGGGATGCCAGGGGGCAGTGGGAGCAAGTCTTGTTTGGGAATGGGGATAGGGATGAGGTCTTCAGGACTCCACAGCACCGCCTTAGAAAACAAAGGCTTGTTCAGGACTACATCCTTTTTAATGTGGCTGAACTGCTGTAGTTGGGAGCGGGGATCACGCAAAGCCATGCCCATCAAAGGGTCGAGAGGGATGGGCACAGGCTTGTCCCTTAGCATCCTCTCACCCTCCTCTTCCTCATTACTGGCTGGGGCGGTCAATGGAGGAGGTTTGTACACAAGTGGAGGCTCTGGTTTAGGGGCATGGGCGGCTGCATGCCGGGCAAGTCGAGGGTCTGAAGGGGTAGGAGATAGGGCGGATGAAGCACTGGCCTCGGGTGCCTGAGAGTCTGTGTTCCGGGAGAGACGCGGGTCTCGTGCCAGCCGGGGGTCTGCTGGTCGGCTGGGTGGAAGTGGGGGCTGAGACTTTTGTAGACGAGGGTCACTTGGAGCTCCATCCTGCTTGGCAGGGCCTTGGGTCTGGGTTTGTTGGCGTAAAGTTTTGAGAATGGAAGTGACACTGCCACCACCATCCTCATCTTCACTGGAATACCAGTTTGCTGAATCTCCTGTGAGTAAAAGGAATTGATTTAGACCAATTTAGAACTCTATCTGAAGGCTTGAAATTGCATTTTAGGTTGGTTAAAATTAGCCGTCAATCACTGCGCTCTGTTGTCACGTGACAGGGAGCTAGCTAGCAGTCAAAATGTAAAGTGCTGAAGAGAGATGAAAAGAACACCGTTACAATATCACATACCCAGTACTTGATTTGTTCTGCTTAAATACTTCACTAAAATGCTCCAAAACTGAATTTTTATTTCCTTCCTTTTGTTTTGTTTTTAATTCTCCTTTTTTAAAATTGATCATGGATCTGTTTTGCATCTATTGCATCTTAAAAAAAATCAGGCCCTGGAACTGCGAGTTTAATGAGAGTCTGCAAAGTAATGCCTGACAAAACAACATTAGTATTTACAACATAATGTTGGAAAACACTTTTATCAGAATTATTTGTATATTTTAAGTTGAGGACGTTAAGGTATTAGTTAAAAGTTTGTCAATGAAGAAAAATTTGTTTTGTGACAACCTTAACAAGGGACTAGGGCTGAGCGGGGCAGTAGGGGGCGGAGCAAGTTTGGTACGCTATGAGAGTATTGCAACACGTACCGTGGGTGGTGTAGCGCAGTTTTTAGTTTAGTTTGAATATCGTTACATCCCTAATATATATATATATATATACACATACATACATTTTAGTTGTTGTGCTCCTAAATTTTAGGTTTGAATATTGTTACATCCCTAATATATATATACACACACATTTTAGTTGTGGTGCTCCTTAATTTTTTTCTTGTGCTCCAAACTTTTTGAAGCTGGGAGCACCAGTGCTACCAAGTTAAAAGGTTCATTTTGAGCCCATAATCTGATTTTCTTTTTCTGGTAGTCTCATCTGAAAACATCAGCCTCTGTTAGTTTCAGTAGTATTAGTGCCAGAAAGCACCATCTAGTGGAGGGACAAGATATTTTGGTGGCAAGATTGCACAACCCCAGACCAGAGGATGTTTACAGTATTATGATGTCCTGGGCAGGGTCAAGCTCTGAGCAGAGTCCTTGAGATGTTTCCTTTCCAGAAATAGCCATAGTAAAATATACATTTGAAGTCAGCACTTTGAAAACCTCAGCTATTTGTATGACAACAATGTTACAATAATCAAAATGCTTTCTTGAAAAGTATTTTGGTAAAAAAAAGGAACATTCCTGAATAAAAGATATGCATGTTGTTTCCAAAGAAAATATGTCATATGATTGCACTGAATACTGCCACCGCAGGAAATGGAGTTGTGCAGTAGTACCTTCATTCTCCCTCTCAGTTCCTCCTCCTTCAGCAAGCCTCTTGGCTCTCTCCTCATCTTCCTGCTGTTTCTGCTGGAGCCTCATAAAAAGCACACGCTGTGCTGGGGGGAGGAAATCTGGCACTGCCATCCCAGGCTGATTAGATGGGCCTACATTAGGTGCACCCTCTACATTTCCAGAGTTCTGGTTCCCAGGTGACTGATCATTGAAGTTTCCACCACCTCCCCCTTGAAAGTTGTCACCTGTACCGGGAGGCAAAGAATGGGACTGAATACTAATGTTTCATAAATACAGCAGCGTATGACAATAAAGCAGCTCAACTGGTAGAGCATGGTGGTGGCCAAAACAAAGTCATCGGTTCGACTCTTAGGGAATGCATATACTTTGATTTAAAATCAATTTGGATAAAAACATCTAAAAAATGCTTAAATGCAACTGTGGTTTTGCCAGCTCTGAATTTACAAAACCAAAGTTGAAGTAACAAATGAACTCACCATCTCTTCCACCTCCATCTATTGACATGACTTGCTGCTGCTGGTAGAAGTTATCATAGAAGTTGTTACCAGATGATCCACCACCTTGAGGCATCATTCCCGCGTTTGGTGGTCCTTCTACCTGGCCAAAATTCTGCATCATTGGCGGTCCTGGTGGAGGGCCTTGATTCATGTTAGGTGGGCCCATAGGAGGCATATCATGAGGACTGCCTGGAATTATGTGTCCTGGTGGCGGGACACAGGGAAAGCGAGGTGGAGGTGCACCTGGAGGACCTACAGGAGGGCCCTGAGGTCCAGCAACACTTGCAGCAGCATTAGCAGGACCTGGTCCTCTGTAAAAGAGAGCATCTGTCTCAGTATATTCTGTATGCAGCTAGTAAGTAAACCAACATGATTTGATAGAAAGAAAAAGACAGCTAACCTGACACCAAGTTTTTGTGCTAGCTGTCCTGTGGGCTTCACCACAATCTCAAACAAGGAGGGGATCTTCTTCCCAGCATTTCCTCCACAAGCAGGTGGTGGACCCATAGGTGGCGGAGGAGGACCGTTGGGGTTTAGAGGCCCTTGGAAGGTGCCTCCATCTGGGCAGGGAGGAGGAGGAGGGCCTGGGCAGGGCCCAACTCCAGGACCAGGACCTGGGCCAGCACCAGGGCCTGGAGCTGGTGGACCACTTGGAGGAATATTACCATGTGGGGCAACAGGCATTCCAAATTCCATAGGCGTGGAAGAATCCCCTGGAGAAGGTCTTGGTGGAGTTGGGAGAAGACCAACACCAGGGGGTGGTTTTGGAAGAGGGTTAATGCCTTGCTTTTTCAATTCCTCAACCTCTTTCTCATCTTCTGCACCAGCTTCTGCATCCTCTGCCAGCATCTTAATTGGAAGAAAAAAACATGTGTGATGTTAGTCAGGGTCCACAGAAACATCAACAACTCTACAAACTACATTTAAAATATCTGCGATGACCACCTTATCCAGCAGCTCTTGAGTATCTTCTGTTAGGGAGTCATGAGAGAACATGCACTCTTCACCATTCACACAGTTCCCTGTGGTATGGAACAACTTGCAAGGGAAATCACGTGCCGTAGAGTCAAGGAGTTATTTTACAACGTGTGGAAACTCTTACTGTTTTCAGAGTGCAAGTACATTATAAGAGCTTATATGACAATACCAGCAAGCAAAATGACCAAAGGATATCATGCATGTAGGGACAGTTTTCTGCTCGTGCACAGAAACCAGTGATGTAAAACTTGCAGAGTTCCTTCTTCTTAGGCAGCTCAATGTCATGGCTAAAGTTACAGTGGTCACCCTGATGATAAATTGACAGGAATTAGTACAAAAATAACTATTATTGTCAACAAGTCATATGAGATTTTACATCATATTATAAGTCAGACATAATTAATTTATTAAAACATACTAAAAACTTTTTAATACTCAGAAACAACAAGGACATCTAAACTGTTTCTCAACCAATTTTATCTGGAAAATCTTCCAAAGTTGGATTACTGTGTTTACCCAAGTACAGCGGCCCTCAATATAGTATTTACAGATGGCTTTCCCCTTCTTGTCTGGCCCATGTTTCTCCTGCTCATGTCTCCTCGGGCCTCCAGATCCATCCTAAAGCAGTCACAGAAAAAATAATTCAGATGCTTATTTATGTTCTGCTGATGAAATATGAACCAAGTAGATAATCTGAAGAACTGTCTTACTCCCAAGTCCATTTCTCCGTTGTTATCTTCATCAGGACCTTGGTCTCCTCCACGGCCTCTCCCTCGATTTCTCCCTCTGCCCCGGTTCATTCCTCGACCTCCTTTCCCTCTCCCGCGACCTCGTCCACCTTTCGCACCTGAAGAAAAAAACACAAAGAAATGAAAAACACTCCAACATAAATAATGGTTTACCTTCACATTTAATAGTCAAGCAGAACTCACCCCGCCCTCTGTCCTTTGATTTCCTGTACTGGTTTAGTTCTTTTGAATAGTCATCATAGTCATCGTCTCCCATGTTTTCATAGTCATCCTCTCCATACTGTCAAAGAAAACATTCATGCTTTAGGGGAAGTAAAAGACAAACTGACTGATGTGTAAAGCTTGCCTAGTAATAATGACAGATTATGTAATTCAGGATATCTGACCAATCATGTGTTTTTCAGTTATTAACGATTTTTGGAAAAGATTTTGATTTATACTCACAAAAAATGCAATTTTAGCCCATTAAATATTTTACAGCAGAGCTATATTCCCTATAGAAATGTAATGTTTTTTTTTTCACCATTTTCCACATAATATATTGCATAGCCTACATTACATTTACTATATTTGTTTCCATATCATTCAATATGAACAATGTTTGTAGGATATAATTGGGCAGGATGTGAAATAATAATAAAAAAATACAGTTTTTACTTATCCAAATAGAAAAATGTAGAAAGTACCGAGATATATAAAACCTATCGCCATTTAACCAAAAAATACCGAGATATGATTTTTTGGCCATATCGCCCAGCCCTAGGTATGAGCTTTTGTTTAAAACATGAATTATGACCCACCTCCATCTCATCTCCATACATGCCATCACCATCATCATTCTCTCCTCCCATTTTGCCCCGTCCTCGTCCTCTGCTGCCTCCTCGCCCACCACGTCCTCTCATTCCTCTCCCTCGACCTCTCTGGTTCTTCATGCGGTTTTTGCCACCTGTGTGACAGTAATAATGGTCAGCAGATGTAATTGCACACACGCTGACACACTGGTGTAAATTCACACACTTTGAGCTGGAGAATGAAGTAGGCAGACACTGATCATGTGATACTAGTTATAATTATGACGCAACTAAACGACAAAATCCACCCATACATTATTAGAAATAATGTATTGCACATATGTTTTATTAATACCCATTCAGCCAGAACCATTCACCATTAAATTAACATTCACCTCTGCCACGAGGACCCCCTCCAACCTCTTTGGCCTTGCGGTACTGATTTAATTCCTTGGTGAAATCATCATAGTCATCATCACCCACTTCCTCATCCTCTTCACCTTCATATGTTTCCTCCTCATAGTCATCATAGCCACCATAGCCCTGCTTGTCCATCTTCATATATCCGCCTTTCTTTGGGATGGGACCTCCATGAGCAGAGGAAGCAGGAGGGTACCCTCCTTGAGACTACAAAATATAGACTGGGATTAAAACCTAATCTGATTGGTTGGCCAGTCTAGGTAGTTGTTGTGGTATGAATGTTATTTTAAAATCAAATATAAATGTTTTACTAATATAAATGTTACTTTAAATAGAACAAAAAACAATGTTTTACTCACAGTGGGAGGATACTGAGGGCTGTATTCCCTGTACTTCCTCTTTTCACTGGGACTGTAATCTGAATCATCACTGTAGTCTGAGTGGTCATCGCTGGAGGAAGCGTGCCGCTGCATTACACACAAAAACATTTGATAAGATGATACAGATGATATAGACTATCCACCACTAAACGTTTGTAGTCAGTAGGATTAAAAAAATAATAATTCAGCAACGACACATTCATTTGATCAAATGTGAATATATGTGACTATACCAGAATTTCCCTGTTGAACAGATTCTTAAACACCTCTGATAGTTCATTGTGCTCACTCGCTGTGATTTGTCTGTGATTGGCTACAATGATCAACGCTTTAAAAAAATGTTGTAAATAGATGCTCTTCACCAAGTACTTACACAAATGCACACGAAAGCAGGTGTGTATCAGCGGATCCCTAATATATCTGCTGATAGCTGATAGACTCTTGCTTTCAAACGCTCCCGTGTGCATGTGTAAGCCCCCGGTGAAGAGCAACAAAGACATCTATTTACAACATGTTTTTGAAATGCTTACATGTTGAACATGTGAATACAATGGCCAATCAGAGGTGCATAAAAATCTCTTCAAAATGCTAAGAGGAAAATGCTGGTATCATCAAAATTATTTATTTTTTTTAGTACCAAAGTCTGTACTTTTGCCAACACTAGTACAATGTCACAAAATATTTCAATTTCAAATAAATGTTGTTCTTTTGAATTTTCTATTCATCAAAAAATTCTGACATCAAAAAAAGACCACAATTGTTATCAACATTGATAATAATAAGAAATGTTTCTTATTAGCAATAAATCAGCATTTTAGAATTATTTCTGAAGGATCATGTGACACAATAATGGAGTAATGATGCTAAAATTTCGCTTGGCATCACAGGAATAAATATTTTAAAATAGAAAAGTTATTTTAAATTTTAATACGATTTCACAATATTACTGTTTTTTTATTGTATTTTGGTCAAATAAATGCAGTGCTTCTCTCAATATCAACACAAACACTTACCTTGTGCTTAGATTTACGCTTTTTCTTGGCCCTCCTTTTCTCTTTTTCACGCTCTCTCTCCCTCTTTCTCTTTCTCCTCCGCCGATGTGACTTTTCATCATCCGATTCACTGACATGGCGTTCTTTGCTGTGGCGAGGTTTATCCTGGGGATCAGCTCCCTCACCGCTGGGCACCTCTGCCTCTCCGCCATCATCCTCCAACTCGCCTTCTTCCAGTTCCCCATCTTCTTGCCTGTTTGACATGTAAAAAGCACAGAAAGAACATCACAACTCTGAACAGGATTACACAGGAATCTTGGTTGTTGTTTTTTTAATCACTGCCATTTGAGAAATCTTGATCTATGGTAACTGGTTAGTTGCACAAAAGCTACTGTTGTCAAAAGCAGTGCAGAACAGAACATTAACTCTATTAATTGCTTTTTAAGTGGGCCTTCATTCTTAATTCTGACATGGTGACTTCTGCTGATCTGCCTATTAACAATTCACATGTCTTTACGGTGTAGATAACTAAGCAAATTGGGATGTCTTAACAGCATTTTATCTTCAAACTTTCAGGCAGTAAGGGTAGCGCTAAAGGGCAACAGGACTGCCAATATGCCAATATAGTATTGCATGCGTACAGATGCAATACTATAATTGAGTTGCTTCAAGCATCACACTAGTGGTGTCAAATGTTGGCAGATTATTTGTCACATGCTGAGAACAACCCAGAGTCATTACAGAGCCGATCTGTTTATAGAAGATGTAACATACAAGTACAGGACACTGGTGGTAAACACTCATTACGTTCAGGCAGAAATGCCCTTTAAAACTAAGATAAGGAGTTGCCACATAAGACATAGAAGCAATGCTGCACTTTTGAATTTTGCATTGACAAAACATTATCACCTAACCCCTCAACTTTGGCCTATTAAAACAACAGATCCCAGCAATTCAACTTCTGACAAGAGAATGTGTGATTCCAGATGAACTGCAATGCAAAGCTGTGTGTGAGATACGATTCAAAAGATACAAGATCGATTATTACCACAGAAGTTAAACCAGCTGCATAATGTACAAAAACGCTTAAGTGATGACAATTTAAAACTCTCACTCATCTTCCAATCAGTATGAAGTCTGCATAAAGGTCTTAATACAACCATTCCTATAAACTTTATTGGAAGACAAAACTTATTCTAGTGAAATTTAAATCCTCCAACTATGTGGATATTTTTCAGGATTCTTCCAAAGCTTTTTTTTTTTTTTTTACAATTAGTCTACAATCAAGAGACAAACTTCTTTTCTCAATGGACTGTCTGTACAAGATCTGGCATTAAATTAGGCTAAACTTATGTCATCTGCTTCTGAACATGTAATGTCTTTAAAGTATTACAGAGGGATTCAATTTATGAATTATGACTGCATTAACTACAAATCCCTCGGTCTCTATCAAAATAATCTCCACAAGCATTTATATCATGTTGTGAATAAACATCTACGAGCTTCAGCATATATCTAACAGCTCTAGCAAGTCTCAGTGAGCATGCTTATTATTGAACATACTGAAGTACCAAAAGAATATGGTCAGACAAAAACCAGGCCACACTTGTAATTATTACTTGTCAAACACACCTTGTGAAAACAATTGCCAAAAGAAAGGATGCCAAAGTAAACAAGGAAGGGATTTCTTACATCATGTAAAGTGTTGCAAGAAAAACTTGGCAGATAGACAGCTTGAAAACTACCTCTAATTTTACTAAAGAAAAGTTACTAACAAACTTTGTTCTCTTTAAGTACCCAAGTTATAAGATACAATATCATGCAAAGACAAACAAATGTGACTAAAAAATACTGGCCTTCGTATTTCTGGTAATGAACTGAAAATACTTACTGCGAAATATTAAATTTATGCATAAATGATTTTCATGGAAGGTGATAGGTTGCATTTGGGGCATTTGCAGACAATGGTGGTATGGTTAAGAACCTTTGTGTTTTGCTTCATGTTTTGGTAAGACCTTGAATGCTTCTGAGACATTGGACAAATCACTGGTTCATAAGGGATGCATGTGCACATAAAGCTAACTAGTTTACAACAAAAACTAGAGTATGTTGAAACAGGAGCACCTTTTGTGGAACATTTAACAGATTATTTACAATACGTTATAGATTTCTAGTACTGTCGACAATGTATCTGACGTGAAAGACTTGAGGGACAGTATTTAACCAATTAAGGGAGCCAAAACATTAAAAATAAGGAGGGGAAATAATTTTCGTTGTTAGTTCCTATCAAAATGTCGTACTGTTACTAAAATGTAGCTATTATGTTAAACCAAAATTTTCTTTTAGAATAGACATGAATAAAAAAATAATAAAAATAGCTGTACTAACTACTTGCACTACAAGAACGTAATACTTGAAAATATAGAGGTATCATTATATAGTTCTTTTTAACGTTAAAATAAAAAATAACGTTATCAATAAATCTAAGTGCGTAGCTCGTGACACTTAGCACACACTCAGGATGAGTGCTAAACGGTGACAAATTTAAATCGTCTTTCTTAAATAATGATATTACATTAAGATAAACTGAATCGTACTGTATTCGATGGCTAATTGAATGAATTGAAAGAATGGTTAATCAAGCGACCAAGCCATAATCCATGCTAGTTCGTGGCTATTCTTTAGCTTCTGTTAGCCGTGTTGTTGTTGTATTTCACGTAGCCGTCGGCTAACTCTGTTAGCTTTAGCTTTGTCCGGGCCTCGCGATGGATAAAAATACAAATTCCTTAATGCGCTACCGGGGATGAATTTTACCACTTATCCGTCAAATTACGTACAATTTGCGTTCGCAATTAAGATTTTAATTGGACATTAATAACCAAAAACTTGTTTACTCGTGTGTGTTTTTTCTTTTGTCCGTCCGTTATTTATCTGTGATGAAAACATTAAGTTACTGGAGCAATGTTTTGGCGTAGTTGTGGCCCGCTTGGTCTTCGATCACTTAAAAAGCTTCGAAAAGTGACGGAAAATGTAAATTTGATCATATTCGGAATGTTTTCCTGATTCGCTTGTGACCTTCCAGGTTGCGCTGTTTAACGTTTCAAGATGGCGTTTCGTTACCTCTGTACGCTTCCCAGAAAAGGCGACTTTAATCCCTTTGAAAGAAAAAAGCAAATGCCCGTGCTTTTGTTTTTGGAAAAAAGCAAAGGACAAATCAATAGTTGGATAGAAATATGATGATATTACTCGACCTTTCGTCAGTGAGAAGGCTGTTGTGTTCGTGGTTGGCTGTTGGGGAGTTTGGATGGACAGTCATGCTTTCCACAGCCATTTCCTCTAACGTACTACATTCAGTGCAAAAAATCAACTGTCTTATGCGTTACTTGACTTTGATCTACTTGTTGATTGGTTTTAGGAAGAGATTCAGTTCATAGTAGTCAATTCCCCACTAACAGTTTAAAAGAGAAACAGGTTGAAAACGTTCCTGAGGTTCTCCGTCCTACAGTTGCGATGTGAAATGAAACTCATTCACTTAAAATGGCGAAGCTTCTTCTCCGAGGAGAAGGGGACGGGCTTATGTGACGTGGATTCATGACGTAGTCTGTCACGGAAATGACCGACCGGGCCATGAAGAACAATACATTATTTTTGACCATAGTAAATATATATTTCGAATTACAGTATTTTTTGTGACTCCAGATTATTCAATAATAATAATAATAAATACTTTATAATATATTTCAGTTTCTTGATTGCATGCTTCTTCCTTTTTTGATGTTAAATTTTAATAAAGATAGATTTTTTTATTAGCCTATATTAATAGTATTATATCACAATGAAATACAGTAATAATAGCAATAATTTAAATAAGTCATTCTGGTCTGGGGCTCCTTGTGAGTTT
This sequence comes from Pimephales promelas, assembly GCF_016745375.1. Next base: position 6,557,777 of record NW_024121166.1, read on the forward strand.
GTTTCGGGCCCTGGCCCAATGGTTGTGAACCATTGCTTTAACTCGCCAGTAAACCAACACAGTAATTCTGATATACATATTGACTCTGTGACACAATCAACTGCTCCTGAAATATAAATTATGTGTAGTCCATAAAGAAAGGCTATGATGAATGTTCTGTAACATGAAATAATATTGGCTTGGTGTAGAACTTATTTTTTTTGTTTTGTTTATTAAAATGTCCTGCTTTTTAAAAGTTCATGCCCTGGGAGCATTATTGTACACAACAATTATGTCCATAAATAGAAATATCCCACCCTTCATTAAATTATATTGTCTTGGATTAAAATATCAGTTTCTTAAAGACTAAAATATTTAATTTAATGTAGCCTATATTAAACATGCTCATGGAAACAATAATTTAATAATATAAACAGTTATGTATATTCCAATAAATATATTATATTTTATCTCTCTATAAAGTTAAGACTATTACAATATTTCTTTACATTATACATTTAAATTTAGTTTAAAATCAAAATCAAGTTAGTGTGATCTTCATATACATTGACTGAATAATATTTGAGAATGTTTAAAAATAAAAAAAGATACTTTATTCTTTGAATTTCTAATGTGATTTATGAGTAAATGTTATAAAGAGACTTATGTTCTATTAATATGTAAGTAGATTATAACACAATGGTATTTGGATAAAACAAAAATGAGGAAAACATTCTTTCCTATTTCTATGGGACATGTTTTTTTTTAAGTCAGGGATGTACAGTACACAATCATTTAATTTGACTTTATAAGAATTTAAACATATATTCAATACATTGTGTGATGTATTTAAAAGCTTTAGAGTGTATCCATGTCCATTGTTGTGCTCTGAATCCGTCTGAATCTGGCGCGTTTGACCAACTCATACGTCATCATTGTGCGCCTTTACGAGTATCTCTAAGCGGCACTTCTGTAACCATTGAATGGGCAGTGGGGAAATAAACAGGGTGTAGAATATTCAAACTAGCCTCTCAGTTAATTTCTTACAACTTATTATTAAAACCGAAAATATTTTAAAATGATTGATACCATCGAAAAAGAAGACAATATTATCAGCGAGGAGGAGGCTGCACAGTATGATCGTCAGATTCGCCTGTGGGGTCTGGATGCTCAAAAGAGGTTTGTGGAAAACGTACATAAAGAACAAACGTATTCATGTTATTATAAGCGATTTTTCCGTCTCTTTAAGTTCTTCATAAACATGATTTCAAACGCATTATTTGTTTATCTTTCACAAAGAATAGAGTATCAGGGCCACCCCACGAATTCATTTTTCTGATAGTTGTGCATGAATAGCAAACAATATAATGTAACATAAATAATATATGACGTGTATATAAATGTTGCATTTTCAGACTTAGGGGATCACGCGTATTACTTGTTGGACTTCGGGGACTTGGAGCAGAAGTAGCAAAAAACCTTATTTTGGCTGGAGTTAAAGGACTGACTCTCCTGGACCATGAGCAGGTATTAATTAGACTGACTTAAAGGGTATTTCACGTCATTCTGTCATCATTTGCTCACCTTCAAGTTCTTATTAATTTTCTTCCAAATCTGACTTTTTTTCACTGTGGAACAGAAAAGAAGATGTAAGGCAGCATGACAAGAATTCGCCATACATGTTTATTGTATGGAAAAGACATGCAATAAAATTGAATGGTGACTGAGGCAAATAACAGCTACTTAACTAAGTGGTATTTTCTATGACTTCCATTAATCAGGTGACAGAGGAGTCCAGACGTGCTCAGTTCTTGATTCCTGTGGATGCAGATGGAAAAAACCAGGCCCGGGCGTCTCTGGAGAGAGCTCAGTTCCTCAACCCAATGGTGGAAGTGAAGGCAGACACCGATCCAGTGGAGAGCAAGCCGGATGACTTTTTCTTCCAGTTTGATGCGGTGAGTGCCAGAATCTGTAGATTGGACATACCTAAAGCACACAAAAGGCAGATGAACAATATTGTTATTATATTCTAAATTACCATTTGGTTATTGATCATCAAACTAATATTTAAGAGACAAATGAGTAAGTATTGTAAATAAAATAGAATAAAATCATGCAAAACAGCATTGGACCGAATTTGTTATGCAACTTTACGGCACATATTACAATATAGCCTTTTTGAATAAAAATCCCATAAGAAATGGACAGGAACTGTCTTTTTGACTTTCTGTAATTTTAAGAAGGATCAGGTGTGTGTTTATTTATTTTTTTACTGAAATTTTTTATTGAAGAACAAAAAGTACGTACATCGATACACATCAGGGTGTACACACAAATACATAAGGGGAAAAAAAGATTTTGAATATAGTAATGGGAAATTATAATAATTAATTGAAATATAAACATACATTTTTTTATTACCATCAGGTGTGAATTGAGGTTCATCAATGATAGATTGTTTTTCTTTGTGCCTTTCATGTCCACTAGATGTCACTATACACAATTGATCATTTTTGTTTAGGACGGTTATATCCTCTTTTTTCCCTTATTTTCACCCTATCTATGAACAGCCAGCGTCAGATCTAAGCACAGACTTTTATCTGACTCTTTGAGTTTGGTCTTTTCCAAGTGTGTGCTCTTTTCCAAGCGAATGAAATGTTCCAGGCCATATTATAAATTAGGACTCTGTTGTTGGCTGTGGAAGATGCAGTCAGCATACATACCTTGTTCAAAGCACAGTCAGTCTTTCATCTTCTCCCTTTCTGTGAGCTGTCTGAACTGTCCCTCTGGGAGTGCTAGTGAGAGTTCAGGAGGAGGGGGTAGAGATGGTGGGAAACAGACACAGGAGGGGGGTTAACATCATCTATTCTCTTTCATCTGCTTCTCTTGGTATTTCGTTGAGAAGTGCACAGACTAACATTGCGTGTGTATGTCTTTGTCTTCTCTTGTTTATGTGTGGTCTTTTTTTTTGTGTGTGGAATTTTCCTAAAAAACAACGCACGCTGTTTAGTAAAGAGATAGCCAACAATACACTGAATTATTTCATCGTCGGGACCTGTACATACATGAAAAGATCATTTGAGACGACACATACTAGAAGGTTTTGTGCAACAAGTACAAAAGCATTGCTAGTGCAGGTGTTGATTTACATCTATGGAGGCCCATTTCTGCTACATAAGAAAAAACATACTCATATTGATGATAAAAAAGTCACAATGATGAAATACTAAGTCATAATGATGATAAAGTTGCATCATTTTTTTTAGTCGGTTATAGATTAAAATTGTGACATCATAATTTCACATTTTTATCTCAATTACGAATTAATATCATAATTTTGGCTTGACTTAGCATGCCATCCTTTAGCCCTTATGTAATAACTTCGACTTATGTCAATTATAACTTAGTATGACATATATTTCACTTTTATTCTCTTTATTTTTGAGGACCAGCTGTGTGCATCCAGGAACATTAAGGTCTTCCGTGGAGACATGTTTGGCTCGGATGTTCTCCGACCCCTAAAAGCGCTTTTATAAATGTAACATCATAAATTATTTACAAAAGCATTATTTATTTTCTTATGTAGTGGAAATGCATAACATCAAAGACATCTGTCATCATTTACTCACTCTCATGTAATTCCAAACATGCATGACTTACTTACTTCTGTAGAACACACAAGGAGAAAATAATGTACTGTTCATACTTTTCCATAATTACATTTATAGTCACACGACCTTTTATAGCTTCAATAAGAATGCAAAAGTGGATAGTTGTCCATAAAACATGGATGATACTGGGGTGTACGGTTTGAAGGACTTGCCAAAAACTTAAACTGAATGAAAGAATTGACCTCATGTAATGCCAAGTTACAGCTATTTAGCAGAGGCATATGGTAGATGCTGGGAGCTCTGATTGATATCCCATCCACTGTGGCATTATTTGTTTCTTCTTTGCATCCTCTAGAGGTCACTGCTTGATAAAGGTGTGTTATTTGTCGTCTGGATGCCTGGAAGCACGTAATGCTCACAGGAAGAATATGTGTCAAAAGGCAATGTCTCACCGCATGTTTCATAATGTCCCAGATGATCTTTAACAGTGGTGAAGGTGTTACTCCTAAGGGCACTACTTCATTGCAACAGTATTTCTGAGAAGTGTTGTTGATATCCAGGTGTGGATTGTGTAACCTTTGGAGATCTTTTCAAAAAGGCCTACTTAGGATAATCAGTTAATTTCATGAGTACATTAAGTTATGAAGTCACAGATGGTGTTCTGACAAGAGAAGTAAACAAACCCAATTCAGCAGATAAAGACAACGTGATGATTCAGCTGTCCTTCAAAATACACCCAGTTAACGCATTGTGGCGCATGCCACTGGTATATCAGATCGGTATTAATATGCCACCCCATTCTTATCTTAAACCCAAAATGTGGGGTGTGAGAGGTTTGGGACCTTGGATAAGAGTGCTAATGTTTTGGTCAGTTGTCATTCATTGCCAAACTTGCAAGGTGTGTTTTGAGGATGCATCAATGTCACTGGTTTGAAAACAACCACATATTAATGCAAGTTGTTTTGTTCAGATTTGTCTGACCAGGTGCTCCAAAGACCTCATGGTGCGAGTGGACCAGCTGTGTGCCTCCAGGAACATTAAGGTCTTCTGTGGAGACGTGTTTGGCTATCATGGATACATGTTCTCCGACCTCGGCCAGGAGCATCACTATGTAGAGTAAGTAAGGGAACGTATATGAAAAGTGTTTGTGTTTGTGTGTGAAAATAAAAAAGTATGTTCCTATTCAAACTTGCCAGAGAAAAGCCCAAAGTGGTGAAAGGGTCTAATGAGGCCAATGATGGTCCTGAGGCAAAGAAACCAAAGGTCGACCCCAATGAGACTACAATGGTGAAAAAGGTTGGTGTGTTGGTAGATTTGATGTCTGTAAACTATAGTTTTCAGTTTTCACTCACGTCCTTTCAAAGTTAAATCAATGCTTTAACTTTCCCCCTCAATCTATCTTTATGTAGACTGCCAGTTTCTGCTCTCTCAAAGAAGCCCTGGAGGTTGACTGGACAAATGAGAAAGCCAAAAGCAGCCTGAAGCGCATTCCTACAGACTATTTTCTTCTGCAAGGTACACCTTCAGATTATTTAAATATATTCAAAATTCAATCAACCTGATAAAAAGAATAGCGAAATAGGTGTTTCCTTCCTAAATTGTGGAATTTACTAATTGATCTACAGGTTATTGTCCGTAGTATATTCCAGACTCAAAAAATTTGTTTTATACTCAGTCGGTTATGTCTGTCTGTAGAATAGAACTGTAGGATAGAAACGATTTGGGAAAAAAACAATATATATACATATAAAAAACCCATATATAAGGTTTGGGGCCAGGAAATTGAAATTTTCAACAAAAAATTCACAAGCCAACATGACATCATGACTTTTGCGTAAAGATACACGCCACTTTCAAGTCAAGTGGCGTGTTATTTCTACGCATTTTGAGCTATCTGCATGTATCCGCGTGTATGTCTACGCCATTAACGTCCGAGTGATTCCGCGTGTCCGTACACGCCGTCAAATGTCCGCTCGAAACGAAGCAAAATGTAGATCTACATCTCGGGAGTGATCTTTTTTTTCTTCCTAGGATGGTAAGGGAACAGTCATAAATGCCATTAACTCCAGTGACGGTTAGTTTTAGGGACGGGTTGAGGTAAGTCATATATTTACATATACAATAATAACGTTAAGTCAACGGCGTTCATAAACACGATTCATAAAAGCGATTATGCGTCTTGATGGCACGCCAAAAATGGAAATGCGAATTGGTGTGTCATACACACGCTACTTCATGAGATCATTCTGCAAAAGCTAAATTTTCATCATCATTACTCCAGTCTTCAGTGTCACATAATCCTTCAGAAATCATGCATCATAGTATGATGATTTGCATCCTTGTATATTATATTATATTGCTTTGTTGAACACTTGTGATCATATCACATGAGATGGATACCAGGTGCAAACAGGGCCTTAAGTGGTTCAGTTTGTTTAGGCGACTGAACACATTGCAGTTTCTTCCTGCAGTCTGTTGTACACCGTTATCAGAGGGAGGGCCTGTTGATCTGTGTAATTATAGTCAACAATTTTCTTTTTATACTAGTGCTCACCTGGTGTCCTCACTGAGACTGGCTCATTTTCCATCACAGGCTGTCCATGGCCAGTCATGTGCAGTGGCTCTCAAAAACAAAACATGCCACCTCCGCACCTCTCTATCATTATAACAGACTCTGACTGCACCTCGCCCCTCCCTCTAGTGCATCTAGTATTACATTTATGGAAAAAATAACACTTCCTATTTGTGCACTGAAGCAAGACTTTAAATACATTTCTGTGCTCAAAAATACCACGCGTCATTTCAAAGAGCTTTTGAGGAAGAGCCGTTTCCTCTGTCTTAACTCACTGATTTATTTGAGGTTTTATCACCCCAGTGGTGCGACTATTACATCAATGATTTTTTTTCCAAACCCTCAGATGTTTTCACAATCTGGAGAAAATTCTATAAAGAAATTCAGCTATGAAACTTGAAATTGTATATATGTGCCAGATAGAGTGAGATAACATGAATGCGTGGGTGTGTGTTTCTTTGATGTGTGTGTGTGCTTCGCTGCCAGGTGGAAATGCAGTGGGCTGAGGTTCTTTGTGTTGTAGTTGGTGGGCAGTCAAAAAGGGGAAGTGATACTTTGGAAAATAGCCTAAAGGGGCTCAATGCCTTTTCACATGCTGCACAAATCTTCAAACATGTCTTTCCTCTACTCGCCTCCTCTTTTAATGTGGAAAACCCACTCTTTTCCCAATCAGTTTCTCTTACTTCCTCCAACAGTGCTTCTGAAGTTTCGTACAGATAAAGGTCGTGATCCTCAACCAGACAGCTTTGGTGAGGACTCTCACCTGCTCTTGCAAATCCGTGATGATGTTCTCGAGACTATGGGCCTGAGCTCTGAGCTGCTCCCCAACACCTTTGTCAGGTATTTACTGACCCACAAACTTGGTGTTCACTGTTCACATTAAGTTTCTCCAACATCTTTTTTTCCTACCAACCAAGGATGTGCTAATCTAGTTGGTGAACGACTAGTTGACCAAGATAATTACAGTATGTCTGGTTTCAGGTTCACCAGACCCTAACCAGGTTCCTAAGTAGACAGAGTGCAACCAACTGGAACTGAATGCAAGTGTTTTTAAAAGATGAATTATTTTTAACTATTCAGAGGCATGGCATTAAAAAGAAGAAGAAAAAGGGGAGGAAAAGTAGCGTAGATCTTCTCAGTTTAGCCCAAAGTGTAGGGTATACACTAGGGTATACATGCTGGAGTCACCATAGATACATATACATAGATACCTCATTAGCAGCTGTTTCTATGGGCCACTATACGTAAGCCATCTGCCACATCGGAAAGGTGTGAACACTCAAGAGCGGTTGAATGCAGAAATAAAAAAATAAAAAAAGTCCTGAAAAATAAAAAAGTTGACGGCAAAATAAATCTGCCATGGTCAGGTGGTACTCTACGAGGACATGAAGGTTTTTTACAAGTCAGAATCTTGTAATTAAATTAATTACGACATTATGCGTGTGACAATTTTGTTACATCGCAGTACGCGTGTATTGCAAATGCAACCGTACACTCAGGTTACACACTCAGGTTACACATTCGCTTTGATTTTAACACAAATTGGTTCTTCCAACAAGGTGACAACACTGGCCTGGCCTGTTGTTTCACTATCAAAAAAGAAACGGATTAGACAGAACAACAACAAAGTAACAAAAGTGCCCTTGTTGATGAGCGCCCGCGGAAACACACAACTTTAGTTTAAATGAGTAGAAGATGTTTTTTTATCAATTATAACATATTGAGAGAAATAGCACAGACAATGGATAAAGATGAAACTTTGATATCGAGCGCCTGTTCACGCACAATATCAAATAGAGTATATGCGTTCGGCTGTTCGGATATACTAAGCTTCGCATGAAAACTGAATTGTACTGTGTTTTCTCCTCACAGTTACTGTTTCTCTGAGATGGCCCCAGTGAGCGCCGTAGTTGGCGGTGTTCTTGGACAAGAGATTGTCAAGGTGAGATTTTGATCTATTTATGTCTATGCAAAATACGTACCATTACAGGTACTCCCACTACACAATCTGTGAGCCATTTACATCGGTATCCCCTCTTCCTCTCAAGACATTTCTTCCAGCTTGGTTGAGATTAGGGATTCTGCATGTTATCAAATGGGCACCCCCTACCTCGACGTTTCATCAAATTTAAACCCGACGATGTCTGCATGATGCAGGTGCTCCTCTGCCTCCCAGTGAACCACTTGCGACCACTTCTAAACTCAATGTCCGCCTGACATACTCTTGCGTAATCTCGCAGCATCATAGCCTGCCGTGCTTTTGTTACCTTATACTCCTCCACCACTGATATTACAGAGTCTTCTATTGGAAGATTGCTGTCTGTGCTATACAGGCCTATGGAGCGTAACACCCACCCGACCATCTCCTCAAATTGTTGTTCATCTTCCTATCCGCACCACAGTAGAGATGGGTACCTCATAAATGAGCAGTGGCCAGAGCAATCTAAGTAGGACCCCATGCTGGTATCCCTAGGCCTTTTACTTGCCTAAAGTCTTGATTGCAGACCTTTTATTGTTCCATTTATACATAAAATGAACACACTTTGCTTTTTCTTCCTCCATATCACCGTTCAATCAGGTTCTCCACAAAACCATCCGCTTTCACTAGCTGCGAAAGTGACTTTTCTGATGAGGCACAGTGAGAAGCATATGGCAGCTGCCCTCTCCATCAGAATCTGGGCTAAATCCAAAAGTTTTATCTGTTGACAGTGTGTAAATGCCAGAAATGACAAGGTAATATTCCGGTCACTGATGAAATCCAGCGGAGAGCTGCTGAAATCTTCTCATATGACTCCATAAACTTAACGAGATTAAATAAGACAAAGCGCAGTGATGTAATCAGTCAGTCTAGAGTGGATAATTACACCTGGATTTTGGACATAAAGAGGATCTCCTGTTGCGTAGGCCATGTAAAAACACAAACCCATTCCAGTTACAAACGACGGAATACAGTAAGTGATAAACATCAATATTTCTCTTGGAGGGTGATGTCATAGCCCAGGCCGGGATGCGGTGGGGTCTTTGAGAGGGTGGGGATAAGGGCTGTGTGGGGTGATGGAGTGAACGCGGTGCCTGGGCAGGCCTTGAACCCACATGGCGGTGGAGTGAAGCCAGGCTGTCTCGCCATCTCCCTGCATGATGAAACAGGCTGCAATTCGCATATGGCTCTCTGTTACTCGCTGCCCCTCGCCCATCAGTCTTCATCGCCACAACAGAGAATGTGTCCGACGCATCCGATCAAAGCACTTAATTACAGAATTGTAAGTCTGTGGCGTCTGTGTCTGAAAGAGATTTTGTTTGCATGTGTTTGACAGGCGCTGTCTCAGAGAGATGCTCCGCACAGGAACTTTTTCTTCTTCGACGGCCTGAAGGGCAGCGGAGTGGTCGACTACTTCGGATCCAAATAAGTGGCCCCCGGAGAACACGGAGAGATGTGTGGCGATGCGTATGTGCTCTCGAAAACACCATGGACTTCATCGTCTGCCAGTGGCCGCAGGCATCGAAATCTGTCTTTTGGACGGTACCTTTGCGTAGCAGTATGCCACACACCGACTGATGCCAAGAACAACAAGAACATTTTGTCCACACGCTCTTAAATGTTCACGCACACGTTTTTTTTTTTTTTTTCAGGAGGGTTATGTGATTTCTACGTTTTGTATTAAAAATAAATAAAAAGCCAATGGAAATAAACATGATTTGTATTGTTTTGTGCTTCTCCAGTCATCGATTTGATTTCAATAATGTCCTCTTATGTGTTGCCCAAGGTCTCTTTTCAATGCTAAATTACATAAAATGAAGCAAACCACTTTAAAGGGAATTTAAAATGAATACAGAAACGTCTAATGCTCCCTTGAGCCATTTATTCCCAACGCAAATTCCCATTCTGAAATGAGGCTGGGTGAGGCTTGTGTAGTGAAAGCACAGTATTTTTATTTATCTTGTCAGGTGTGGGTTTTTTTTTGGGTGACGTGATTAACGGGAAGTTCTTTTATTAGCTCAGCCCAAGGTATGTCATTTACTGGACTGGTACTGCAGGGTTTACAACCCTGAGGCAAGTAGGCACTCGTATGTTTTGATTTTTATGATTTCATAGAAGGAAATGGTCCTGCCTGTCCAGTTATGGACAAAGAAGAATGGAAAGAACGTAAATGAACTTTCCATGTGATTGATTGTCCATCCTTATGCTTAAGGAAACTACAGCCTCATGTAATGAAACAAACAGTACTAAATGTGCCACATTTGTTTTGGACGCACATGATGTTGCGACTGTGCTGCAGACATGCAAAATCAGGAATTCAGGCATTAAATGGAAAATAAACGTGAGCCTTTGATGACAACAGCATGGGTGAGTCATTCTGAATCAGATGAGACTGGTCAAACTGGTTGAGCAGGTGTTGAGTGGGAGTGGCAGTAAGTCACGTAACCTTTCTTTATTTATTTGGTTAAGGGAAAGCATTGACAGTGGAAACATGGGTTACCGGGTACCACTAATAGGCCAAACTTTTTGAAGATTCTTATCATTGCAGTTTTGAATCAGCATGGAAAAGATTTTCAACTGTGCTTTGCTAATAATAACAAAACAGCTGTTAAAGATCACCGAGAGCCAAAACTCCTACAACAGACAGGATGTCTGTCTACCAGCATGTTCACCCCACAGTGTGCATGTTTTCAATGTAAAGTCTGTAAAGTCACAATTTTGATTTAAATACAAGTAGGCAAAAAACAACCATTTTTTCAGTGCTATTTTTTCATTACAATTAAACAATGAAAAAAATGTATTAAAGTTACCATGAAATGAAAAAAAAACATTATTTTTTCAGAATACATGCTATTTATCCTATTGTGAATTATTTATCTGTGCAGATTTATGTTTACCTTTTTGATTAAATTTTTAACTCAATCTTGCAGTGAAGTGACAGACTTCTCTCTGGTGACATACTGGATTTCTCCAATCTTTTAGTCTTTCTTACAGTTGACCTCAAGCTCACGTTCAGATCTACCTCCATCCATTATAATCTATTTCACTCAAATGTACTTCACAATTCTGAAGAAAAGACCTGTTGCTAAAATGACTTTGTAAAGCAACCTGTGTAGTCAACATTTTCATAAAGTCCTAATGCAAGGCTCAAGTGGTTACCAGAAAGTGTCAGCAGCTGATTTTATAGATCAGGGTCAATTTGCCACTTAAAGGAGTAGTTCACTTTAAAAAGATATGTTTGCTTATAATTTACTCACCCCCATGTCATCCAAGATGTCCATGTCATTCTTTCTTCAGTCGAAAAGAAATTAAGGTATTTGATGAAAACATTCCAGGATTTTTTCTCCATTAAACTTAATGGACTTAACTGAGAACCAAACGGTTCAAGATCCAAAAGACAGTTTTTTTCAGTGCAAATTGCAAACTGTTCAAATGGCTTTAAACGATTCCAGACGATGAATAAGGGTCTTATCAAGCAAAACGATCGCTCATTAAACAAAGTTTAAGTTTTATAAGCTCAAATGCTCGCCTTGCTCTGTATTGTGATGCACGTTCGTAATTCTCCGAACGCGTTCATCAAAATGAACGAATCTTTTTCCGAGTCAACTCGTTCATTTCTTTCGTTGAATGAACCAAATGACATGAAAAAGATTTGTTCATTTTGATGAACGACTTCGAACAGGAGAGTCACACACACCACAAAACAGAGCAAGCTTGCGTCCATTTGAGCTTATAAAACTTAAACTTTGTTATTTTGTTTAAATGAGCGATCGTTTCACTTGATAAGACCCTTATTCATCGTCTGGAATCGTTTTAACACTTTGAACAGTGTGCAGATTTCACTGAAACGGTCTTTTGGACCTTGAACCGTTTGGTTCACATTGAAGTCCATTAAATGGAGAAAAATCCTGGAATGTTTTCATCAAAAGCTTAATTTCTTTTTGACTGAAGAAAGAATGATATGGATATCTTGGATGACATGGGGATGAGTAAATTATCAGCAAAAGATTTTTTTTAAGTGAACTGCTTGGTCCATCTTCAGCACAATTACACAAAGATAATGTGATGTGATGATAATGTGATGTCAAAGATAATGTGATGATGACTAACAAAATGTTTATTTTCACAAGGCAAATTACTGTTATGGACAATTACAATTTATATTCAAATGAATTTCATTGGTTGTTTTAAATGAATATAAACAGTATTTTCTTTTTCTGCCATTGAGTCTACAAGATAATGAAGTGTTCAGTAATGCAGTCCAATTCCTTAAGTACCGTACTTCACATCACTGCCAGTGCCAGTGAGAAATGAAACAGCAGCTGCAGCTGTAAAGAGACCCTGAATGATTAACATTCACTGCTCTTTCTCTAGCTGAGGAGAGAGCAGGATTAATACGGACTCTGAGTTAAACTCGTCGTTTTAATTATGCAACCTTGCTCTTATCATGAAGGAGCCCAAGGGGAGACGATCTAACTTCACAACAGATGTGTTGCTCCGCTCCCAGCTATAAAATGCATAACCATGTGACAGGATAAAGAACAGTCTCAAATGATCAACAACCCTTTTAGGAACACTGATGAAGCCTGAATGAGCCTGCATGGGAAATGTTCTGGGCATACGCAAATCAGGGGATCCCAATCTATCACATCTTGTTCAGATAAGACGGTTTCGCAACACACGAACCATGCAAGAGAAAAGGTTTGTTCTGTTCATTTAATGCGGGCAGATGATCCAATAATAAAACAATAAAAAGTGTAGCATTTTAGCCCTGGCCTAAAAAATATGCTTATTGTATACATGTATTCGTATATAATTTATATCGACGTGTGTATTTGTTTTGATTTGATGGTTGTTTGCAAAGCCATTTAAATTATCGTTATTGATCATATACCTCTAAATTCAAGGGAAATGAAACAGCTGAACTTATTTTTTTTAAATGTTTTTTTTTTGTTGTCTTTTGAATTAATATTGTCTTTAATAAAACTATACTGTAGGCTATATATATATATATATATATATATATATATATATATATATATATAGGCTATATATATATATATTATATATATATATATATATATATTTTTTTTTTTTTGCAAAAATAGGCCTATTCGAATATAATTGAATTGGCTTTACTGACAAGACTTTTGAACAGCCATTATGACTAGTTTTTGAAAATTGTTGTATTTAATGCGTCAAATCCTTTTGAGTCTGTAAAAAACGACATCAAAACACTTTCGTACACTTTTGCTTGAATTTATTGAAAATGGTAAATAAAAAACAATACAAAATCAATGTAAAAATTTACATCAAAAATTCCAAAAGACAAAAGTACAAAGCTAGAAAAATGAGTCTGACATGTTTAGTGTAAATCTGACAGTACAAATAAGGCCTTTCTGCATCAGAGAACACTTGTATTGATGAGAAGTCATAAAGGTGGCCACAGGAAGACCACACAACTGTTTCACAGGAAGTCATGAGACAGGCAGCCACAGGAAAGGAATCTCTGATCCACAATATGCCATGAAACTCTGTACCGACATTACAAAGCCAATGCAAACAGAAATGAGTGGTTAAAGGAGTTTTCCCACCAACTGGCCACAGTTGTTCAAAAGTGGTTTCTGAGGGAAGTGCTTGCAACCATAACAGGGTTATTACCTGTAGGCTATAATGGCCAGACAGAACCGGATCTGACACGTTGATTCATAAGCCATATTAGGGTAGTAATTGTTTATCTTGTGGACATCTAAAAAACCTATGATAAATTGATTTATTCACGTTCTTGATTGACGCATGATTGTATTGTATGCTTTAAATAAAATGTATGCTTGAAATAATATAGTTACAGTGTAATTCTGTCTTATTCTTGTTGCTTCAAGCATATGACATTTTATTTACAGCGTACAATTACAATCATGCGTGAACGCGTGCTCCCCGGTTCGTATGATCACAGAAGAACCTGAATAAATCGCAAGCTGCTCGTTCCCGGGTTCATGTAGGAACACGGGAGAACAACACGCTCATCCGTCGCTAATAATGTGCCATCCAACTTTATATCAGCGTGCCATGCATTTCTACGGACGTCCAAGAGAAACAATTACAGTCCGAATAGGGCTTAAGTCATCTGGTAAGACTGGTAATAACGTTTTTGTATATAAAAACGTAGATTGCAATATGGCATAATGCCGAAAAGTAAGATTGACTGCCCCTTGACAACTGTTAGTAGTGGGTAGTTTAACATAGACCTAATGTCTATGTTTCTGCAACTGGCCCCTGGATTCGGACATGAATAAAGTCACAAGCTAACCTATAAATGCTGAAAATAGCTTATGTCCCACTGAGAAACAATAACCGCCCGAAGACTGCTATAGAGAACAAACTCGTTCAAGTATGATTGAAGTTTGGCTCAGTTTAGTTCTTTTTGTAGACAAATAAGTTACAGCAGAAAATACAAATGGATTTTTCTCACAACCTTCAGAGATATTTGGTCCATAAAACACAACACTAATGAATATCTCCATGCTTATTTAATCCACTTGAAAAATGAATATAAATCATCAAAAGAAGGACATACAAAATAAATTAGCTTGTGCTTCTCAAATATTTAATTGAGAATTATCTGCGAAAAGTACATTTCATGGGGATTTTCACTTTTTTTTTTCTTTGCAGGACTCCAGATATTCAAATCTAAATAAAATGCAAGTAGAAATCCACTGGATTTTAGAACAACTGCTTCCAGTGTTGGTCCAAAAAAATGTTTCCAGAACAAAACAAATCTCAAACCGAAAAAAGGAACTTAATGTTAAGTACTTTAAGGTCATTTCATCAAAATATACAAAATACGTAAGAAACAAAACTCCCTGTTTATTCTATCCTATCCGGTCCTTTTTTTCCTCACAAAATATGTACATGTTTAATCCATTAATATTAACAAATATTAACACTGCTCTCCAGCCATTTTGATAATAGTGGTCTGGCTTTCCCACAAGGCTTCCAGCCTCACTCCTGTACCTCCATTGGAGGTGACCAATCTTTGAATTAAGTGGCAAATTTGTGTCCCCAAGTGTCGATTCAGGTAAGGGGGGCAACAGGGCCGGTTTACCCGCACACTATCAGCTGATTGTCCCTGATGGCTTTAGTAAAGGAAGGGTTCAAGAAGGATGTTAGCAAGGCACGGTCCAACTGTGCTCCATTAATAAAGTATGAGAGCATTCCATTATCTTAATAATCATCGCCCGTTTCCCATTAATGGTGTGCGGGTGCGCGCCCTGCGCTACTGGTGACTGATAGTGCAGCGCAGTTATTGCTCCTGTAAGGCGGCTGAGAGGAAAACCCATGACACATAAAGTACTTCTGGGCCCGAGGCGCTGTGCAGATCTAATCACTCTGTTTGCTTGAGAGCGACCCGGGCTTAATGTAACTTCACAGCATTGCAGTTAGTTGCAGAGGAGTATGCAAACGCACCGAGAGCCACGCACTCCCACTGACATCTCTACTGGGACACACGCTTCAGTCACTATGCTACATGAGAATCCATGAAAAAAGATGACAAAACAAACAAATAAAAAAACACAAATTAACAACCAAACGTGACATCTGATCCCGCAGAAAAGTCCCAGAGTCTTTAAGTGGTCGGCAGGAGAGCGCCTGCACTCTTCCTGTGACGTAACCCGTCTGTTTATCTGAACCCGTGCTGGTAGAAAGCATTGATGGTGTCGGCGACGAATGCGACGAACCCGTGGTACAGGCCCCTCCAGTTTTGCCAGCGTGGGTCAGCATTCTGAAACAAAGATGAGAGGAGAATGAGCTCATCATCTGTTACATGCAATACAAAATGTGTAAGGGAAAATAAGAATCACTAAAACTTGTTTTTGTACATTGCAAAGCACTCAGGGACTGTAAAAAGAAACAGACGACCTACTTAGATTTCAGATATTGCTCTAATCATCTGCCTACCTTTGTGAAAAAGAAGTGAACTTAGCATACTTTTAAGAAGTGGGAATAATGTACTTTAAAAATGGGAACTTTTGGACCAAATTCAGTGATTTTTGGTCCTAAGAGTTCCACAGAAGATATAAGTACATTTTAAAAAATTTAGATGACTTCTATTATTAATTTATATCAGGACGCGAAGAGACTTTCAACCAGTATAACAAAAACTGTTTATGAAAAACATTGACTACCCTCGCTTTACATTTAATTTTCTTTGAAATATGGTTAAAATGTACAGCCAAATGTACTGACATTAGTATATTAAACTAAAAACTACTTCAATGTCATTTCTATTGATACTTAGAACATTTAAAATGTGGTTTAGTATCTTATTCAACACATCAAAATAAGTTTACCTCTTTAAAGCATGATAAGAGATTATTAAAACATTATGATTTAAAATGTACTTTAAAATAAAACTTTTTAAGACATAAAAAGTCTCGAAAGTGTCTTTTAATACAATTAAATGATCTTTTATATCATTAATATTATACTATCTGCAAATACAGCTTGTTTAACAATATACTTTTAAAGTACAGTACACTACAAAGTGTACATTCAATACTATTAAGAACTTCTTGTAAATACTATTAAATACTTGTTTTTGTCACAATAGCATGAAGCAAAAGACTCTGGAAAAGTCGATTTGAGGTCTGTGTCTTAGTTCCTTCCCCGTTTGGAAACTGAATTTCGAAACTTTGTGTAATTATTAGCTTTTTCCACCTCAACTATCCTACAGCAGCCGTGAGGTAATTGCTTCGACTTTTGTGACGATGTGTTTGAGTGGGAGTGAGTGTAAAGGTTTATGTTAGCACAGATGTGTGTGAGCACAGACACAAGGTGGGGTGAGGCAGTGTCAGACAGACAATATCTACACAGAGGAGTCAGGAGAGGCAGCACATTACTCCTCAACAGCTGCTATGAGTCATCCGCTAAAAATAACTCTGCATGGGGGGGGGGGGGGGGGGGATCAAGTGAATGAGGGAAAACAAGAGAGTGAGAGTAGAAGAATGAGCTAAACGCAGAAAAAGGTGCAAGATGGGACACATTATTGTGGCGGTCAGGGTGACTACATCCTTCGACCAATGAATTTCCTATATAAAAATGCACATTTAAAGTTTTTGTTACTAAAGCATAAACCATTATGCTAACAAACATGTTTATTTAAAAGCTTAAATACTAACTAATTAAGTTAAAACAAAGTTTGACAATTTAACAATGCTTCAAATAATAACACAAGTAAACAGTACTAAAGAACAAAAATATATATTAAGGAGCTGTGTGGTTTTCCTGTCAATTTTGTTGCTTAAATTATTAACAGCATGTCTTACAAGGCTTCATTTACGTTGCACAGATCCAATATTTTGAAACATATCCAATCTTTTTGCCATCTGTTACCTAAGATAAATTAAAAGCTGAAAATGACTAATATTATGTAAGATTTTAAGAACTAATATACTACATGTAATTACTAAATATTATATTACAAAAGTTTTTTAAAGATTTTATTTATTTAATATGATTAATATACTATATAACATATTGTAAATAATATATTGTATTACAATATATATTTAATATAATTTAATAGTTAAATATATTTTGATAATATAACAAAAACATTTATTAACAAATTATATTTCCTATAGAAATTAAATTTTTAAAGACTTATTAATTAATTCCCATGATTAACATACTATATTAAATATATATGATAAAATACATATTTAATATAATTGAATAGTTTAATATATTTCCAAAATATAACATATTTTTAAAAGTTATATAAAATAATATATTAAATAATTTATATTAAATAAATAAAAACATTTATTAACAAATTATATTTACAAAAGATTTGATTCATTTCCATGATTTCATGAAAATTTAGGAATAAAAATGGGAATTTGGAGTCTAACTAGGGCCGTGACCATAGACTGGGACCATTGAGTGGAAAAAGTCTCCCCACCAACAATTAGAAATGGCCAAATTGTCCCTCACCCCATCCAAACTACTTGACATTTTTCTCAAATATGGACGTTTTGAATTGTAAATACGCATTTATGATTCATGTAATTCCTAACAGAGTGTGACGTGACAACACACGTTTTAGGTTTTCAACATATTAGGCAATAAAATAAAAGTTCATGAGTTCAAATTCAAAGTAATTCAAATATTATTTGCAAAAAAACAAACAAAAATTTACACCTAGAACTTCCTTCACTGTTCTATTTCTTTATGCTTTATAAACAAAAATGTAATCCCCCCCCCCCCCAATCTTCAAGACACGGTTACAGTTGAGTCTAAGAGAAAGAGTCTGGACAACTGTAGGGACCAAGGCAGACAGTTCAAGAGAGTGGGAGGAGGATCTATGGTCCGGCGGTCTCACATGTTACGGTGAAAGAGAACGGTTTTGTGAGCACGTATACAGCACAATTGTTGCACTGCTCCGTTTAGGGAAGTCCCTGTCATGTCATTCTTTTGCCAAACACAGTAAACAAAGCCTTCATCCAGTAAAAACATACTGGTATCAGAGTTCAGTGAGGCCACACGACAGGTCGCATGCTCACATGACCACAACGAGACATACTAGTTTTATTGCATCGCGTGTGTCAGTGCAGGTGTGTTAGCATGTACGGGAATCTGGGACGAGTTGACTCTTACTGAGAAAACAAAACGATTGACTCTTGCTAAAAATGAGGAAAGTGGGGCACACACTTAAACATAAGTAAATCAAAGAGCAAAGAGGCAAAGCAGTGACGTCATGGGTGTTTGTCTGAGGAAAGGAGGGGGGGAGGTGGATTAGCCTATGTTTACTCCTGCTCGCTTCACAGACTAGCTCCTCACGCGATACAACAGGGATCCAGAGCGGGGAGAGAGGGAGGGAAGGTTATTAAGTTCAACCACAACTGGAAACTCGACTCCAGTCACAACACTCACTACAGGATTGTGAATATCATATTGATCCATTTACAAGAAGACCCACTGGAGGCTACATTTGTGCACGCCCTGCCACACTCGCTCATATTAACAAACAGACACTGCCCTGCACAAGCCTGTTGACTTTATCACACTTAATGACGCTTTGGCATATTTAAACTGTTGCAACTAGACAAACGTGATCCTCACCCTCTGAAGAAAAACATCGTTCATCTGGTCTCCGATGATCCTCAGCTGTAGGGCCACCCTCTCGACCGCCTGCTCCTCCAGCCTGGGGTTGTCCTCCGCGGCAGAGCTGCTGGACGTCGAGTCTTCTGAGGAGCTCTGGTTGTCTGCTAGCACATCAGGCAGGGGAACTTCCTGTTCTGTACCTAAATAAAAACAATACGAGTACAAATATTATCGACTGCACACAATTCCCTGAAAAGATGAGTGTAGATAATCTTTCAAAAAGGATTTAACAATTTTTCCAAGTAAAAATATTTCTTTATTTATAAATGTTTAATTGATAAATATAATATTTTTGGGGGGAGGCACACAACATGAACTGACCTTGTCCTAATTAAAAAAACATGAAAAATCTGTTACTTTATGAGACTTATTGACATTATTTTTACAGTCATGAAAGTCTGTCCTCTCTGTATGATTATCGTGTAAGGATCTGCACCACATGACTATAATTTGGTAGACATAAAAACAAGTATATTTAATTAAAAATTATATTTGAAATTCTTTTCTTCACATCACCCTAACATTTTAACTTTTAAAAAGCATTAAAATTATTAATTAATTAATAGAAGTTTAATGAAAAAAAAAAAAATCAATAGACGTGCGCGGACCCTCCTGATGACAAAATTGTTGTTACCTGAACAGTGCGAGTAGCGGACGGCTGAAGTATACTTAAGACTTTATTTGAGTTCTTCAACTAAATGCAACCCCACTTCTGGTTGTTTAAGATTACTGTTTGTGTGCAATTGTATGCAACTGATCCACTGCTAATCATCATTTCACAAGTTCACAGTCACACTTAAATATAATTAGAGGGAGTAAAGTTCAATGCGTATTTGGCGTGCTGTCCGGGGTGCTCTCCACCCGTGTTAATTATCTGAACGTGCTCCTCCCAAACTTTGTCAATAAAACATCCCTTGTTGTCATACAATCTGATAGATACTGTCAAACTAGTCCCTAAGTTCATTTAGAGTTACTACTTTGAGTAAAAGTGTACCACTGCAAAAATGTTAACAGTGTTCTCATAACAAACTGAGATAAATGGGACTGTTCTACTATTTAACAGGCAGACATGCAAAGGAGTGGACAATCTAACCAAATACAGATTCAACAGAGCTTAGAATAGCAATTCTCTATTCGTTTAAGTAACTTTTGTTATGTTTGTTTTGTTAGGTCATGTTATGTCCTATTTGACTTTCACATTCTGTTACAGTAGCATCAATACTAATCTGATTAAATATATGACAACTCATCATCTTTTATTGATTGAATGGAAACTTCAAATCCGTATTCATAAGGTGGAAAGCAATAATATGTATCACCTTTGAAAAACAAGTACTGCTATTTCAACATGGCATAACATCCCGCCCTTTAATAGCTTGTTAAAAATCACCATGAAATTAAAATGGGCAATTCATATTTTTCTATGAAATTGCAATGATTTATCTGTACACTATTTTTTTAAGTAAATGTGCACTAATTATTATTTTTTTAATTAAAAAGACTCTCCTATGAACAGAATCAAGTACCGCAATATTTTTTCTTTTTCTTCATTCAAGTCACCATTTCACTGGGATACATGTCACAAGGACAAGTCTAAAGTCTATACTAAATGTTATTACATTTAACAGTGTTATTAAAGGACTGGTGTTGTTAAAGATAAATTTGAAGTAAACATGATAAATCTGTTTCTTGCTTAGCGCACTGAGAAAATGCCTCCGCGGAGAGGATTAGTGCTGCAGCCATGAGAATCCGCTGATCCTCGGCGCAGGTGACTTGAGAAAGCGGGAGTTCTGGCTTGTTGCCAGGGTAACTGCAAGCCGGCGCAGCCTGAGCTGAAATCCAGTCATTGGTGGACAGGAATGAGGGGTGGGCTGGGATAGGGTGGACAGTTGGAGGACAGGGAGGGACCAGGGACAGGCTATCAGCCAGTGAGGAAAGCCTTTAAGGAGGAGTGTCAGCAGAAGTGTCAGATAAGGTTAAATGATTGCTAAAGTTAGTTTAAAAATATGAGGAATAGAGAGCGGAAGGAGTGAGAGAAACCACAACATTGAGACGATGCGTGATTCTCAGTGACAGGCTGCCATTGTGGACTGAGCAGCACTTGACAGGAAGCCAACAGCAAAGAACATGTCTAAACATGCCTGAGCTCTCTCACTGGGGAGGGGAGGGCACGCATGTCCTGCTGCATTTTAATGCTTGGAGCCAAAGCCATTGATTTTGTCTTCTGAATCTCATTTAAATATATTATGCTAATGATTTCCACCATGCACTGACGCACATCACATAAACAACATTTCACAAGCATGATCTCTATGTTGTAACGCCTTGCCTGAAATATCCCTGAGTAGACAGTCCTGCTGCTGGACACTGTCTGAGCTGAAGGCATCTTGTGTTGGGATGTGGGGTAGTGGTGGGGAGACAGTGGTGGTCTGTGTGACAATGGGTCGGTGCCGGTGGCAGGGCTGAATGATGCTGCCGTTGGGCCATATCACCTCCATCCTGCAGCTGTTCGGTGCTCCGGGGTTGCAATCAGCCACCTTGCTTTCCATCTCTGGTCGGGCCATACCCGTTACGGCCTTGACACGAGACGAGAGGAAAAATGTTAAAGAAAACATCTGACCAGTTTGAACGTCACCTGGTTTGTTTAAAAATGCAGCTGGACAAAAATGACATCATATAATTGCATGTAAATCTTAAGGGGAACACATTCAAAATTATTCAACTCTATAGACCAAATAAAGATGAAAATAATTTTGACTTATGGAATTAATAATAATAACAATTAAAAGTAAGAAAATCAAAACATTTTTTTTTCTTATTTGACCTAGCAACCTATATTTTGAGCGTCCACAAGATGGCAGAAACTGCAGCCTCGTGCTCACGAATGTGTTTGTAAACAAATCCGTGCACGCGATGTCACACACAGCATCTCGCGCGCTTTAACACAATCTTGCGCTAACACTCAGTGCATTTAAAAAGCTTAATTCCACTGGAATACATATTACATTTTCCTAATTACGACATTGACTATGATTTTATCATTTTTTCTCAATTGGCAAAAAGGGCTTATGTTGTGAACGTGGAAATTATGAAGCGTCGGAAAAGTGGCACCAACAAACGCTCAGCCGGTGACTTGTTGAGTGATGCAAGGTTAAAGATTTGAAGAGGTGGACGTTTTTGGAAACTGGCAGTTCTTTGATATAGCAGCATAGTTTCAATGCTTGTTCTATTACACAAATAGCCGGTTATGCAGTACTGGAACATTAGCAAAATCCCTTCTTCCAACATAAGCAGATATGCTACTTCTGTTTTGCAACATGGCAAGTTAGCTGGTTTTTTAGCTGGTCTAAGACGGTCCAAGCTGTTTATTTGTTGGTTGACCAGATACTAGTATACTAGATACTACTAACAGCTTGACTGACCACCTGGTATTGGTCTAGCAGCTTGCACCTGAACAAACGAGCAGCCCAGACCAGCTAGAAACCAACTGTAATTTCCAAAACACCATTTCCATAATAAACTGAACATTTTAAACAGGGGAGGACAACATCGAACCCCATTTTTACACAAACTGTAAAAAAATGGTAACGTTGTTAGCAAATATCTGATCTAAAATGAAAAAAAAAAAAAAATTCTAGGCTAATGATTTTTATTCGTGTAACCTAATGCAGTTTGGTTGATTCTGTCATTTAAATAATGTTTGTGCATCATTAATGAGCAGTAATGTGCCACATTTACTGGCTGTCAAATAGGTCATTTTCACCGACCACTGTAAAAAACAAAGAGATGCATGTTCAAAAGACATTTAGGCTTACCTTCAAAAATGTGTTGCAAGTAAGTAAATGTTTTTCCAGGGTTGTTATCCTCTGACACCAGATATGTGTCGTGCGTGCTTCAAAAAGACTTCGTGAAATATCCGTTCATGTTATTCCACAAACTGCAGGAAAGAATAGTGTGTCAATTCATGGGATTCGTCATTAGCCGTGTGCTCGTGAGGTTGTAAACTGAAGGGTTATGATGACAGCGAGTTGCTTTCACTCCCGCGAAGTGCTGGCTTTTGGACACACCCTCTAAGAGTCTAATAACAAGTCCTGACATGCTCATCATCAGGGGCGTGGCGAGAGACAATGTAAACACACACACACACACACACGCACGCACGAGCAGTCGAGACTCGAGACAGCACAGGAACCACCAGCCCTTGCACGCCCATTGTTGTTTGTTTATTGCCAATGGGAGTAGCGTTGCTGTAGTATGTACTGAGCGTGCTGTCCTCAGTGTGAGATCTTGTCAATGATTGTCATCGTTCTGTTGACGTACGTTTTGAATAGAATATTGCATACAGCAAAATACAATAAAGTGACATAATAGTAAAATATATAACATAGAACAGCGCACTAAATGTGCCTTTAGAAAAGCAACAAGTTTAAGTTCGATGTGCAAATACAGTGCACACTGAAAAATATTTAATATGCATAATTGTCATTTTTCATATGCATTTTTAACCCACTGAAACTTGATCCACGCTTTTAAATCTATGATTAGCCAACGTTTGACATTTGACGCTATGATAGCCTTTCTATATAGCTTACATATCCATCTTGGAAACATTGTAACATGCTATCTGTTTCTGATACAGAAAAGTTAGTTCATGCAGTCATGACCTTTAGAGATTATTACTGTAATGCTTTATTAGCTGGTTGTCTTGCATCCTCAATAAACAAGCTACAGTTAGTGCAAAATGCAGCTGCTGGAGTTACTAGGTCAAGAAAATATGATCAAACAACACCATTTTTATCATCTCTACACTGATTAAGTTCTGTATCAATTACAAAGTATTATACTGTATACCTATAAAGCCCTAAATGGTTATTAGCTCCTGTTTATTTAATGGACCTTATATCGCCCAACAATCCTTTTTTTTTTTTTTTTTTTTTTTTTTTTGGTTAAAACCTGTTAGTTCGAAATTTCACGTGCAGTAGCCAACATATGTTGTTTGTTTTTGTTTATTTTGCAACACTGAGGAAAATTAAGTAAAACCACTGATATATATAGCATGACTAATGTCATTATAAAGATCAGTGAGTAAAACCTGAAACATGAAAAAATATAAAGGAACATTTTTCAAATATTATTTTTTTATTTGTCATTTCAGTAATATCAGATTTCATACTCAGATTTTACGTTCAAATGTCCAGTAGGGATATATGCAGTGAGTATGCACAAAAATATTACAGTTTGCTACTAAGCATAATTTTTTTCTCGATAACATTGTTTAAAGAATTATATATATATATATATATATATATATATATATATATATATATATATATATATATAGAGAGAGAGAGAGAGAGAGAGAGAGAGAGAGAGAGAGAGATAGAGAGAGTTGTTATCATTAAAAAATTATTATCATTAAAATTATATGTTTATTGTTTCCTCCTTTGCGATATTTCCTCCTTAGCATATTAGCCATCTTACGTCATGCATAAGATGGCTAATATGCTAATTGAATAAGTGTATCGTTCAACATTCACTAATAATACATAAACTTCGAAATAATCACATAGGCTATAGTAAATTCGTTAGTCACTCTTTGTTCTTTGCTAATGATCGATGAACACAGCGCTGATAACGTATTGTAAATTGAATACGGAATCCCCCCCGGCCGTTTCTTTCATCCCCTTTGACCTCTCCAGCAGCTTCCGACTGCATGTATTGTTTAAATGCTGATGTCCTGCGCATGATGGGGAGCTTAACTTCATGGATATAGATGGAGAGCTCCTGTCCCACACACAGCAGATGCAAGGACTGTGTGGAGGGGAATCCCCATTCAGGTACATGTCTGGGCATACAGCCCCACGCAGACTGCTCTAGGATGGCAAAATCTTTATCAGTCGCCTCATGTTAAATGCATAGCCTAGTTAGTGGTGTAGACAAGAGTGTAGATAGTCTTTATTGTGATAGAAATAAAATAAAATGAATAGGCCTATTGATAAATAAGTAGTCTTGTAAAAAAAAAAAAAGAAAGGCCTATACAAAATTTGTATAAAAACAGACTACTGCAATATTTCAAAAATATTCTTTTAAATGTATTTATATTCATTTTATTTTATTATTGGTACAGTGGTATATGCAGGGTACATTGTTTTACTTGTGGTTTTTACCCTGAGGTTTGGCCACTGAGTACATACAGTCCTCTATGACATAAATATGAACAATTGATACAAAGCTCAATGGCCAAACAGTAACATGCTCATTTCCATCTCAGCACAATGACACAAAAGACTCTTTTTACTGTAAATAAATAACTTTTCCCTCCTGTGTCCACATGACAGCTGAGAACAATAAGTTCATTACCAAAGTTCACTACCTGATAGAGAAGAGATCATGTGTTTCTGTGACACTGCAACGGCTACATACGTTACCAAAACACAACGTCCACGTGGGTGTGAGTGTGAAAACACGAGACACAAGAGCGAGGCTCAAATTTACTTTGTTCTGGTGACATCATCCTTTACTTTACCCCCTCCTTCCTTCATACTTCACCGTATCTGATAAACCTGTCTCGAGCACTGCTCGTCCATCTCCCATTCCATATTTTTACATATTAGTTTTCATTGTTGTCACCTTAATTGCCTGATAAACAGTCCCTATTGGTGGTGCAGGGTCGGAGCTGCCACCCTTCAAGGTAATGGGAGGGTGGTGAGTGACAGACCCGGGATCCGCAGGTCTAGAAGGCTAGCAAACAACCAGTCTGTGCTTGCATTTAACTGCCATGTGAAAAGTGGTTATCGACTGTAGTCATATTGTTATTCTGTGCGCCAAGCTCCATGATTGTGGCAGAAATTGGTCAATCTGCATGTCACAATATCAAAGGGAAAAGGAGAATGGAAAATATGCAAGCTTCCTGATTCTCGTTCAGCCATGATTGAAAATTACTCTTAATTGATTACATGATATGAATGTCATAAGGATCCAAATCACCTACACTAAAAGCAGCAAATCATTACATATCAAGCAAAGATGATCACATAAGTTTATTGTTTGTTTTTTTCATAAATATTCTCAATAAAGAAACAGAAGTGAGAGCACATTTTTGAAAACCAGTTTCAGTCACATTTGTGAGTGTTTACTTAGGATTGTAAAAAAAAAAAAAAAAAAAAGGAACTAACAGAGAACAACATGTTTTGTGTACCACTATGGGCATGTTTCTTGCAACCACATTAAACTGTTGACATTAGTGCTGTAGGATTCCTCTGATTATAGGCTCTACTTCAGATTAATTAGAGAAACCTACAAGATCGCGATTCATTGTTTGTTAGAATTACTCATATTGCCCATTAGACCATGCCATATTTAATTGAACATATGCTAATTATTACACTGCAAAAAATATAGTATAATGCATCTATCTATAGGCCTATATAATATATATATATATATGTGTGTGTGTGTGTGTGTGTGTGTGTGTGTATTATATACATAAATAGCCTTGTACAAATACAAATTGATTAATTGCATTTAACATAAAACTGTTTGTTTACATAATACATGCATGTATATATTATTATAGTTATATATGTGTGCATGTCTGTGTATAGACTTATATATGTGTATAAATATGTGTATGCAATAGTAATATTAATATATATACACATAAATATATTATGCAAACAAAAACGTTTGTTAGATGCGATTAATCGATTTGACAGCACTACTATATATATATATATATATATATATATATATATATATATACATTTGTTTAAATATATGAAGAGTTCAGATGCAAAAGCCTCTAAATGCCATTTGGAAATGATGATTTTTATCAAACTTATGTATTTAAGTTCAGTAATTTCACTTAAATAACAATTAATAGGTAATTATCATTGCTATTTAAGTGAAATTACTGAACTTAAATATACAAGTTTGATAAAAATCATCATTAAAGAAGAAAATTTCAAATGGCATTTAGAGGCTTTTGCATCTGAACTCTTCATATAAAGCATGTGTGTATCAGCACTACATACATAATGACACATTCAATTACTAATTTTAGACACAACTTAGAGAATTAGTTAGTGGATAAAAGGTCAATTTTATCAGCATTTAATATGTGATGTACAAATTTGTATGTATATATGTGCTTAAAATGGCAATATCAGCTCTTTAAACCACTCACAGGTGTCATGTTCATCCTTTTCTCCTAATGAAAGGTAGTGTAAGACAAAAAGCTCATTGTCCTAGTGCCGGTCAATTGGGAAAGGCTATAGTGATGTCAGAGCTGCTGAAGGCATTACCTCATCTCCATCATCAAGGATCATTTCACACATGGTTGCAAGCTGAGGCAGAAGGAGAGCAGTATTAATGGGTTTGGGGGTGGATTGGAGAGGGCTGTTAAGGCCAGCTGTTGCAAACATGACCCCGTGTGACATCCACAGTCCCAAAACAATGGCTTGATAAGGTTGGTTATTTTTAACACAAAGTGAAGGAATGTTTTACTCAAATCATGTTTATGCACTGCAGAGTTTCCCATTTCAGGGTTCCTTTCAGCTGACTAAGCAGGAGTCGGTGCTGCGCTTTTGTTGGCTTATCAATTTCATGGTCAGTTGTTTTGTGGAAAGTCAGAGTTTTTATCCACTATTGGTGTAGAATTAGTTTCAAGTTGACCCTAAAAAGTGTTTAAAGCCATTAAGTTTTATTAACAGTATTAAAGGTTACGTAGTGCACACATTTCTTCTTCTAATTTATAGTGTAACAACAGACAATATGATGACTCACTGTCCCTAGTGACGGCGTGCTGAAAGCCGTGCACCTTCTCTTCACCTCCCATGGGCTCTCTTGTTGATAATTGTTGGAGTGTCACAACAATTAGGTCATTGCCGAGTTTGTGTTTGCAAAACCCAGAACCTGACACCACTTGTTTCACTGGTAAGTCCAGACATCAAATAATAGGTCAGCACTCGATTGTTTATCTGAGGAACGGGTAGAGGATCCCCATTTTCATCATCGAGCAAGCTTGTGTTTAAAGAGACTGACATCACCTGTCGGAACATCGATAGCAGGATCAAGTTGCTCACCCTTATCAAATGATACTCCTTGTCTTGGTCTGTAGACAGTGTTTACTTGGTTACGCTGAATGTTGTTGTTGTTGTTGTCTGTTCGGTCAGTAATGGTTTATGCACATAAAGTTAGGTGATTTTGCAAGGGATAGTTACAGTCTTTATTGATCAAGTGAAAGTAAATCCCTGAAATGATTCCAAATATTTTGAGAAGACCTAATATTTTCAGCTGTTTAAGGTAATTCAATTAATTTTTCAATTTTTCAATAACTGATGAAAAAATAGCCAGCATGTTGTTGGAGATAAAGGCCTTGAAAAGACTTTTAGGTTGGCAGATGGTGTAAACCAGAATGCCTGAAATGCAATAAATTGTTTTCCAAGTTTGTGGATAATAAGCCCACAGCTGCTACCATCTGCACTTTCGATGTACACTATCATTCTAAAGTTTGGGGTCGATAGTAGCCTATTTTTGAAAAGTTTTTAAAAACAGCCTCTTTTGCTCACCACGGCTGCAGGCAAACCGTAATATTGTGGAATGTGATTACAATTTTAATATATTTTAAAATGTAATTTATTCCTGTGATGGCAAAGCTGCACTTTCAGCATCACTACGCCAGTCTTCAGTGTCTCATGATCTTATCATTCTAATATGCTGATTTGCTCTTCAAGAAACAATATTTATTGTTTTAGGATATTGTTAAGGATTATTAGATGAATAGAAAGTTAGATGAACTTTATATCTTACTGAGCCCATACTTTTGATCATTGGTGTAGATCTAAGATGTACAGTTTATTGACAACAAGCGGAATAATACAGACATTAAAAGCAAAACGTCAAACAGTGGTCAGACTCTGAAAAACTACGTACAAAAAATGTCCCTTTAAATATCTTGCTGTAGTCAATATAGTGACAAATTTGGCATAATCCCTAAGATGTTTTAAACAAATCTTCTTGATTCTCGGAATGCCATTCATTGAATTAGACAACAACTCTCTAATTTGCTTAAAGATTATGTGACACTGTTTTATTGGTGGGCTTTGCTGCAGCGTCTATAAGCAGCTCGGACATACATCAGTCAGGGCAGTATCCCGCTGAGATGAGAGAGTGACAGAAGCTCGCTTGTTTTGCTGCTGTGATGTTCCTCTGCCCGGAAACAGTGTTGCCTCGACAGCTGCGAATGGAGAAGCGATTGGTCGCGAGGCGGCAGTTCAAGCATCGCGCGCGCTGTTCTGGGACTCTCGGTTAGGAGTGCGTGCGTCAGCGAGCATCAACATCAAGCGCTGCTTTGCTGCTCAACTGCATGTTTGCCTCGCAACGCATTCGACTAATAAAATGAACACCCAGCAAAGTAACATTGTTATACTACATGGGTTTTCCAGGAACAATCTTTGGGATGACATTCTCTCGCTCTCTAAAACATGCTTGTTTTATATATATATATATATATATATATATATATATATACACACACACACACATATATATATATATATATATATATATATATATATACACATATATATATATATACATATATACACACATATATATATATATATGAAGAGTTCAGATGCAAAAGCCTCTAAGTGCCATTTGAAATTTTCTTCTAAAATGATCATTTTTATCAAGCTTGTATATTTAAGTTCAGTAATTTCACTTAAATGGCAATGAAGATTACCTATTAATTGTCATTTAAGTGAAATTACTGAACTTAAATATACAAGCTTGATAAAAATGGTCATTTTAGAAGAAAATTTCAAATGGCATTTAGAGGCTTTTGCATCTGAACTCTTCATATATACACTTATTTGTATTCTATAGTGTAGATACAGATTTCTTTCACTATGCCAATAAAGATATTTGAATTTCGAGATATATACATTTATTTACAACCTTAATCCCAACATTAGACTCCTAATATTTGCAGTGGCCTGATTAGCATTTCTCTGTCGCCCTCTGCCGATCACACATAGTATTGTCTCAAATTCAATACAAAATACACACGTTTTCTATTTTTATTTCTAACTATATTAAGCTTCTATTTAAGCATGGAACGTAAATGATCAGAATAAAGAACCATGAGGTCAGTGCACACTAAATATCAGACAAAACAAAAACGGTTATGAAGATGGAGATGTTAAAAAGTAATATGAAGCATTGCCAATTACTCTTCTCCCACTTCTTCATCAGGGCAGCAATAGTATTCCACAAAACAAATCTGACCATCATCGTTCCTCACAAGATACTGTAGAGAGAGAAAGCCTCGGCTGTCTGTTCTCACTGAGACTTTACAGGACAGAGCCAAGGCCTTTGTAGATGGTTTCAACAGGGAGATCTTATACCTTTGAGAACAAACATAAGAGAAAATAAATCTTAGTGACCCAGAAAAACTTTGTTTTTCTTTTACCACTGACATGCATAAGCAGCTTGTTTTATGAAGTTCTGAATTTAGCACAGATACACACAGCTCAGATTGATGGGGAATACAATCTAAAACAGAAACTGTCCTCCTACCTGTTGGTCTGTAATTTAGTGCACTGAAACAGCTCCATCATGTCTGAGTCTTTAGGATAATCATAATGGGCATTCCCAGAATTACCGAATGTGGATAATCTAGGGTGAAAAGGAAAATAATAATGAATATGTATTGACATTTAAGTTTGACTTAACAACACAATTTATTTTTCACTCAGCATTAGACCAAATTAATAGATTGCATAATTGGAGCTGGCATTATTTATTAGAATTAATAACCTGACATTAGTAATTCCTCGATTCACTTATATACACTCTTGTTCAAACGTTAGGGGTCAGTACTATTTTTTTCTTCAAGAAAATATTACTTGTAATTCATTCAATTTATCAAAAGAGACAGTAAAGACATTGACAATTTGACAAAATATTTATATTCAAAAATAAATGTTTTCTATTTATCAAAGAATCCTGAAAGTAAATTCTAGAAATCAAGGTTTCTACAAAATATGATACTGTATTTTTAACATTGATAATAAGTAATGTTTCTTGACCAACAAATCAGCATATTAGAATCATTTCTGAAGGACCATGTAACACTGAAACCTGGAGTAATGATGCTGAAAATACAGCTTTGCCATCACAGGAACATTTTAAAATACAATCAAATAGCAAACAGTTATTTGAAATTGTAATGATATTTCACAATATATTGTTTTAACCATACTGTAGATTAGAGACTTAAATTAATGTAAAAAAACGTTGACTTTTGAAAAGTAGTGTAGGCAAACTGATCTGTTGTGTGCACGATTACTGTACCTGAAGTAAGGATGGCTTGGTGACATAGTAATCTGCAGAACTTCACTGGTCATGTCAAGCTCAGAGAAAGCCTCTTTAAGACTGTCGGACTGCAGAATCACCTTGTTGGTCACATTTGTGCTGCAAAAGTCAAAGTCTATGGGCTCTTCAGGCTCCTGTGTATTAATCTTGCACACGGTGACCACACCACCTTCCTCCAGGAATAAAGTCAGCGGATATCCATAGCCATTGTAGCACATTTTCAGGGCAGTGCACACACCTCAATGGTACAATAAAAGAGAAATCAGTTAAATATATTTTACAAAAGAAAGCTCGAATAACCATTGAGATACACACCTGGTGTTGTGCTCGCCCCAAAGATGGTTAGGCAATCCAGAAGAACAGTTAAGTTAACCTGAAACCCAACTGCATCCTCTTTGATAGTGTATTCTTGAAAGATGTCAGCCTGAGGAAACAGACACACAAATACACGGTTAAACCCAACTGCTAACAACTGAACCTGTCAGAAACGGTCCTCCATCACCAACCTGAATGAAAGCATTAGCTTGAAGGCATTTGGAGTCCTCTACAGTGACTTTTAACCCATTCTGTGTTGCATTGAAGATAGCATGGTCTTTGAAAGAGATGGCTTTCAGGATGTTGGACAGATTCCTTGCGTTATCCAAACTGGCAATCAGAATGTACTGGTCAATGTCCGCTTGGGACTGAGTTGACAGGGGCATGTTTCTGTGTTGTCAGCATCTGTAATGACATTTAAAACATCTAACGTTAACTAACTAATTTATAATAGCTGTTTACAAATTATGATGATACGAAAACAGTAGAGACATTACACTAAACTGTATACCTACATATGATCAAGCTGTCAATCTCTGGGGAAAAACTAACTGTAAACATCAATAGTATATGTTATATACATATATATATTTAACCTACCAAGTATAGATATGAAATATAAAGAGTTACATCTCTTTTTTTTAGAGTTTGGCGCCCTTAAGTAGCCGCTGCACAGTCTTCTTCTGGTGTTTTGATTAGTTGTTCATTCGATAACTCGCACGCACCGCAGTGGTCTGATGCGGAACTGCAGGAAGAGTTGAAATACAGACGTTTTCAATATTAGAAGGGGGGGTCATCGTGTTAAAAGTTGTGCACACGATAACACACTTGTACTGTAATCTCTCATAATTACAACAAAAACAATATTTAAACATGTTTATGATATAGACCAATGCTGTATTTTATTTTCAGAAATGCAAGGTGTCAAACATAAATATTAAAAATGCTTCTGTGCACCCCTCTCACTCATCATGAGTTGGACCAGCCGTCGCCTGGCAGCCGAGACTATGGCCGAGACAGCCAGACAGAATGCGAGGAGTCAGAAGTGCCACATAATCAGTTAAAGGTCAGGTATGTTTGAGAAATTCCCTGTTTTATTTAACTTTATGGAAGTGTGTAATTCAATTTAATAATTTGAGCGACCAACTATAAAAACAACAACAATACGTCCAAGCTAGTTAGTTCCCATCTGGTCTGTGTTTGTTTATCTTTCTCAAGCAACCAGACCATACCAACACAACAAAGCGAAACTTGTGTGAGCAGTAGCATTTATTCCTCGTCTATCTATTTAAACTAAGTTTGTTTTATGTTACGGTAATGTAACGGCAGTGGCAGTTACGTGTAGTTCAAATTAACCAGCTAACGTTAACTAACTTAGCTAAGCGGTTAGCTAGCTTAATGTGATCTGCTGGTGACAGTGCAGGGGAATCAATATTGTATTTGTTTTTCGCCATTACTGGGTTCACATTTGGAACGGATTAAAATGGCTCTCGTGCTATTTCTTTTAAAATACTAATGTTTATGTATTTCTGTATGATTTCCAGCTATTATCGTGCCACACAGGCAGGTTTTAGATCATCTGGACATGGCTAAAGACCCGTTGGCAGAGGCTGGTCTACATTTTGATGAACTCAACAAATTGCGAGTACTCGAGCCTGACGTGAGCCAGAAAACCACTGAGCTCAAAGAGGAATGTGAGGACTTTGTTGACAGTGAGTTTGTTCCTTTTTTAAAATCATTTTATTTATCTTATTGAGTTTAATTTATCTCTTGTGTTAACTAATCAGCATTTCGTTGGTTCTTTAAACAGTACAGATCAATAATTTATGATTGGCATTTGTTTTTGAAAACAGAGATTGGACAGTTTCAGAAAATTGTAGGTGGACTTATTGAACTTGTGGATGAACTGGCAAAGGAGGCTGAAACTGAAAAGATGAAGGTACATTCTTATAACATTCAAATAACCTGCAGTGCAGATTTGTTATGTTCATTTATATAACTTCAGTGATTGTTCTACAGGCCATTGGTGCAAGAAATTTGCTGAAATCGGTTGAAAAACAACGAGAGGCCCAACAGCAACAGCTTCAGGCTTTGATTGCAGAAAAGAAAATGCAGTTGGAAAGGTAATCGGTTTTATTAGTAGGACAATAGTCCAGTCTTATTAGTAGGCTGATCAATTATATGTTTGTGCTCGGTATTTTTCCACTATATGTGAGACTATAATTGTTTGTTTTGCAGGTACCGAATAGAATATGAAGCTCTTCAGAAAGTCGAAGCGGAGCAGAATGAATTCATTGATCAGTTTATACTGCAGAAATAAGAGTGCTGTGTTTTCTCCCTCTCTGTTGGACAGAAAATAAGTGATGCTATGCATCTTGACTCACAATGACTTCCTATAAAGTACTGGGTCCCAAAATAGGTTAAGCAGTTTATAGGTGACAACAGACATCAACCTGTCTGTTTCAGCCTCAACCTCTGACTCTAATGTGTTAACATTGACTGCTTTTGCATGGCCAGGGGTCATACTTGTAAACTTTCCAACTATAGTTCATAATCTCAGATGCTATTTATATTCAATATAATTTATTTATACTATTTATACGAAAATTAGTTTGTAAATCATTATTTTTGTTCAACTGCAAAATACAGTATTTGCATGTTACTGTAAATAATCCCATCATGCAAGTAATTCCATTCACAAGTAATAATCTTCAGGTAAATTGTTTATTGTCTATATGATTTTTATTTTAACTGCTGTTTGTAACTTGAACCCATCCAGTTTTATTTTATCATATCCTTATGGCAATTTTATTGTCTGCTCATGGGACCACAACAAAATATTTTCCATAGAAAATATGGAAAGCTGTAATATGAAATTTGTTTACATTAACCGTTATTAGGTGTGTAATCTCAATATTTGATTAACTTCATACAGATTTGAAGAACATTTGAATAAAAATATATTTTGGTTTTACATGTGTTGCCATCAGTAAACAAAACTGTAAATTACTATGGGGTCAAAAATTGCTCAAATACATTTTTGCTTAAAGATTGCTTACAATTATCAAATATGCTGGTACATAATCACATATTTTATCACATTTAACCAGTAATAACCAACAATTACATCGGAACCCTGGTGGGTTATAATGAATGCATCCATCTCGGCTCACCTAAAGGATTATTGGGAACACCTGTTCAATTTCTCATTGATGCAATTATCTAATCAACCAATCACAAGGCAGTTGCTGCAATGCATTTAGGTCAAGACAATCTCCTGAACTCCAAACTGAATGTCAGAATGGGAAAGAAGGGTGATTTAAGCAATTTTGACCGTGGCTGGTTGAGTATTTCACAATCTGATCAGTTTCTGTGATTTTCACGCACAATCATTTCTAGGGTTTACAAAGAATGGTGAGAAAAGGGAAAAACATCCAGTATGCAGCAGTCCTGTGGGTGGAAATGCCTTGATGCTAGAGGTAAAAAGGAAAAAGAGGCTACAAATTGCCAGAGCTCACCAAAATTGGACCGTTCAAGACTAGAAAAATGTTGCCTGATCTGACGAGTCTCAATTTCAGTTGAGACATTCAGATGGTAAAGTTACCACTGTGCAGGCTGGTGGTGGTGGTGTAATGGTGTGGGGGATGTTTTCTTGGCACACTTTAGGCCCCTTAGTGCCAATTGGGCATCGTTTAAATGCCACAGCCTACCTGATCATTGTTTCTGACCATGTCCATCCCTTTATGGCCACCATGTACCCATCCTCTGATGGCTACTTTCAACAGAATAATGCACCATGTCACAAAGCTCGAATCAATTTAGATTGGTTTCCTGAACATGACAATGAGTTCACTGTACTAAAATGGCCCCCACAGTCACCAGATCTCAACCCAATAGAGCATCTTTGGGATGTGGTGGAATGGGAGCTTCGTGCCCTGGATGTGCATCCCACAAATCTCCATCAACTGCAAGATGCTATCCTTTTAATATGGGCCAACATTTCTAAAGAATCCTTACAGCACCTTGTTGAATCAATGCCACGTAGAATTAAGGCAGTTCTGAAGGCAAAAGGGGGTCAAACAGTATTAGTATGGTGTTCCTAATAATCCTTTAGGTGAGTGTATAATGTGTAGATGGGCATTATTTTTGTTTCTTGGACTTTGAGGAAGTGTTTCCTTTCGAAGAGGTTGAATTATATGTTGAGCTGAAGAGCATGGTGAGCAGTATCATGACGGGGATGATAAGGTATGGAGCATAAATTGACACCAGTGTCAGGCGTTCGTTCAAAGTTTGGGGTCCTGGATGTGGCGTCAGAGGAAAGTTATGGAAAAGCACGTGGCTTAAAATTGGGACTAGAGTAGTGGCCACATGAACGGAGTAAATGATTGCTGGAGTTCTGATCCATTTGCAGCCACCTATTAAATGGAAAACACCACATCAATTAACAGGAGTAATGCGACCATAGTGACTGGTATGCATTGATAAGTGATTCACCACTAGATGTCATTGTTGTGTCATTTAAGATTGTGATGATCGAGGTACTGACCCTTCAGGAAGGCATATGCTGCAATTGGGAAAAAGGGCAGCTGCACGAGAGCTTCACAGAATACAAAAGATTTGAACCAGGCAGGCGGGTCCATCATCATCGGATCCTTGAATTCAGCAGCATACCAGTGCAATACGTTTTGAAGCTGTAACACAAATAATACTATTTATTTCGCGAGTAATAATTACATAAAACACCGCTAAACTTGGGATATTAACGTTATATGGTTCCGTTAGTGACAAATACAACAATGTGTGCAGGACAAAGTGCAAACTTACCTCAGGTGGATACAGATGTTTGGGAAGTAAAGCCTGAAGATCAACCATGAGAGTAATTGGAATGTGCGACGCAAAGTAAATGAAATATATAATTTCTAAAGCGCGAAGTAACATTTTAATTGTCTAACGTTAGTGCTTTAACAGTTTTTTGACAAGCTCCTTCTCCGTCAGTGGTTCAGTAGCCCTGGACGCCGTCAGTGGTCAATTAAAAAGTAGCGTGTTATTCCTCTGTTTCTTATTGGTCCTTTAACTCGGTCACTTCTAATCTTTGTTTTTCCATTGGTCCGTCGGCTCGGTTGATTCCTGAAGTGGGCGGAGCGTAGCCGAGGGAACACAATCACTACGAAAGTGACCATAGTAACTAGTTTTATGATAAAATAGATTTATTTTAATAATAATATTGTTACTGATATGAAATAATGTCATAACTAAGCATTAGCCACAATTTTAATAATAAATGAAATTTCCATGGAATTTGGGAAGGAAACACTCACCACCATTAAACATTTCAAGACTGTTACAAATTTACACTTATTTTATTAAATTATTTTGTGTTGAGAAAGCATGTTCATGATGACAACACACAGTTTAGTTGTTGTTTTCAAAATTCTCCATGGAAATATAGCAAGAATACTGTGATTTGGTCATCATTAGCGTTGTGTAATGTCACATTCTGGTATCTATTATAGATCAGAGAGCATACATACACAGAATTAAATCCTTAAATACAAACATTGTAAAAAAAAAAAAAAAAGTATGCCTGCTGCACATGTGTACAACACCGATTTGATGTGTACAACACCGATTTATGGGGTTTTTTTTATTCACTTTTGTTCTGCATTCATGATCCTTTGGTTGTCAACGTCCACATAATCCTGCAAGATATCAGTAATTTGTTATCACTTATCTCTAGTATAAAGGTAAAGAGTTAAGAGTGGCTCAAGGACAAATATGACTCACCCCATCACTCTCCACAATATTCTCCAGGATCCTGACAATGTCTGTAAATGAAGGTCTCGATGTGTATGGATCCAACCAGCAGTCTAGCATGATCTGTTCCCTACATATTAAAATAGATATTTACTGGAAAACCTATTACTACAGAAGCTTGTTTCCGCAACAAAATTGAAAAATAGGTGATTGCAACGTTTTATCGCAATTGCGAGTTTATAATTCCGAGAAATAAATTTGCAATTGCAAAATTAAAGCCAGAATTACAAGATATAAAATGTTTCCTCGCAATTGCAACTTTTTGTAAATATTTCGCAATTGTGTATGCAATTGCAAGAAAAAAATTGTGAGATAAAAAGTTGAATTACTTTTTTATTTTTTATTCTGTGCTGAAAAAAATAAAATAAATATATATATATATATATATATATATATATAAATAAATAAAAAAAATATATATATTTTTTTACATGGTCACTCACATTTCTGGTCGGCAGGAACTGGGGACAGTGTTTTTATATCCAGCACAGACACTATACACCACTTGCTCAGATGTGTTCAGATTTGGATATGGCAAGGTGCCTATAATAAAAAAATACAATATTTGTGATTTATTCATCAAAATATTTGATAAATCAACCAAATATCTCAGATATTTCTCACCAAATGACTGCATTTCCCACAGCACGATCCCAAATGCCCAGACATCTCCCTTAAAGCTGTAGTAGTTGTTCCGGAAGTACTCTGGAGGGTACCAGCGCAGGGGCACGCGCTCCTATGAGGTCACATTAATATTAGGCAGATGGTCAATGAAGATGTAGGAAGAACAGGTGCGATTAAATCACCTTGTGTTGTTTTTTCCTGCTGCTGCGTCGGCTCCTCATGCGGGTCAAGTCCCTGGCCAGGCCAAACTCTGCTACCTTCACCTCCCATGGGAATCGGCTCACCAAAATATTCCTTAAGGCAAGGTCACAGTGCACCACCTGAATGGTACACAGAAAACGTCAAAAATCATTCTTTTCCATTTTTCTATTCATGTATAGACCTTATGCAGACCCTATATATATATATATATACCCTATATATATATTTGTCATCGTAATAACTTACTGACCTACTGTCACATATGGATGCTTGGTTTGTATTTCCACATCACAAAGGTAAGATCTAACGGATTTAAGAATGAACTGCTCGTTTTAAAATCATTATCATCAGACATTAAACTGCTCATTTGATCTTTTGTTAACTTTACAATAAGTAAATACACTTCACCAGCTTATTACTCTACTTTGACAGCAATATGCCATAGAAATACACAGAGCTACCTCAAAAACAAGAGTTTAAACACAAAATTAAAAAGATGGCTTGTAGGGGTGTAACAATACCCTCATGTCATGATTCGATACATATCACGAAACTGAACACATGATACGATATTACTGCGATACTC
The DNA here is from genome assembly GCF_016745375.1 of Pimephales promelas. The sequence goes on from NW_024121166.1 coordinate 6,597,001, forward strand.
CAAGACATATGGTAAAAGGTTAAAAAATGTACTGTTGATTAAAATGCTAAATTTGGTATTACATTGTGGGTGGAAATGAATAGGCTTGGACTTAACACAAGACTTGGACACCAGATTAAATATATTCATTATTTTAGATGAATATGCTTGCACTTGTCACTGACTAGATATATTTAACATAATGTAGGTCACTTTTAATTGGTAACATAAGATTTTTGGCATTATCAGGACCCACAAATATTCCTCCGCTGCATTATTATACATTATATTTAGTAGATTAATGTGGTACTGAAACTGAAGCTTAAAAAAAAGATTCAATGTTTGCCTTGTTTCTTTCTTGCATAAGGTCTATATCAGAAGAGCTGTATTATGTTTGTGAAAGCTTGTGATACCATTTTGGAGCGCAAGTGCTCCATGGCCAGGGCGATGTGGTAAGACGCTATGGTGAACTGGCTCTGCAGCTCAGGGTCGGCACTCAGTTCGTCTTTGTGTTTCTGCACAAAACTGCGCAAGGTCCCGTAGCTTATGAACTCCATGATCAGCATATACGGCTCTGTGACAACAGACAGTTTTGGTCACATGATACATTACTTTAGTACAAGCTTGATAAGTTCAATTAATAACAGAAGTGGAGAGGGGATGTTTGTTATATTCCAAGTGGATTCATTAACGGATATTGCTATAACAAATTAATATCTCAATATTGTACTGTATATTTAGTGCTATTTGATAGGATTATTGTTGAACAGGATTTGAACAAACATATTATAATTATCGAAAAATGCTGTTACTTTCTAATCGAGGAAGCTTACAATTTTTGCCCGGTGGACGATCAAACAGAAGAAAAAAAACATTATAGGAGGGGCTTGAAAAATACATATTTTGAGACGAGACTATCATATGGACCACCCAGAACGACCACAAAGCAACAAAAAAAATCACTTTAGCAACACTTGTCAACCATTAACACCTTATGTCGGCAAGTGTTGCTCAGGCGAGAACTATTTGATATTGTACTTTATACAGTACTGAAGTATTTGCAGCATTACTTACCATCCACTGTATTCCAGTCTAACAGCTGCATCACATTTTTATGATATGCCAGCTTTCTCATTATAGACACCTCGTTTTCCATCTGCTTAGGGGTGATAACTGCAAATGACAGCAAATCTAAACATCTGCTGGATAATTGTTAAGATATTCACACAATAACTTCAACAGAAATGTGTTTGCCTATATTTTTACCTTCTTTTCCAATTTTGCAAGTGACCAGTGAGTGTCCTCTACAAGTGCCCCTTATCATCCTTCCTTTGTAGAAGACTCCTTCTCTACCCGCCTTTATGAGCTGAATAAGGTTCAGGTCTGCTTTTGTGAACCGGGGAACCTGAAGATCAATTTTTCATGTTACATTGTTTGAACACTATACAAGTCAGTCAAATCACATTTCAAAATAAAAATGTAGTGAACCTGTAGTGGAGGTTTCCAGGGAAATCTGCAGCTGGGTTTAGTTCCTTGTCTCTGTAATGGGTTCTCTGTAGTACGTTCTGGTATTTCGGGAAGATTCAGGACATCGGGAGATGGAGGAGGAGAATCTTGGGAAGGAACTCGGGGGGCCGACCGTCCCTGCCTCAAATCCCGTATGATCTTCTTCATTGACCGATACCTATTGAGAAAATAAACAGAGCGTTTGCAAAGCCCGAAACATATAAATGAAAATTATACATTTTCTTTCATAAATATATAACTGCAATATTTATTTAAAAAATTGTACAGGTGAAACTTGAAAAATTTGAATATTGTGCAAAAGTTCATTTATTTCAGTTATTCAACTTAAAGGTGAAACTAATATATTATATAGTCTCATTAAATGTAAAGTGAGATATTTTAATAATTCTGATGATTATGGCTTATGAAACCCCAAATTCCAAACTAGAATACTGTGAAAAAGTTTTCATAGCTTTTCAAGTTTCACCTGTATATTGAAAGTGGAAAATTGTTGAAAGGTATTTATATATCTATATATCTATATATCTATATATATATATATATATATATATATATATGTATATATATGTTAAATATGTTAATGACAAATCGATTATTCGCATCTAATATTAAAGTTTGTATACATTAATAGATACATTTATATACATATATATATATATATATATATATATATATATATACATACATATATATATGTATATGCATATGCATATGCATATATATATATATATATATATATATATGTATGTGTGTGTATATATACACACATACATACATATATATATGTATGTGTGTATACTATATATACACACACATACACACACAGAGACATTATATATTTACAGAGTTTAATATTAGATGCGATTAATCAATTTCACAGTAGAATTTAATAATATAATATTAAAATAAATATTAACAATTATTATTAGATAAAGTTAATCTGTCCATAAGGGTCCATTGATTAAAAAAAACTGTTAAAATATACTTGTTTAGGCAAAGGCATCCAAGTGCTATCATGAAGAAAACGGTAACTGCATACAAGCAGATGAGAACGATGTGTCCAACATCAAGGTCTGTAAAAAGAGAAAAACCAAATCAAAGAGAAATAATCCACAGTGTTCATATAGACACATGCAACAAACAGCTATACTTTTAGTAGAATTCATTTTGGTTTTATTTAAAAATAAAAAATTTAAAAGCATGTCACCAATATTTTTCACCTCTTTATCTAAAATTATATAGTAGGTGTAGGTGGCAACATTTCAAGTGGATCAAAACCTTTCATCAAAATTATACATGTATTTTGAACAATACTATGATTGTAAAGCACTCTGGGTGTACAGTAGCACATATGAAAGCGCTATATAAATGCTTCATTCTTTCTTTCTCTTTCTTACCCATTCTTGCCTTTGGACAATTTTGATTTGATCCACTTCAAATGTTGACTACTGTGTATACACGCACATATATACTTACTCCAGTTTTCTGCCTTCGTATCGGATGAATTGTCAGATGCCATAATGAAGTCAAAAGCATCATATGCTTTTTAAAATCATCTGATCGATATTTCAGAGCTAAAAGAGAAAAAAAGACACAAGACAAAAATTATCATTTCATGTTTCAAATTTCATTTAAACTAATGTTTGATCATATTATACGCCATATACCTTAAATGTTAACCAGGCGACGTCTCCTTGTATGTTCAAATGCAAGACCTGAAAAGCAAATGTTTAAAAGATGTTTTGTCTCCTTGAAGAAAAGACAAGAGAATGCAGGACCCCATGAACTCATTATGCAATGCACACCATTGTCTAACTTTCTTCTGCATGATATGACCATGCATGAAGACCACTGAGTTGAAGGTGGTGTTCAGAACAATAAGCCACATTTCTTCAGCATTTGTGGTTTAGAGCAGAGTTAGAAAAAATAGAACAGTGTGCAGATCGACTCACTTCCTGATTACAGCTCCTCTCCAAATATATGTGCAACCCACAAAGTGCTCAAACGTCTGGAGGTGATTCTCATGAACTTAATTTGTATATTTCATTCAAGGGAAATACTCTAGAGGAAAATATTGAGAGTGGAAGGGTCCTAAAAAAGGTTAGTTTAAATGTCAAATGTGGCTTGAATTCAAGGAAGTAGGTCTGATTGATGGCACTGGACGCCATAGAGCGAGGTGTGTGGTTTCCTCTTAGCTGTTGAAGGAAACACCTCGCATCATTCGCATGTTTAATAAACACAGAAGAGAAAAGCTTGCATTTGGCTGCATTTAATTTGTTTCTTGAATAATTGTTACAGATCGACATCACTCCATATACAACTACAAGTACATTTGTACAGTTCATTTTCATTGGCGTATTTACAAAACATGTATGTACATTTGTCAGTGCAATGTCAATTTTATTCTTTAAACAACACTTTACAAAATAAAGTTCATTAAATTAATACATCTCTAGCAGTTCATCAAAATTAATTTAACAAAATTAGGACTAACGACGTAGACAAAGACACACATCAGTAGTTGATTGCACTACTTGAAAAGAGATCATTTTGCCATTTTAATAAATTATCCCTGTATAAAAAAAGCATGTTTGTGGTTACTGTAATTGTAATACATCAAACAGCCAATATTAATTTAAGAGTGATATCATTTGATTTTGGATGTTGGATATCTATTTTTCGTCCAACATTAAAATACCTAAAAACCGTCTACAGTCCATTTATCATATTCGCATTACGGATTATGATGATGAATCTTTTCCTTACAGTAACACACCTGTGTTTTATTTCACATAAATTTCTTTTTCCGACAGGGATAAACCTTTCTTTGATGGCTAACGTTTAGAATATCCATGGAAATCTGAAAAGTACAGCAGCAAAATGGGTGCGGGCGAATGAATCCCGTTGATTTCCAAGGGTTTAACGTCCCCTCACAGGAGGAGCTCATTCAATTGATGAATGCTGAAAAATAAGAGCCATTCAGTATTTCATACATCATTTCACAGTGGTAATTAAGTTGGGCTCTCTTTTCAAGAGTCTAAAGAAATGCTACTAATAACCTGGAATACCCTCCGACACAGACATCCACAACATTCAGCAGTTTAGTGAGGATGCTGTTCTCTAAAAGCGTGGGTCGTGAAATATTCTTCTGTGCTAATACTGTTCATTTGCTCTTGTCTAACAGTATTCAACGCTTCCCACAGATTACGCACATGACCAGCAGAACACATTTTGGCTTGGACGCACGAGAAAACAATCGGATATGCATCTGTTTGCTATTTTTAGTCTCCGGTCACGTGTCAGCAGTTTTTTGTAAAGCAAAAAATACAGTGGTAACAGGAAAACGTGTAAAAAGCAGCGGTATTGTTGAGAGGACGTGGTTTGATCAGACTGCTAAGACTAAAGCTGTAAGCAAACGTGTTTAGGCAAAGTGAACTACCGCATAAAAAAAAAAAAAAAATTCACATTGATAAAAATAAATTTATAAAAAAATAAAAAAAGAAGATATACATTTACTCTTCTAAAAAATAATGTCTCAAAATAATCCGCTTAAATAAGATTTAAAACTAAAAAAAAATAAAAAAAAATAGCATATGTATAATTTGGCAGCAGGGAGTGGGAGGATATTCTATTAAATGTCAGAAATTGTCTTTAAACTGAACTTTTTTTGGAAGTGAATTATGTCCATAAAATAATTTCAACTGCCCTCAGATGATATAATACTGTCACACGGATTTTCTATGAACAGTTGGCCAAAAGATGTGAGGTAGTGTGTGGAATTTACTGTAGAAAAAAAGAAAATAAATCAACTATGACTAAACTAAGCCAACCAAACATTTTTAGGGCTCTATAATTTATACCAACACCATCTTCCCCATCGGTTTCCTAATTAAACAATCTGTTCTGTCCATTAGGATTCAGAAATGTAGCACTACAGAAGCACAAGCTCTTGTTATGTGATTTTTGGATTCACCTATGTCGGTTGGCATGTGAAAGAGCAGTTTTGTCTGTTTGGTAATGGTGATATCAAGGGATTGGCGAACAGTAATTTGTTTGCTTGGCAACAATCACGATCGCTACAGTTCTCTGTGATTCACTCATTCGCCCTCTCCCTCGTGTATCTGAATTGTCAGGTACCTCTATTCTGAAAGCACAGTCAGCGGCGGTGTTGGGCCTGTCGGCTAACTGATATTTTGAGCTTTCACAAATGATGGTCCTCTGGCTCTGCCGTTTCAGTCCTCATTGCACTGGCGTACTGACAGGCCCCCCTAGTGTCTTTAATGTTGAAGAGCATGGCATCACTGCAGCACACAGTACTTCTTGTAGTCAGATTCAAAGTCTTCGTCCATGCTAGTGGTGTCTGCCATCTTTTTGCCCTCTGTTTTTGGCAGAAACTGCGAGTAGTCCACTCCCTGTTGCTCATAGAACAGGATGTAAGCTGAATCTGTGTCAATCTCGTCCGAGTGAACTTCCTGAAAAGATGTCAAGAAACGCTTTGTTTTAAGTGTTGCACAATTCTTGTTTTAGTGTTGTCACGAAACGAGACATTATGAAACTTTCAGTAGTTGACACCAATGCAAGGAAAATTTCAGGAATGTAAATTTCCATGTTGATACCACAGTAATTATTTTGAACACTATACTTTCATTTCAATATTTTTAAAAAAAAAAACCTTACAATATCATTTCAATTTATTTGAGATAATTAATGTCAATGTGATGATACCAAATTCAGTTGGTAATTGCTATGACAGATACTTCAGGCTGTAGCGCCCAATTTGTTTAATTTAGTATCAAAAGTAGCGGTACTTTTGACATCTACTACGTCCAAGAATTTTCCATCCCATTTCCATCCAAATATATACTCTGTGCAGTAACAGTGTCAAATAATAGAAACCCATGAGATGTCAAAGAATAAACAGAGTTGGGATCTTACCTTGCAGCTGCTGTCATTGTAACAGTACCATTTTTCATTGGGGTTTTTAGCATAAGTCACATAGTGACCCCCTCCCATTATTCCTGAATGACACTTAAAAGAAAAACAACAATTAAGGTGTCAGAAAGGCTTTTTACAAAAGGAATCATTACAGATTGAAACATGTAGAGAAGAATCACTTACTGAGATTGCATATAAATTGTACAGGGGCTCCAGGCAGATGTCATTTCTTTGGTGAGGGGTGTCTAGGTCTGTGCTAACCTCTGTGTGTCCATTACTCTGACTGTTGTCTTGTGCCAGTCCATTCACCATGATGACATCGCAGTCGCTGCTTGAGGCGTCCAATGACCAGGTGTCTTGCCCATTTGAATCAGATGGCATCTGATTCTCCCCGTCCGTCACTACTGTGCCCTGCTCTGAGTCGGTCTCGCTCTCCTTGCTATTGCTACAGGCATCCAGGTTTTCTTTGCTGTTGCAGAGTCGATGCCTACTGCCCAGCTGTGGAAGACGCAGACGCCCCTGTTTCCGTCCTGTATTTCTGGGGCTGCTGCCAGGGCTGCTGTTTCTGCTCAATGGGCTGCACACCCTCCTGATAGAGCATGGGGTGCCTAAAACAACAATGCAGTGGTTAGAGAATCTCAACTAGTGTTCATTTAAAAGGTCTGCAAATAGAGAAGAGAGACATACCTCTGCCAGAGGTGGGAGGACTGGCCACGGTAGTAGTGGAGATGGAGGACACGGAGGAATCACCTCTTTCCAGTCTCTGGAGCTCCTCTACCAGGCTTTCACTTTGGAGGCTCTGCAAGCTGCCCATGCTCTGAGCTACCTCCCGTGGGGTTAGGAACGCACTGGGGTCAAAGCTCTCGCGTGGAAACTTCACAATCTTCTGAGATTTAATCCACCGACCATTGACAAACTGGAAGCGTTTCAAATGAACAATCTGAAAAAGGACAGAGAAAAAAAATGATGTTGTAATCAAATATTACAAAGGGCAACTTGCTTAAAATTACATTTATGTTATACAGTATGTTTAATGTAACCTATTCAGCTCAAAATTTCTATACTATATAATAGTAAACATAAATATTTGTAAGATTTTATTAAATAAAATGAGAATTTTTTTTATATTTGATCAGATCAAATTAGCTAAAAAGGACACAATTTAATCAGCCACATGATCCTTCAGAAATCATTCTAATATGCTGATTTGATACTCAGTTTTCATTGTTGGAAACAGTTGTGCAGCATCATACATTTTTTGGAACCTGAAATACATTTTCGGGATTCATTGAAAAAGTTAAAAAGAACAGCATTTAAATCAAAATATAAATCTTTTCTAACAATTTAAATCTTTTACTATCACTATCTGTTTTTAGCAATTTGACATCCTTGCAGAATAAAAGTATTAAAAAGAGGAAAGAATTTCTTTATTTTACTGACCTCAAACTTTTGAACGGTAGTATATCCATTTTATCTATTCCTATATCTATTTTTAATTTAAATAAATAAGTTTTTTTTTTTTATCCATTAAAAGAATCCTCAAAGAAGGTTCTCTCGTAGTGCGTAATATCTTACGCTAGGGGAAAACCTCTTTTCCATTAGATGTTGACGGCAAAAATTATCCTTAATTTTGAATTAATGTAAAACACGCTGCGGCAGCCAACACGGCCTATTGGCTGTCCTGCGGCAACTGCAGCAGCCTATCGAGAGAGGCCCTTGGTGACGTCAGATCCAATGGGGGATTCATTACTGTTTTTTCTGTATTTTTGTTTAAATAAATACAGGTTTGATGAGCAGAAGAGACTTCTTTCAAAAACATAATTTAATTTTTTTGTTTTTGTTTCCAAACTTTTGACGAGTAATATACACGCATAACTATATATTTTTAATTTGATTTAATTTGTTCAGAGAAGGAGGAAACAAATAATTTGGTTTTCTAACCAGTACGGGGGGCAGCCTCCAGAGGTCCAGCTTCTTGGTGGCCAGGCGGTGGGTCTTACACTTGGAGCAGTAATAGAGCTCATCCTCCCCTAACTCTTCTTCACTGGTGAAGGCTTTCAAGCAGCTGTCCAGACTGATAGGCTCTGCCTGAGCACGCCGACTCTGCTCAACACTGGGATGCTCTTCCACTATCTGCTCCACATAAACATCAGCAACTAATTACTTGACAGGCACAGTAACAAAATTAAATACCTACCCAAAAACTCTAAGATCAGTTCTGGTCTGTAATGCACCATAAAAGTGGTGCAAAACCATGGGATTTTATTTTGTCATCTCCAATTTTAAAAAAGTTATTTAGTATGACTCTGCAGTAGAGTATGCAATCAGTCTTTTGCAAGTAGGAAATGATGGATAATAATTAGCTGATTATATCAGGAGCTCTTGCTAGAGGTAATATAGAGGCAACAGACCCAGAAAACAATTAATCATAGAATATAATTTTAATGGATTTCTTAGCTGTGATGTGAGATGAAAGCAAATCACAAGGAATGGCAGCACTAGCAGAGTAATTATTATGTGTACATCATGTCCTGCAGTGCAGCATCAGACTGGATCCAGTTTAGAAAGACTGTCACAAAGCAAAAACCCACTGACTGAAGTACTGAATATGCTGCTTAACATCTGTGAGCATCTGTAAAGCACGTACTCTTTCCTGAGAGGTCTGGTAGCGAAGGTGCAGGGCAGTGGGGTCCCAGTCTACAGCGATGTAGGCATTCCCCAAAGATGCTCTGTCTTCATTACAGTCCACCGTGCAGCCTCTGCAGAACCTGGCAAAGTCACGACAACCCTTTTCAGTCACGACAGCCCACAGTGTGAGATATGTGCATGCATAAGCGCTGAACTCAAATGACTTACCTGTACCAGGGACACCAGGCACAGGAATTACCATCTTTCTGCACCACCCGCAGAGTGAAGGGATATTGGTAGCCCATACTGTCATCACTGGAAGAGAACATGACATGCCACATAACAGAGTAAAGGAACTAAACTTTTAAAAAGAAGTTAAGGAATAAGGAATATTTAACATTCTGCACTATTTTCTAGGTCACTAATGGCCATGTGAACTGAAATAAGGAACTAAAGGAATAAGGAACTTCTCATTATGATGCGATCATTTGCATGAAATCTAAAAATGAAAAACAGAACAAATTTCACTAGGTCTTGTATAAAGTATCAAAATCTAACAGTACATTTGTTACGAAATAGGAAACAGAAATGACTAAAGTAAAAAAGCTAACCACTCGAACAACAATTTTTACTACATTTTATAATGTATAGCATCATTCAAAAGTTTTGGTAAAGTACAATTTTACTTAAAAGAAATGAATATATGTATTCAGCTAGAACACATTCAATTGATTATGTAAAGACATTGGTTACAAAATATTTCTATTGAACTTTCCATTTCTTTCTAAAAGAGTTATTTTAAACTTTCTATTCGTCAAAGAATCTAAAGAAAAAAAAATCACTATTTCCACAAAAATACAAAGCAGCATAACTGCTTGCAACATCGATAATAATAAGAAATGTTTCTTGAGCAGCAAATCAGCATATTGATTGAATGATTTCTGAAGAATCATAAAAATTGAGCTTTGCATTACAGGAATAAAGTGGATTTTAAAATATATAATAAAATGTAATATAATTTAACAATATTACGTTTTGTACAATAATGTAAAAGTAATTATTTTTGATCAAATGCAGCCTTGCTGAGCATTAAAGACTTCTTTCAAAAACATTAAAAGAAATCTCAATGAACCCAAACCTTTGACTGGTGTACTTCGAAAAAAAAAAAAACAAAGATCCAAACTAATGATCAACATCAAAACCCTGTGAGATACAGATGCTACTGACCAGTCTTGAGCGTGGTTGCTGGCTTCCTGTGGGGGAAGAGGGCTGGCAAGTCGGGACACCTGGATCCACACGGCATCATACAGGTCCTTTTTACTTGTGTGCACAGTGCACGGCACAATAAGCGGCATGCCAAACAGACTGGGCCTGTTCTTCTGAGAGGACAGGAAGTACAGCTCCGTCCTCATCTGAAGAGAAAGAACAGACACTTAGGATGGTTATGACAATCATGTTAAAAGGATAATTCCAGTGCAAAATGAACCTAGGGGTTAATAACGTGTTTTCCAAAGACGGCTCCTGCCTGTATACGCGAAGTGTACAGTCTTTATAAAGTATGTTATTATTAAACTGTCTGTACACTTGCAAAGTTTTTAATGCTTCGGTTTTGTTAGCGTGGGGCTATTTTGAGCCTTGTTAGTGGTATTAACTAGCAATTTTTTATTTATTTTTATTTTTTTTTTCAGTCCAACAGTGAATATGAAGTGAATGCTCACCATCTTTCTGTGCATGGCAATGATGTAGCCAATGAAGGGGCTGTCTTGCACCGGCACAGCATGGCCATTAGGGATACCATTGGCGAGGGGCTTTTCGGGGGTACAGGGGACCACTGTGCTGGGCATGCCATTGGGAATTAGGCCAGACTTTCCAATGTGATTGTTTCCTGCTGTCCCATTGGCTGTAGGTGTTTTTTCTAAAAAAATAAAAATAAAATCTAAACAACTTTTTTAATAATAACAATAATAATATGGGTCAATGGCAAATAAGGGTGTCCATGATCCAACTTTTCTTTTAAGGACCAAGTCAAGATAAAGAAGAAATAAATCCTCATTACCTGTTTGCACTGGAGAGGTGACTGAGGTGGGTGAGCCAGGCACAGGGATTTCAAATGCACAGAGGAAGCAGTTCACAGAGTGTCGCACCTTCTGGTTGTCCTGAGGAAAGTTCTAGATCAAAAAGAAGCATTTATTTAAAAGCCAGTCCACTTGGATTGTCTCAACAACAGTGTCTGATGTGGCGAGTTGAGCTGACCTTGATGTTGGATGTATGAACCTCAGCCAGTAGGATCTGCTCAGGTTTCAGGCTGCACAGCTCACTCAGCTGTTTCTTCAGGCCCATGTACTTCTCATCCATGTTGAGACGGAGCCCGTAACGCACCGGAGTAGAGCCATCAAGTTTGATAACTACAAATCCAAAAAGCTTTTATGTGAGACTGCAGCACCTGCTGATGAATTTTTAAGTGTTTGTTTTCTCTCTGCTTTGGTTTACCTGTGATTTCTAAGTGCATGGAGCTGTCCATGGGCAGCGGCAGTGATAGGAAGTTAAAGGGGTCGAAGCGGGCGCTGATGTGGCCGCAGGTCTTGCACTTGACCTGGGACCTGAGCTGCCCATGGAAGAGGTCCACCACAATTGAACGATTTCTCCGCAAATGGTTTTCCCAGGCCTGTGAAGAGAAACACACAGATGTCCTCAGGGTGAAGAACCGACTTTTCATCGGTTTGCCTCTATAGGTTCATTTAAGAGTGCTGAGCTAATGTATTGAGCCGGGCAGGGGCTGAAAAAGAGGAGTTTTAACACTAACCTCTGTGGCTACTTCATGATCTGGGCGTCCATCACTATCCTTGAGCTCCACGTACGGCTTCTCGTGCACGCGATTCAAGTCTTCGTGAAGCCCATCCAAGAGAAATGCCAAAAGCTCCTGGGAGTCTTGCTGCTGGAAGCCATTGAATCTTGGTGCATACTTTGCTATTGTCCACTACATTCATGTTTTTTAAAAATGGAATAAGAATATTAGCGTAAACATTTGGGTTTGATGCTCATAATTTCAGAGATTTCAGAGAATTTCAAAACCCACCCTGAGTTTTAGAGGTGCAACGTTCTTTTGGGTGCCGCTCCAGAGTTCCTGTACCAAATCACCATAGCATTTGGCCATGTGACCACGCATTCCTATCGGATTGGTTCTGTCAAGGCAAGACAGCTCATTGGTCAAGAAGTATGATTGTGACCCCTCACCCAACTTGACCCAACTTGCATCACAGTAGCAGAATTTGGGTCTTAATGATCGATGCATCAAGCACTGCTCACACAGAAGTCCCCTTTTAAATCAAGCAACTATCTGTGCGTCAACATCAACTCAAACACACTTTTTTGCCCTCAGGTGAAACTCACACTCATGTGGATTCCTGTTGAAATGATTGGATGGATTTCGCCCACAACATTTTTCAGAGCAACAGTAAATGCTTAACTAAGTAGTTACAAGTGGTTTTGGTATTTAAAAACCTTACCTGTTAAGCTCATAAAGGTGTCGTCCTGAGATGAAATACTCAGTGAGGGGCTTGGTGTTGCTTACACACTGAATACTGGAGTTCATGAAGCATGTATTACCCAGGTTACTCAAACCTGTGGCACCTTTCTCAGTAGGAACTGCAAGAGAAATGGGACAATGTTTAAAAAAAATTCTCCATATATTTTATTGGAATTTAAAAGTTTTTTAAGAGAGACCGAAGGTTTTGACTTCACAGGCACAACCACTTGAGTACTATCTCCATGAAGATCAATTACTCAGTATTTCATACTGAGTTCGATAGCAACAGTGAGTCTTTAAATGTCAAAGCTGATATCTGTCTTGATTTGGCTTTTATATGGCTTTATGTAATTGCTTCTTGGACTCTTGCTGCTTTTGTTCCTGTGTTAATAATCTACTACTTGATATATGTGCTTTCATACAAGAAACCAGTCTAAAGAATTGTATTATAGTGTCATCTAGGTATGGTCAAACTCAGATAAACATTCTGGCATTTGTAGATGGTCTGGCCAGCCTCCAATTTGCATAGATTTTCCCAACACTTTCCAAGAACTCTGACATTACCTTTGTGTCTGTCGATTTTGCTGCTGTTTGCAATGAAAGACATTTCCTCTGGCCAGCTCATATCTTTGTTTCGAACTGGAGAAAAGGAAAGATATCTTAATAATTTTTCCTTTTCCATCAGTACAGTCATGCATGGTTTGCAATTTAATCCACACTGCACAGCAAATGTGAAATGAGATAACACTTTAATTAAGACAGATAAATGTCACAGACATACCCTCAATGACTAAGTGCTGTTCGTCTTGAATTTTCAAACTTTCTAAAGTGTGATCTTCATCGTCCAGGAGAGTGAGGTAATTCTGATAAAAAGACGACATAAAACAAGATTAGTATACAGTATAAATGTATGTATCATTAATTATGATAGAAATTTCTTTGGGAAAAACATATTAATTCAGCCTTGGTGAGCATAAGAGACTTATTTAAAACCCCTCATTTTAAGAAAACAAGTCCCGTGCAGGGCTCTAATCCCTACCTCACTATTGTAGAGCCAGAGGCGCATGTCCTCTTCTTTTATGCGTAACCTCTGGGACAGGTAATCATGAATGTCTTTAATGGTGCCCATCCTGCTGAAACATCCCGTGTATGCCAGCACTCGCTTCAGAGGGGCATTTGGAGAAGGAACATTTCCTGTGAACGAAGCACCTTTTAGTATTCTCTTTGTTATGAGCAAAAAAACATTTACACATTTTAGATACAACCTTTTATCATAGTTCCACCAGCTGTTATAAGTACTGAATTATAACATATATATACAGTATATATATATATTTATATATATATATACAAAAATGAACATTAAAGAAATCACGGAGTATGCAAATGTAATTTAACTTACAACGTTAAATTAGTAAAGTAATACTTTTATGGTTTCATATTAATGATGAAAAACGAGAAGATCTAGTCCATTCCATCCATATACCCTAGCATGCATGCTATTAAATTAACACAGATGTCACAAGGGAGCACACAGATCAATATATAACACATACACAGCACCAATACCTGATTGACAGACTGAAGATTAGTTGTAAGGTAGCAGCAAGAAAGGGCAAAGGTCATTTTCAGAGGGGACATTCATCAAATCATTAGTCTGGGTGATTTTAATTTAAAAAATAAATAAAAAAAATCAAGGTAATTTTTAATTAGTCCAGTCTTGTGAAAAATAAAATAGATTCATACAGCAATTATTGATTTCATACAAGACAAAAATTATTTGAGACAAAAAAAAAAATTGGTAAGATTGCAAAGCAAACAATTACAGCAAATCAGCCAGAGAGCGCTCTTTTTTACCCACACCAAACAGTCTTCTGAGCCAGACAGCCATAATATTTCTAGTCTCGAAACTTAATTAAAAAAAATAAAATAAATAAAAATGTATTCAACATGGTTTTATAGCTGTCATGGATTACATTATAGTTTTGTGTGAGCAAAATGTAGCATTTAACAAAAAATATTAAATATTAAAAAAAAAAACAATTTAATTTGATATATTTTATGTTTTCTTTTGTTCTTTATTATTATTTTCTACTCTAGGCTGAACTCAGAAGATGACTCTGGGTGTTGGCAACAGGATTTGGCTCTTTAGTAATCCAGACAGGTCGTTTTGCTGAGACCGAGCTGGGTGCATTTTAGGAGATTAGAGAAACTGGTCAAGGCGGAGGTGGAGGGAGCCTCTCTCTTGCTGCAGGCTTACGTTACCTCGGGGCATATGTGGAGGGAACATTCGCAGGCTGCTCATACCCATATTAACCCAGATGTTAGACTGAGGGCTGCGTGTGGCCGGTTGCTGTCGCAGGAACAGAAGGTAGCGGGGGAAGAGCTCTAGCTCTGGGTGAACTGTGACTGTAGACATGATGACCTGAAGGAAGAAAAAAAGATACAGCATAAGCACAATACTACAGTGGTCTACCTGCTTAAGAGAGAAGCTAAATGTGGCTGAATCAAACTGAATTAGAAGTTCACAGGGTAGATTCAGGTGACATGTTCATTCCTCAGTCAAATTTTAAAAACCCTACTGCATACATCATGACAAGAAAAGTTTGATTTACTATTCTCGCATGAAATTGATATTACCAAATCAAAAACTTTAAATTGATACTTGGAGAGGGGTCCTTTCAAGCTACGCTGCCAACATTATTAAATAATATTTGTAATTACATTTAGTTGATAATTTTTGACATAATAGAATTTTAATATTCCATTTTACTATATAAATTAATATATATATATATTATTTATTTATTTATATTTTTATTTTGACAAAATAAAAAATGTGCTTTATATATATATATATATATATAAAATTAAGCACATTTTTTTATTTTGTAAAAATAAGAAATATGAAGTAAAAAATTTTTTATGGGGAAGAATCTTTTTTTTTTAAAGGGCAGTTTATCATGTAAAAACCTCCAGAATGTAACCTTTTTACTGTTTATTTGACAACATCCCTTCATTATGAACCATTTTAAGGCCATCAAATATGAATTATGTGGTAGTAAAGTGAAGAAAATGAGTCTGAGACCCAGAGGCAACACTGTACAAAAGAGGGTTAAATTAGCCAAGAATAATCTGTATTCAGGAAACACGTTTAGTAATATCTGACACAGTTCATGTTACATCATCAAGATCATTGTGTGACTATGCAAAAAAGCCAGAGAAAATAGCATTTATTAAAGCACAAATTAAGTGCCTATGGTGGGAGATGGAATACATACCGGTCGTGGGAGACTGATGTTGGCCCCATACCAGTGATAAAGTGCCCTCCATACCGGCTCTGGCACAGTCTCAAAGTCTCGGCTAGCCAATACCTGTTGGGACTTCTTCAGCCGCCCTCCCTCCATAGTCAATGTGGGTGCCTGGACAAAACGAAGTCACACACTCAAGGGGAGTTCATATTGAATTTGCAATGATAAATTGTAGGGACCTCCAGTGAGTAAATCACAGGTGGTGTAAGCACCCTTCACCCTGCTCTTCTCTTGTTGACTGAGAATGGGAGGTTGGATGAAGGGGTGTCGACAGGACCTAAAAGGTCCCTTTTTGGCTTTACAGCTGCAATGTATTGTGTTGTGCAAAGAAAGAGTCTGATTATATTGGACATTATATTATTACATAACTGCAAATATGCTTGCGACAAGCCATTACCGAAGCAAGCAGTTTCATACAAAATGCTTTCAGCTTCTTTTTCTAGAACACGAATGTTACAGACCATTTATCACAGGATTAATTTGTTCAAGGTGATTCTAATTTGCACTTTGGTTGTTATTTTGATGGGCAAAAGGATTAAAAGTGGCTTCCTAGCTTCAGTGGGTGTTCTCAGCACACGTACACTCACCTTCATGGGGTCGGTGGTCACCAGAGGCTGGTTGTCGATGGCACCGGGCCTCTGCGTGACCATGCTGTTGGGCAAATGGCCATTGACACTGGAGAAACACTGGTTGTTGTTGTCAGAGACGTTGTGCTGCCGAGCGAAGCAGACGTCTGTGGCAGAAGAACTGGTGTGTGGGGTCAGGCCTGAGGAAGTGTAAATAAATGTCTTTTCAGCCTTCATGCCTTTTTATTAGACCAGAGCGATACCAAAGTAGAATAACTGGCTGTATAACTAGTGTTTTTCTGTGAAAAAAGTATGTGCACTTATCATTCCTAAATACATGCAAACATATTATAGTATTTTTATGCTTTAGTACAGTCAAAAAAAATTCTAAATGCATACAGCACTTTTAATATTTTTGTGGAAAACGCGACAGTTTGTTTTTTCCAGGATTATTTGATAAATAGAAGGTTCAAAGAACAGCATTTATTTAAAAAGGAAATCTTATGCAACAATGTAAATATCTTTACTGTCACTTTTGATCAATTTAATGCATTCCTACTAAATAAAATAATTGTTTTACGTAAAAAAATGTGATAACTGCTAGGCCACAGCTTAAATCATATTCCTAACAACGACTGAGTGTGTACTTACTATTACCAGTGCTCTCTGAAGCCTCCGATGAGCTGGAGATGTTATCAGGAAATTTTTCTTCTGTGGAACTGGGAGAACGCACAACTATTCCAACTCTGTTCAGGACAGGCTCTATAGGTGCTGTAGACTGAGAACTTCTCATCCCACTGCCCTGAATTGATGGCTGCTCAACGACAATCGACTTATTATCCTGTTTAACACAATAATAGTAGTTTTTAATAGATTGTATATCAAAAAAAACCTGTAAGCTCCATATTGTCAGTACTTTTTGGCTGGTTGATGTCTGAGAGAAACAGGTTCCAGCCAGATATGTGTACTATAAATGGGTCATATCAGTTTACTGTTTTCTCTGTAGTCCAATTAAAATGTGAAAAATGGTCATAATTTACTCATAATTGACTCAGTTTGTTTAGATAGTACAAAACAGAACAGTGTACTTTTTTTTTTAAAAAAAGGAAAAAGAAATTTATATTTATCATGAAATGATCCCTTTTAATTGTTATGTAGAGACTGCATAGACATAATGCTTACTCACATATCTGACATAGTCTTTCCACTGCTGCCACCACTGCATGGAGATCAGAAACCAGTTCTGACCGGGCTGTAGCCCATGCCTGCTCTCCCGCTCCAGCCAACCCCTGTGCCGTCACACAAAATCATTGTGGATGACAAACAGTCAATAAAAGAACTATCATATTTATACAAAAGCACTAAAATAAACCAACAAAACATTCCTTCAGTCATTGGATATCAATAATAAACTTAGGCTGCATAACCAAACAATATGACACAATGATGTGGTACAGTATTTATAGCGTCTTTTTGAGCACCAACAGTCCAGCTAGCAAATCTAACTCAAAATGAAATGAATGATTTTAACTGCTGTTACAGGCAACGGAGGTACAATGGATCCTTACAAACAGACAAAGTCTAATCATGAGGATTGTGGGTGAGGGAAAAACAATACAGCCCTCATAAGGCTTGTTTTAAAACATTGAGAAAGTGCTCAGTAGGGCGCTTTTGAAAGAAAGCCGAGTTACAGAAAGTAATAGGGTGAGTAAAGAAATGCTGCGTCCTACTCTCACCTAATGATCTGGCCTTCCTCTTCAGGGGTAGCAGGACGCAAGCCCAGGACGATATGACACACCTAATGATCAATAGATTAACAAGCCATTTGAGGCCAGAATCAAGATAAAAACGCACATGCCTTACTGGATTCACTTACAAAGTATTTATGCCCCTTTTATTTATTTACCTGAAACAGCAAGTTGAGGAACTCATTGGCGAGGGCACTTTTCACGCTCCATATCTGATAGTCCTCCAGGGTTAAGTGCCCGAGCTGTAAGTAAAACACAAGACAAATGTTTGAGCACAAATGACGCATATAATATCCTTAAATATTGGATCTAAGATAAACCTGAAAAAAACCTGAGGGAAAAAAACAAACAAATGCAAGTAATGTTTATTTAATTGAGAAATTAATGTAATTTATATGGCAATGTTTTATTTCATTTTGTAAAATTTAAATTTTAATTAAAAGGGTATCAGCAATGGTGAAAATTATTTGAAATCGATATCAACAAATTTTTTTTTAGCATGACAAATCTACATTGAAAAGAAAGTCTAATTACTTTTGTTGTGTCGTGCATTTTCAGTATGTCCTCTACAATGTCTGACACGCTGGAATCAAACTCCTGAAAAATAGAGATACATAAATCAGGAAGTATTATCATGAAATCTATAACTGACAAGAAAGGTGTCTGTTAGATGTAAGACATACAATGACAACTCGGGATGCACAAATCAATAATGAATTGAATTGAGTTTAATTTAAATCTATTATCCCACATTAGTGCAAACCTGCAAAAACATGATTGCATCTCGTATGCATAAATCACCGCACAAGCATATCCACAAACATATATAATACAAAGGAAGTAATTTGCTTAGCAAAAAAAGGTTAATCAAATAGTTAACCGTATCATGTGCTTATTGCTTTTTCTGTGGACTTAAGTTCGATTAGACACTTACGGGGAGGGTATCTGTACGGTTGTCCTTCCACACTTCCAGCAGCGCCACCACCATCTCATGGATCTCATCCCTGGACAGAACTCCATCCCGATCTACATCGAACACTTTAAAACAAACTGAAGCAGACAAGGAAGAAGAGAATTAGGGTCAGATTTACTAAACAGGGCAAATTAGCGTGAGAGCGCAATTCCAAAAAAGCGCAGATAGGAGTGGAAACTTCGGCGAGTGATCTACTGACGACACGCAAATTAAAGAACACAGACGCAGATCGTTTGAAATCTGTGCAAATTATTGCTTTTTTTTTTTTGCATTTTGGTGCAGGACGAAATCCATCTGGGTTTTTCCAGACATTCAACATGTAAAATCGGCGCCGGGCCGTTTTTCAGAGAGAGAACTCTGATTGGCTGTTCAGTTTAGCAAATGAGTCAGTGCAATAAGAGCAAAAGTGATGAAAGTGAGCAAAGTAGTAATTCAATTCAATTCAATTCAAATGTATTTTGTATAGCGCTTTTCACAATACATATACACAAAAGGTTTGGTGTGTCCCTAGCTTTAGATGGGGAACTTTCAAACATTCATTTAAGAGAAACCATATTTAAATAACATTTTTTATAATCATTTGTGCATAAATAAATTGATATTCAAAATGGTAAGCAAGTGGTGCTTTGCTTATAGTTTGTATGCCTGTTTCACTTCCCTTTTTTGAATGCCGAATATATCTTGTTTTGCACACAGAGCTTGAATGGCATTCAAAGTCCACGATATCTCCATTTGTTTCAGATTTATTTTTTATTTTTTTAGGAGGACTTTTTGCAGGAGACGCTGGAAAGGGTGTTACAAAACAAAGATTAAAATCCTATTTCACATCACAACACTGGAGGTTCAGAAAGCACAGCGAACCTACTGCTCGAAATCCATAGCCTTCGGAAAAACTTGTCTCCTTCTGCTCATTTAACAAATGCTGATGCAGAAATGTTTACGTATAAAACCACAAAAAATATAGATGACGAATTAAAATGACTGACTTAATCGCATTACTGCCACAACCGCCAGAGCTCGACTTCAAAGGTCCGCCAACCACGACGCCATCTTAGAATACAGATTATGCTAGCTAAAATATCCTTCAAGGATTTTATTCCAAAAATGTTTTAAAATGTTTGAAGAAACACCATATAAAACAATCCTGCATCAGCTGTGGAATGAGAACAACTAAAAGAGGATGATAGGAAATGAAATGCTTACACTTCTGCCTTTCCGCTACAGGGCCCCGACAGCAAGCTGAGAGCCCGCACGATATCTCCTTAAAGTCAATATGATTGTCCCGATTCTCATCAAAGGCATGAAACAAGCCTGGAAAATGGGAGAAAATGTCAGCGTTTAGATTAGCCAGCAAGAGTAATTGGATTCTTTGGAGATCTTTTATCACACATGATCCTATAAATTTCAAAAGCAAAGACCAACTTCTACTAAAATAAAATGGGTGCTTTCATGGGTGCCGCAAATGTTTTCAAAGCACACGGCTAGCAGGTGGATGTATGTGTGAGTGTTTCAAACCATTTGGGAACCTTTTCAAATTACTGTAATGAATTCTGTCTTGCCTTCACTTAGCGATGCATGAATAGGGGGCGAGACCAGAGGGACAAAGGTTTCCAAATCAAAACGGCCTGTCCTTGATTGGGCTTTCAGCAGCCAGTAGCGCTTTTCCAAGTCGATAATGTCCGATTCTTCTACTGCAATAAAGAAAACACAAGAAATCAGATTATTTGTGAAATAATCATTTTAATGTGCAGTGTCAAGCATCAGTTGGGCATTTGCTCCTTGTGTAATTGAATATCAGTCATATATTTCTGTGTAATGACTCCATTGGTAGTCATTTAGACGGTATACAAAAACCTGTTTTGACTGTTTTTCACCCCCATGTCGTATACCCTCATGTTATTAAACCCGAAACTACAAGTTGAAGCTGAAGTACTAAACACAACTGAAATAAAAATAAAGCTAAACAGAAATACAAAACTAATAAAAATGACAAAATAACATTAAAATAAATAAATTAAATGTTAAAATAAAAGCTATCTGAAAAGATTAATACATACTATAATATTAGAAATATATTCTGAAACAACACAGCCACAAAAGTAGATATTTTAGTGAATAACACCACAAGTAAATAGACATGTTCCTCATATAAAGCATTCATACATTATGGTTTGAAAAGAATATCACACCAGTCTCTAGTCATATAGTTGTATTTTTGAGCTTATTATATTGCAAGAATTGTGTTGATATTCACTACTTTTACATCATAAAAGTTTGCAATGACATGAGGGTGAAAAACTACTTTCAGCCTTAATAAATAATTTCATTTTTGGATGAATTATTCTTTAAATAGAGACGTTTAGGTGGATTCTTTTTTTACATAATAAATTAGCTGTTGCAGACTGTAAATGGGCTCGTATTATGATTAACATGCTAACACTTTACAAAAAGTTTCATTAGATAACTACCTTAGACAACATGTACAATATCAATTCCAACATTTACTAATAAGTTCTTAAAATCAAATGTTGAATTTGTTAACATTAAGCTAATGAACTGTGAACTAACTTGAAGAAACAATGACCAGCTGTATTTTTATTAACATTAACAAAGATTAATAAATACAGTAACAAATGTATTGCTTATTGTTAGTTCATGTAGTTAATACATTGAGTAATGCTAATGAACCTTATTGTAAAGTGTGACCATTAACATTTATGACAAGTGATTACATAATGTCACCTACTAGGTGAAAGCATGGCTCAGGTTACCCCCTCTGTAAAGCCATATATAGTCCAGTCTTTTAGTTTAAGAGGACCTAGGTCAACTCCTTTTGCTTTGCAATAATCTCTAGCTTAGGCTAATAGGATTAGTCTACCCCCTCCTACACTGACCATCACACATAAGGCAAGTGTCAAAACACAGGAATACAAATCTGATCTTTTGTTTAGCCTGACTTTCATTTCAGTCTACTACACTCTCTATTCAAAACACAATACATTTCAGAAAATGCACTCCATAATTAAATAAATAAGCAAACTGATCCAAACAAAAGTATGTCCTAGGGGTTTTGGCCCCAAACTCCTCCGTTATCTCAGACTGCTGCAGCACAGCTAAACCTCTGTGGTTTGACGGACAAATGGAAGTCTGAATGGATGAGCTCAATAGTCATTATTTCCCATAGTTCTCAGGGACAGCAGGTTTACTGTCTGAGGGCCCGAAGACTGAACACAGACCAGAAACACAGAAAACAGCCTGGGGATCTAAAGGGTTACAAACCAACCTGCCACGAATCACAATCAATGACTCTGTGTCATTTCAGGAGCAGTTAGGAGAGGAATCTATCTTGACAGTAGTCCTAAAAAATACATCCAAGATGCATTTACAGCCAAAAAACATTTAACAACAAACTTAATGAAGTGATGAATAATTATCATTATTCAGAGCAACATTATTATTACCTATAACAATAATTAATATACATTAGCTTTAAGGAACTAAAAAAATCTGCTTGAGTGTTATTCACTGTTTGTGCATTAGACAGCAACTACTAATCTAACACTTATGCACCGTACGGATCAGTAAACCTGAATGTTTACAGCACATCTTAAAATGAGACACGATGTGCAGTTTATTTCAAGCTTGCTGTGGTATGATATCTTCTTGTCCAGCAATGCATAATAGCAGGACAGCACGATGCTGTCGGGCCTCTCAAGCTGTCAAAACCCATTTCACCTATTACTTGAGCTATGTTTCTATTACTTTTCCTGTCCTGTAACAGGGCACAGAGTGCATACAATGATATCCATGACAAAGTAATTACAGGTCTGGACTGAGACACAATGTCACACTTTTATACTCAATATCACAAACATAAGCCATCTCTCTTGGGGACAGAATCAGTGCCATCTTTGATGTGTTTTTTTTGATGTGAAAGTGTCTTTTGAATTTGTGTCATAATGTGTGTTATTAGCAAGTAAGAATATGAGATTTCATTCTATACTGAGAATATGAGATTTCATTCTATACTTTTAGTTATAATCTCACATTAAAGACATTAAATATAATATTTAATACTTTTTGATTTTATATATATATATATATATAAATTAACTTTCAACTTTTGTTTCAAACATTTTCTTTTTCAAATAAATGCTGCTCTTCTATTAATCATTCATCAGTTTCCAAAAAATATTAAGCAGCACAACTGTTTTAAACACTGATAATAATAAGAAATGTTTCTTGAGCATCAAATCGTCAAATTAGTATGACTTTTGAAGGATCATGGGACACTGAAGACTGGTAACAATGTACTGTAGTACATAAGTAATGATGCTAAAAAAATTCAAAATGTACTAAAATAGAAAACAGATACTTCAAAAAGTAGTATTTCACAATATTACAGTTTATACTTCTTATCAAATAAAGGCATCCTGGGTGATACTTCTTTCAAAAACACTTCAAAAACACCTAACTGACCCCAAATGTTTGAACAGTATATGTATTGGAGGTGTGTATTTGACAAACAATGTGTCCATCCATCAAGCTATATATATATATATATATATATATACTGTATTTATATATATATATATATACTGTATTTATATATATATATATATCTCAAGAACTCACCTAATGGAGCGATTCTATCAGAGTGGCAGCAGAAGAACCATACCATATTCCACTGCACATGTCACAGCTCTGGCTGTTAGATATGGCAGGTACCATGACACACAAGCTGCCGCTACGTTGGTAAAATACAGCTACTCTCCATCTCCGTATGCAACTCCTTTCTTTCTCGATGATTGTTGTCATCTAGTCATCACTTTCTTCTTTCTGACAGGCCTCTTGCCAGTTTTTATTTGGCCTGGTGTGAGGCATATTCTGGACAGTGCATGAACTCATAAACCCATATACGCTCAAACAGATCACACAGATCATGACTACTTCACACTGACAGCACACACACAGCCCTCTCACTGAGCTAAGAGGATAATCTGGAGCGGGCCGCAGATTACAGTGCGTTGCCCAGGTAGCTTCTCTGATTGGCCAGAGATGGAGAGGCAAAGCTGTCCTTGATTGACAAACGTATTCTAATTTTACTGAGCTATTTGCTTAATCACTTGCTTTTGTGTTTTTTTACTTTCTATCTTGTACTTGAGAATAAAAGTATCTGGACTGGGTAACAGTGAAAAGAATGAAGCCCAAACTTCTGCATTCATTCTGTAATGAAGAAATATGCTATTGACAGAATTGATCATGGTCTTACTAATACACAAAAAGGCACATAAATTAACCTTCCAATAATGACTGTATACAGTCAATTGATTAATGACAACGGCAAACAACTGCTGTGTATGCTGTTTAAAGCAACCCATAGCAACTGTTTTAAATTACAAACAGAATAGGAGGCATGTCAATATTGGTTTGCTCCTGCCCAGCATTAATGGCAGAGCTCCAAAGCCTACGGAGTTTAGCCTAGCTAGTCAGCGTAATCAATTCAAACGTCTGAACAAAACTGAATCAGTTTTCACAATCATGTTTCCAGTAAAAATGCAACAAGATATATTTTCCATGTAAAATTGTACACCAGACAAAAAAATAGATACAAAGACACCCCAAAGCCTGGTCAATCTAATGCAACAAGAGTATTTTGGGATAATCTAAGAAAAGGGTAAAAATTAGGGCCAGGTATTGATTCAGATGTTCCAATTCGATTCGATTTGCAAGCTCTCAATTCGATTTTTACATGTGTGGAGTAATTTTCTTGTTAAGAGTTTATCCTACACACAGACGTATGATTTCAATCTTTGAAAGCATAAATAGAATGAAAAAAAAAAAATCACAGATTCTTGATTTTATTTTTCCAACTTTTTCTGATTTGGGGTTGTACAACATCAGAATATTTTTTGAAATATTGAAATTATTTATGATTTAGTCATTACATTAGTTATCTATTCCTTATTAATTGAGACGCTATATACAATATTTATACTTTAAACAATTAATCAGTCAGTTAAACACACCTAAACAGCCATTAAAAATACATTAAATGATATACATTTGTATCAAATAATAATAATTATGGTATTTTTATTATGAATACTCAAATAAATGGCTATCAAGTGTGTTCACTTGTAAATGGGGGTCAATTGAGTACACCCAGAACTGCAAATATTACAGACTTCCCACATTATGATTTTATGACAGCAAATGTGCAGAGTGACTGAGCAGGAGGGAGATCTTGAGCACCTAAATAAATCATCCTATATGATAAGAGTGAGGGTTTAGACATTCTGTCACTGTGCAGGCTCAGGGTCTCTGAGAGAATGCAGCCATTTCCTTCGCCGTGTCAGTCTGGTTTTAATAACTGGGTGGCAGTGACAGCTGCAGCAGGGCCGAGTGTGTGCAAGTCGTGTGTAAGCGTGCTCACTGAGTGGGA
Organism: Pimephales promelas; assembly: GCF_016745375.1. The sequence goes on from NW_024121166.1 coordinate 6,622,639, forward strand.
AGTGTTGCCTGTCACTGGCCATTATCTCACAAAGATGCCTCTTTCCCGCTGAAGGGCAGGCCGACTGATTCGGTGATGCCTTCTGCGTGTCGGGGGAAGAGGGAAATGGACAAAACGAGACTTGCAACTTAAACATTTGCAGCATACATTATCAAAGAGCAGATTACGGTCAGCCTCAGCGACATACAAAGTCACTACTAAATTTAAATGATAACTTAAGACTTTAAGTCACTTGAACAAATTTCTGTAAACAGATGCCTCTAAAGTGACAAACACTGAGCATATCAGCATAAAAGGCAAACCAGAGAGCATATTCAGAGAGTAATAACAGTAAACCGATTTAAGAGTATTTAGGAAGTATGAAGTATTTAGGACGTATGAACACTAAAATACCATAATATTCTCCTTTGGTCATATTTCAAGACTGACCCATCACGAGCTCAAAGACTGATGGTATATTCTCCTGCAAAAGCCACAAGTCAGTGTGATTTTCAACAGTTGCCAAATTCACCAAGTAACATTTCCTCTGCGGTCGCCCTACAGGTTTGAAGCGGAATTGTCCTGCAATTGCTGTCATAAATAATATAGCCTACAGCAGCCTACTGTCGCACGCACACTTGTTTGTTGTTTATCCAGCACCGGCTTTTGAATGAACAATGTCCACAGACAAGGTAGATTATTGTTGCATGATTTCATGACAGTATGATGTATTGCGACATCAGAAATGAAGAAAAACACAATAAAGACTATTGTAACGCTTGACGTAAAGCAAGTCACATTTGTAGTTTTCTTATGTCTCAACAGAACTATTGATTCACCAATCAGAGAAGTTGCAGTTACCAGGGAAACAAGACCAGATTAATCAATTATAATTAATTCCTTCAAAACAATTAAACAATCTTTTGATTGGTAGAGTACAACCAATAATTTTATACTGTATTTTTCTAACTGTAGTTCAGTTCCTTTAAAAAAAGTGCACAAGTAGATGATCTTGTACCCTCCTCTTCTTCAAATTTTTATTTTATTTTTTACTTCAAATCAATCCTCAGAGATGTTGGTTTAGTTCAAGGTTTAGCAAAAAATTCAATAAATATAGGGCTGCCAAACGATTAATCGCATCCAAAATAAAAGTTTGTGTTTACATAATATTTGTGGGTGCATTGTGTATAATTATTTATATATATGTATACACACATATACACACATGTATATTTATTTAAGAAAAAATAATATTTATATATAATATAAATTATATATAAATCTATATACAGTATATACATGAAAATATTTCTTAAATATACACAAGCATGTGTGTGTATTTATATATATAAAATTATTATACACAGTGCACCCACATATATTATGTAAACACAGACTTTTATTTTGGATGTGATTAATCGTGATTAATCGTTTGACAGCCCTAAATAAATAAAAATAATTTGAATCGCTATGAAGAATATGAATGGAGAAAAACCCTTCCGGACCCAGACAGAGTAGTTTTAAGAGTATATTGAGAGGAAGTATTCAGAGAATACCCTGAGAGAATAGTGACACTTACAGTGTGTGACACCTGCCAGGGTTTGATAGAAGGTGGGTGTGTCGCTGTCGTCGGTCAACGTGACGCACACGCCACCTGACAGCAGCCAGCGGGAAAATGCGAAAGCATCTTTATTCTGCAGGAGCCAGCTCTTAAACTTCTCATAATTCACTTTCTCTCCCTGGACAGAAACAGACAGAAACACTTTAAATAATCACCAGACTACAATTCTCTAATGAACCCATGACCATTATAAAGTGCATGACAAAACCGTGCAGAATTGAGAAGTTGGACTGTGTGCTTTCCATTGTTGAGCGAAGGGGAAGTTCTCTAATTATTAATATGAACTGATTTCTTTCTGCTGTATGCAGATACATTTGTGCGAGTGGTTTGGGTAAAGAGATAAGAGAGAGAGTCTTTGAGCCGCTGCCAAGAGATAACCAACTAAAGTGCTGCACTGGGTGGCTTTCCCCTAAATCAAGAAGTGATGCGGGACAAACAAAGGCTGAGAAAACAGTGCAACTGGAAAAAGAGCTTATAGAGAAGTCAGGGGGAATGTAAGTCACAGCCATATTACGTGACCTTGTTGGCTTCAACATTTGCACAGTCAACCTTTTAAGCTTATTATTAGAGCTATAATACAGAGGAAGCTCTTTCAGTAAACACAGGTTTAAATGGGGCCAATGGTTCAGAAAGTACTGTATATATAGAATTTGGCAATCAATGAAATAAGTTTCTGAAAAAGATTGTTTAAATAGGCATGTAATCCATTAATCAGTGAACAAAATAGTCACACATTTCTTTCAAAAGCAGCCTGCATTTCTATTGGCTTGAAGTACAAAAGATGACATGACAATAGCCATGTTTCAATCCAAGTTGTCTTATTTATGTAATTTAATTTGTGAAATATCAGAGTATTGCAAATAAAATTCATCTTCCCAAGATATTAGGGCAAAATACGCTGGCCTGTATGATTTGTTTTTGTCTCATGTTTTTATCAAAAGTAATGAGCACAATATCACACAAGTGCTTTATACCGAATAGCTTGAGTGCTAATGTGATATTGATTTTATATAACAGTTCAATAAATGAGCAATTAATATTGTGATATATTTTAGAGACCATATTGTGTCTCCAAACACACAGCAATTTTTCGTTTTTTGAATGAATCTGCCTTTTGAGCATGAACCAATTATTCAATTGCCAATTCATAAAGAGAGACATTTACTTATATTAATTCATGAATGAATAAGCTGTTTGAACTAATCGAATGAATAAATGACTCAATGACTTAAGACATTTACTGCCATCTAATGGAAGATTTAGTTTCCTATTTAGAGTAAAATTTCATTTCAAATTTCAAAATTTCATCCTATTTATATAAATTTACTCTCCCTCATGTCATTTCAAATCTGTATGACTTTCCTTTGTGGAACATTAAGAAGATATTTTCAAGAATGTTGGTAACCAAACTGTTTAACAGTCTGTCAACATATTTAAATACTAGGGATGTAACAGTGAATTTGTCTCGAACCATCACGGTTTGATGCATAAAGTCAGACAACGACTAGTCAGTCACAGGCGAACCACACTCTAATCCAGAAGGGGGCGAGTGGTAATGCAACGCTGTTTGCGAACCGCCACAACAGTAAAAAGCAGAACAAGAAGAAGAGACAATCTATGCACCAACCCAAAACAAGAGCTCAGATTGCATTTCAAGAGCTTGCTAGAGGCCTATAAGCTGAGTTTCGGTTCATTTTTGTCAACTTCATGGAAAGGTAACCGGGACAGTAGAAAGCGGCAACCTGTTTGTTATCTTTATTTTACAAAAGCACAATGGTTTGTTTTTATTGTGACTGTAGTGTACACAAATAAAAAAGACTCTTTACAGTTTCAATGATGTCTTACTGTTCATCTGTATGACCATAATTTAAGTTATTGATTATTTAAAGTTGTTTCCGCTGTTATAATGAGAAAAAAATCATTTGCCCTAGTGACGATTTGTATCAATGAAATCTGACTACAGTCCAGTGATGAAATATGAGAGTCCTGGAAATGGGAAGCCTAAGGTGCCGCTTCACTTGCTGTCTCCTCTTGGAAAGGTGAAGTAGACTCAGATGAAGATGCCACTTTTTTTCCTTCTGGCTCATCGTTCCATGATTTTTTGAAAAAGCGTAACAGATAAAACCCGAGTTATGTAGCAAACCGTGTGTACCATGTGTACTGTGTACCGTTACATCCCTACTATATACCATTTCAGATGCCGCCCCTGAATATAAAAATCATGGCCCTATATATATATATATTTATATAATATGCATATATATATATACTTTTTTTTTTTTTTGGATGATCCTATAAACTTGCAGTTTAATTTTCTTATCTTCATAATAATGTGAAATGAGTCATTTTCAACAAGAAAAATATAAATATATCTCTTCAACACCATATGGCTGGAGGGCATGGTGATTGGTCTGAGAAGTCATTACTGACAAGCAGGTGAGACAGAGGTAAATAACACATGTGAGTCTTCCTACACTGACCTCCGTGAAGCACTTCCTAAGAGAGGGCGGGACCTCCCCATCCACTGAACGTAGCATGTTCTCCACATCCTCCCGGACCACATAGGCTCCCGAATCACTGGCGAACAAGCTGAAGATGTCTGTAGATAAAGAGGACATGCTGGCTAATGCACACACACCTTATCAGAGTCTAGCAGGCAATGTGTCTCGCATCCTCTCATCAATCACAGATGTCAGGAACACAGTGTGAGTAGACACTACATCTACGGAAAATATCAGACTGTGAACTGGAGTGTGTATGCAGCTACAAGTTTGACTAAAGAAACACAGACCTAAACAAAGCTGAATAACATTGGATGACTAAATATGCAGAGCCTGAGGTGTGCTTATACTTAGAGAAATGTATAATGCATAATCCACAGAAATTATCAAAGAGGTAGTAATTTAATTACAAAACAAAACAAAATATAAATGGCTGTGTTGAGTGGACTGCATGTGCCCCTCTATACACCTACATTTGGCCTTCTCTTCATCGCGTCCTCTTGTTAACAGAACCAGCCCAACAATCAGGTAGTTGAAGTGTAGCCCTTTAGATGTGCCACCAAAAGAGCTGTAGATCACCTACAACAGATGAGAAAGGATGGATCCACATTAAATGTACACAATTGATCAGCATTTAATTCTGTGTTCACATAACATTGTCTTCAGGTGACCTGCAGTGATCACTGCCCGAGCTAAATTTTGCCATTGAACTCAACTTTATGTAATTGAGCAATGACGCAGAAACTTCTATTGGGAGAGCAGGTAGTTATTGTATTGCACATAATGGTTATGCAAAGGTCATACAGTGAAATTTTCATAGATGACAATAACATAGCCTACGCAGTTCAGTATAATAATGATTATTAATAAAAATTAGGTTTTTACCAATAAGCATAGCAAAATGGAAAAAAGTTTACAGGCATTTAAAGGACAAAGTCACACAACACCACCATGCAACTAAAGAAAACGTGTATTTATGGTTACACAACAAAGAAGGACATTACTTCCCATCAGTATACTATTATGAATTCTATTGGTGTCTGAAGCAGAAAATGCTTAAGGCAGACAGCCTGGTGTTAGCCGTCATCTCAGACCTTTGATTTCCGCTAAGATTCAGAGAAACATCAGACTCTTAATGATAACAATGCACCCTAGATACTAGATACATATCTCCCCATAAATCAGCTGACAACATTTAATTTAATATGAGGAAACATTACATTCTCTCTCTACCCTCACTGCAGGGCTACATAAATGAATAAAAAAAATCCCTGGAAAATATGGCAGGTTACCAGTAAAATGCTTTTCTTCCAGTTTTTGATCCGTTTCTGTTCCACAAAGACATCTCATGCACACATAATTCACTTTTACGCCTGGTGTGAGTCTGACACCATGTCCTACCAATAACACCACATAAGTACAATTTTCACACGCCCTGATGCCTACTAAACAGTCTATCACTCTGTGTCATATAAAAAAAAATTACTAGAAAACTGTTAAATGAGTCTTGACTGACAACAAGTTGGACTAAAGAAAACATCCATGTCTGTAATCTTTCCACTAAACGCATGATAGTAAATTTACTAATAGTATTTAAGTTATTTAAGAAAATAAAAAACTATTAAATGAAAATCAAGCAAAACAGTACAAAAAAGAAATAAAATATGTATTTAACAAAAATAAATAAACTAAACTAGCATTAAACAAAATGTAATTTAATGTTTCCTAGCTAAATGTATGATATTCAATTTACTGGCCACTATACCCATATTCACTAATTATATAGTTTATAACTAATTATTTAGAAAACAAACAAGTAAAGAAAAGTGCTATATATATATATATATATAAAAATAAACAAATACAATAAAACAAAACTTGTTGTAAATGTTTTGTTAAATAGTTGTAAAATTAATTGTTTAATTGTTGTTTGTAATTAATTGTAATTAATTGTTGTTTTCTTGTATTGTATTTGTTATTTGCATCTTTGTTCTTATTTTTAATAAAGATAAAATAACAAAAATAACTATGTTGTGATTATTAATAAAACAATTGGGGAAAAAAATGCATCGATAATCATTTCGTAATTTAATTGTTACTCTAAATTGTATTCGAATAGTGAGACAAGTGAAGATTCACACCTCCATGTTGAAACCACAACATAAACAACTAAATGTGCCATATGTGAAACTGGAAGCATTTTTTTTTTAATTCTAAAGATTTATGTAAAGACCTCATGCTGGGTGGCAATTGGTATGTGTGAAGCCATTCATTTCTTATGGATGTTTACACATATAAGTCACTGAACCACTGTGATGACCCCGGTGTGTATTCTGCTCTGACAGCACATCATATGTTTACTGCATGAATGTGATCTTTTGTGACAGAACTAGGGAAGTGCAAGAATAGTTGACTAAACAATAACGCTGCTGCTGTTTGTCGACATTGGAAATACCACTCATTTTTTTCCCACATGTATGTTTTGCATTATATTTTTACAAAGGCTACATCCAAAATACTGTCCCATTAATATTACAATTGAAAATACATTTTGAAAAGTGTAAATCAAAAAATATAGTTGCCAGTACACGTCAAAATACTTTACATACACAAGAAGCGTTTAAAAAGGAATTTGGACATCGGGACTCATTTCCAAGTTAGCCTTAGTGTTATTTATCAGTGGAGACAGTTTTCAAAAATATTCAATCGTTCCAGTTGCATAGTTCGCCGGTGCTAGGCTAGCGAGAGTCAACGGTAACTGCTAACCTGCCATTAAAGTCAGTTTTACCCACTCCACAGTACACCAAAGCAAATAAATTATAACCCCAGACTATCGATGTCTTCCTTCCTCTCCTTCTTCTTCTTCTTATTTAGCTGTTTAATTAATATGCTATTTCAAATGAATTGCTAATACAGTCTGTTGTTTTCAGGGAGTATACGCATTATAGAAATTAGTTGTGGCACACAGAACGGCTTCATTTTCTTTCTAAATTATACAAATGCATAATATACACAAACACAGAAGCAATTCTTATTGAAAGTAGTTATTATAATGAATAATGTAGCACGCTTTCGTAGCATGTAATCATTGCCCTTTAATGTAATGCAAACACTGACCGACTGAAGGTAATGATCAACTAGAGCATTCCAGAAGCTCGTGAAGCTCGTGCAGAACACGTGCACAGACAGGAAGTGGGAGGAAAAGTGTGCGATGCTGCAAGGGATTTAATGAAGCAGGGTGCTAAAGATCAACGTGTGGTGTTGGCTGGCCTGCTGCGAGCTGAATTCAGGGGAACCAATCCACTAATCAAAACGACGAATTGAGCAGCTGGGAGCTCAGGGTTCCTCCTGACCGTGCCTCCCGATGATGGACGCAGTGCAAGATGTCACCTGCAGCCAGCAGATTAATCACCCATGGGTGCAGGCACTGACTAAGGGTTAAGTAAATAATACTGTATATAGATTTTGTTAGATGGTTGAGTACTAATTGTTGGTCACACTAGTTCTTAAAGAGGTCATCGGGTGCCATTTTTCACAAGTTGGTGCGATTCTTTAGGGTCTTCATGTAAAGTTTGTAACGTACTTTGGTAAAAAAAACACCCTTTTACCTTTTACCAACACCCTTTAAAAAAAAAAAAAAAAGCTGTTAACAGCGACCTGTTTGGGAGCATGTCTATTTAAATGATAATGAGCAACTGCTCACCCCACCCCTCTCTTCCGTGGGGCATGAGTATACAAATGGCTACGGGACAGTCTGTCAGTGGTTGTGGGCGGAACATGAGCAATGACATCATCAACTCAGAAATTCCAAACGGCTTGATTATTGAGAGTGTTTAGACTTTTTGAGGATTAAAAATAAGGAGTGAATGGATTTCTTTCAGTGTATAGTGTTTGTCCACACACTACAAAGACACATTTATATTCAAACACCATGTAAAAGTAAACTTTGGATCCGATGACAACTTTACAGGGATAGTTCACCCAAAAATGAAAATTAACCAATAATTTACTCACCCTCAAACCATCCTAGGTGTAAATGACATTCATCTTTCAGAAGAGTAGTATTAAAAAAAAATGTCCTGGCTCTTCCAAGCTTTATAATAGCAGTGAATGGCTGTTTCTGTTTTGAAGTCCATAATGGCTCCGGGGGGTTAATAAAGCCCTTCTGAAGCGAAGCAATGTGTTTGTGTAAGAAAAATATCCATATTTAAAACTTTATAAAGTAAAATAACTAGCTTCCGGTCAAACGAATTCCAAGTGTAAAACACAACTTAATGCGACGTGCTGCTGATATTTACACTACGCTATAATGCACTACACTACTTCCGGCGTCATAAGATGTGCTTTAGGCGCAAGTACACTGGGTATGGTCATTTGGCCGGAAGCTAGAATTTTACTTTGTAACGTGGTAAATACAAATATTTTTCTTACACATAAGCATTGCTTCACTTCAGAAGGCTTTTAGTAACCCACCAGAGCCGCATGGAGCACTTTTATGGACTTCAAAACATTCACTGCCATTATAAAGCTTGGAGGAGCCAGGACATATTTTAATATAACTCTGATTTTATTTGTCTGAAAGAACAATGTCATACACCTAGGATGAATTGAAGGTAAGTAAATGCTCATTTAAATTTTTGGGTGAATTATCCCAGTTTTAGCATCATGGCTATGTTTATACACATGGCCCAAGGTGATAATGTAAGGAAAATCTTAACCTGATCCAGAAAATGGTCAGTTAACCAGCACAGAATGCTAAGTGACACGTGAATGTGTAGAGTGCTAGAAAGAATCACTTCAGAAATAGACGCACTCAATAAAAGCATCACAATGCTTGGCAAGAATCAGGATAAGTAGCTGTACAAGCTTCTGGTAAAAGAGCTAAAAATAAACATAACTATGCAATTTCAGATGAGTGGCAGTTTTATTCAGTTGAAAGAATTTCATTGGATTGCAGCCAGGACTGAAAATCCATAATACCTGACGAAAGATTCATGACTTTAGAGTCAAGTCCTGTTAAAGGCCTCCATCGGTTTTAAGGACTTCTTTTAATTGACACTAAAAATTCAAAGGAGAAGTGTCTTAGAGTATTGATCCGATAAATTTTTCACAATAAAACTGGCTGAGATCCACACCGAAATGAGACGAAAATAACTAGTCAGCCACACTGGCATGCAAATACTAGTTCCTATGACAACAAGTAGAAGAAGTATGAACCAGAAAGGTTTCTGCTGAAATAGAGGGGGATCTCTGTATGATTCATCTCACAGAGATCAGACTGTAAAATACAGCAGGCAGGTAGAGGGCCATATGAACTCATGGTTAAAGCGGTCAGGTCATGAGGAAGTATTTAAATGTCAGATGATGAGGGTGTTTTACCATAAAGCCCCACCCTTTCAGTTAGTGCTTTGTTACAATTGGTAAGGCAAGGCAAGTTTATTCATATAGAACATTTCATACACAATAGTAATTCAAAGTGCTTTACATAGAAGAAATTAAAATAATCAAAACAAATAAGAATAATTAAAAAAGTTTAGAATAAAAACTTAAATAAAAAGTACAGTAAAAGCAGTCGGACGAACAGTGGCACATTGCTCATTTAGTAAATGCACAGCTAAACATATGTGTTTTGTGTCTGGATTTGAATGTAACTACTGTAGGAGCACATCTGCTCTCCTCTGGAAGAAGCTGAATCCAGCTGCGGCTGGCATAATAGCTAAAAGCAGACTCTTCGTGCTTAGAGTGAACCCTTGGTATTTCTAATTGATGTGATCCTAATGATCTGAGTGTGAGCATATATGCAATGTATTGAGATCCTAGGCCATTGAATGATTTATATCCCAGTAATAATACTTTAAAATCAATCCTAAATGTAACTGAGAGCCAGTGGTAACCACATGACTTTGGGTATTTTGAGTATCAGCAAACCAAAACAGAAATACACACGAACAGGGAAATAGCATAGTCAGTAGTCAAACTAAATCGACAGTGGGGAACTTTAACTAAGTTTATGTATGTTTTTGTGACTATCTTGTACTAAAGGATGCAGTCTGAGCACAAAATATAAAGAAATATATTATCTAAATTCATCAAATGTACACTAAATGGACTGTCAAATATGTACTACTTGTGGCCTGCCATTAATAAACCAGGGGGGCAGAACAATCAAGCACAAAACTGTTGAAACATGAAGAGACAGCACTGAAATGTTGTATTAAAGCTTGACTCACCTCTGCAACCTTTGGTGGCACTCCATCGCCCAGTACTTCCCTGTAGAAGCATTGCTGGGTCATATAGACAGACAGGCCACTGGTCCTCTTGAAGGCATCTCGCAGACGTTTGAGCTCCACATCGGTAACTGTGAACACAGTGGAAAGTTGTCAAATAGCTGTACGAGATATGAGCTGGTTAAATAAAGACTACTTCAAAAAGAGGTTCATTGCTTTATACTAAACTTTTGGAATGCATCCTTGCTGAATAAATGTATTAATTCATTTCAAAAAATCCAAACATTTTATTAATTAAAACATTTTAATATTAAAAACATTAAATATTATCATTTAAAATAGAGCTGTAGAAAAGTTTGAAATTAAACTTTGGAAATTAGTTGCATCAGAACAAAACACAACATGACAACATCATCATCAGTTGAGGGCTGCAACTTAACTTTTTAATATCCTGGCTGGACTACTGTTGTCAGTGATATTAATAATTTGAAATGAACATGATTTCTTAATGTCTAGTGACATATCAGGGAAAATTTATGATTGATTGAAATAAATTTCTTGCATAGAGCTCAGCTCCTTTAAAATGTTACAAAATGTATGCAATGTAAAAGTGTAAATGTGGTACAATCAAGGCAAACTTTGAGGTAGATCACGTTCAACATTTAATAAGTAGGGGTGTAACAAAATTCACGTTTCAGTTCGATACGACACTGGTGTTATACGGTTCGGTACCGTTTTCGATACAGCAAAAAGAAAGAAATGCCAGAGAAATATCCTTGATTTAATTTTTTGGATTATATTTATTAAAAGAAATTATTTTTAAATGAGTGTGGGTTTTCCAACATCTTGAAACTTTTAGTTTTATAAACGGGGGTAATCTTTGAAGGATGAGTAAACAATGTTTTGGTCATCACATTAAAAAATACATTTAAATATGATAACATTTGACAGTTTGATAGAGTATTTTGAAAATACAGTTCATAGAGTATTTTGAATGCTTCTCACTAGACTCGCAGCAAATGCTATTACTTCTGTGGCGAATTCAAATGCTTTGTTTACTATATCTCTCCCCGCTGTAGAAACAGTGTCGCTTGATCAAGATTGGCTCACGCTGCACTGGCATTGATGGTCCAAACTGATGAACAGTCCGTGAAGCAAATATGAGTGGCACAGTTTCTTTCTGCTTTCATTAATCGCTATCGAATTTTTTAAAAATTGTTACCAACAATGTGTACCGTCGAGAAATACCGTTTTTATCGCCCTGTCCAAATTGAATAAATAATGGGATTAAAAAAACAGGACATAGCCTGACACATTGATGGCCCATTCAAAATCCTTGTGAGCATAAGGCTCTTTGGCGTCTAGCAGTTAATCGTTCCATTTACTTGTTATGCAGTTTTTTTAAGCAGAAAATTTGTTTGGCGTGAACAAGGCCTTAGGTCTGAGAGAGGTAGCTCTGACTGCTGAGCAAACTTCTTATAAGTCAAAGTCATTGCCATCTTTGCACATTTCTCACCTCTAGCTCAGAGCATGTTGAGTTATAATGACAGAGAGGAACTACAGCAAGTGCTTTCATCTCTCTTTCACACGTACACACTCATCCATTTTAAAACATCACTGCCTCTGAAGACTGTATTTAACCCAGACACTTAGAGGAGGCCATTGCTGCTCCTCTCCACTCATAGCCTTGTACTGCCTAGCACAATACATCACAGACCTGCTCATAAACCACAGCACTGTTCTATCTGACCCATCCATAACAGGGTCAAGGCCAAGAGAAGAGGGCCAAGACACCAGGCTATTTCCAGGAGATTTCTAGAAATGCTTTTCTAAAACAACAGAATGGACTTTAAAATTAGGCATGCACCAAAATTTTAGGCGCTTAGATGGAACGTTTTGACTGTGTTCAGCCTCTATCTCACACACACAACATGGATAAGCTACAACAGTGAAACATATCAGCCGTGTGGACACTAGCTCTGGATTGACTATATTAATTGGTAGTGATGTGGTTCTTAAATCTATTTGTTGATGAGTGAATAAAACTTCATAACAAATTTGCTTTCACTCTGAGTCCATCCAATATGCAAGTTACTTCTTGTCAAGATTTTTAGCATTATAATGCGTCAGGAAGCTCGCGCTGCAGACTGCTGTTTGCCGAGGCTTTGGATTACAGGTAATAATGTTCAGTTTCTTGCACAGAAAGATGCTTTCACTTCATAAGATCATTGTAACATCAGGAGCCATGGTTATTCATTTTGTTTTCCCTGTATATGTACTCCCGAAGTGACGGTTGCCAGTGACTTGCACTATATGAATCACAAAGGACCAGGTTTCAGCCAAAAATCTTCTTTACTATTCTTGTGAAAAATGAATAATAATTTTTGGTGAACTATCTCTTTAAGAATGCTTGGAATTATATGGCACATAGTACATCCACAACAAAAGCATGCAACAGATGCCACTCCATTGTAATAACAGTTGTTAGCATATCATTGAAGAAGAGCGACTAGACTGGAGCCATTTCAGCACTGACGTGATGGCTCTTGTGGTGTTGTCACAATAAGGCAGCTGATGTTTGCCTGCCCTTTCTGTCCTAAAACAATATTGTTTATTTAATAGAATATTGTTTACTATAACAAATGTTGCAAATGTCATATGAAGAACATTTGAACATGAAGAACTGATTTAAATTTTACAAACCTTAAGTACAGAAAATGTGCTTAATTTGGAAACAGACGTCACTGAAAGTAATAACTTGCGGTTCGCTGTAGGTGAGTCAAATGTTGATTATATAACCGCATCTGACTGATTCCATGAGTTCAGTCAGTGAAGGATTTGTTAAACTGTAAAATCATTCAAATCGTAAACTTTTGAGTTTTTTTAAACATTATTTGTTAGAAGAACTGTCTCATAAGAGTCACTTGTTCACTACACTGGTTGCTCCGCTTGTTTTGATTCACTAACAAGAACTAGTTCATATTAAAAGTCATTTGTTCATAAATTGGATTACATCACAGCGGTCTGAAAATTAGGAGATTGGTTTGATTGGTTTTTAATTTGGTCTTTTTAATTGTAAAATTATTCTGCCAGAAAAAAAATAGACATACTCAAAAATGGGTGTACAAAATTTTTTTCACTCAGACATTGCTAGTAAAATTCCCAAACAAATACAAAGAAGCCATGGCAAGTAAAAACTGAATCAATTTTTCTAATTAGTACTAATTTGTTTCTAATTAGTAATTTAACTATTTCTAATAGCTATTTTCTTGGCAAACATGCTCCAATAATCTTTGTTTTATTTACAACTTCAGAAAATCATTTTCACACAAACTTCTCTCCTCCAATTCTCATATCTGCACCTCAATTTCTCACTTATATGGCAATGAGGTTCAGTAAAAGGTAAACTCTGATTGGTAGCTCAGTGCTGAGCGTATGAGCGCAAGTCATTGTGATGGGACCAGTGATGCCGAAAGACACACAAGCCTCAGACAGAATATTGTTTAAGAACAATTCCGGCACAAAAGTGAGACTTTGAGCCGGAACACTGCATAAGCTGCATCAAGGATCTTGTAAGGACTTTTTAAAAAAGACGTCTATATCAGGATGTTGAGGACACCTTATTGCTTAAAAAAATCACTACAGACAAATAATGAGGATATTCAAAAGCTCAAAGCAAACTTAAACAGGTTCTTCCGATGAGTCAATGGAAAGAAACATTGTTTACATACAAGTGTAGTTGACATCCAATACTTCAGCCTCAATATAACCAAATATAATCAGCCTTGCCAAAACATGGCTCTATTGCTGCTAAGCACAGCACATTTTCTCAATAGGCATTCCACAGTCTTCATAATACCAGGAAGAAATTGGGTACTGTGTTGTGAAGATATGACGACAGGAAACAGACTGTGGATATTCCTGGACTTGACAGAGGGTGAACCAAAGAGACTGCCTGAGAAAACAGTTTAGAGATCTGAGGGTCATAAAAATTGCTCAGGAGTCAGGACTAAAGAAATGTTGATTTTCTTACAAAGCAGGAGAAACGTTTTAATTCCCAAATGACATCCATTCTCTCAGGTCACAATCTATAGTCAAAGACACACTGCTGGGGGAAAGGTAAGGGTGGTCAATGAGATTTCTCTCTCTTCATGTGATACAGAATGCTCAGACATGGCCGTGGAGTAGACCACTGCATCTGAGACGTTTCAAAGTTGACAGGTCAGCAGATGCGCTCTAATATATCTCTGCAGTCTCTTCACAGGCATTTTATAGTCCTGGAGCAAGCATAATTATTCTGTATAATGATCTGTGGGAGAAAAGCATCGGATGAGGAAAACAACATTCCAAAATCACAAACACTATCATAGCACCAGATATTCCACTGAAAAGGCAATGACAATGACTATGCTGAATGCTCAAGACATTTCTGTGCATGTGCAGGAAGAACTCCTGACCAGTTTTTGAGGTCATAGCAAAACAATTAAGCCAATTCTATTAAGCAATTCCCAAATTGCTCTCTCCAAAGGTGCCAAGGTAATATATGCAAACCCTAAGACGGTTTCCCAAGGGAGAGTGATTGTGATAGCACAACAGTACAGCTATTAAAATATGCATTGGCATCAGTTAACTAAATGTACAGAATAATTAGTCATTTATGTTTATATTAGAAGTGTAGCCCTGAAACCGTATTCACTTTATAGCCCTTAATCCTGTAGACAAATGTAGGCACAGAGGACTCAGGTGTGATCCTAATTTTTATTTATTATAAATGTTATATCACTGTCTTCAATAAAGTTTTGTCAATTCATTTATGGTGTTTTTTTTTATTATTTTGGGGGTATTTTTGAATTTATTCACTTCAAAAAGTACCATATTTTCTATGTAAATTTTTCTATGTAAATTAATTACTATGTAGTTTTATTTATCATTCCAATAAGTTCTTAGAGCTAAATCCTAAAGATGAAGTGATGAAGATGAAGTTTTTTCACCCACTTAACATTGTAGAATTGAGTCAGAAAAAAATGTGCGTATTCAGGAGGCAAACTTAGGAAAAGTATCCAAGTCTTGTACCGCTCAGATCAAGGGAAGTATTTTTTTAAATAAATCAAAACTATTTTGCCCACATTTGTCCAGAATGCGGTTTTAGGGTTAAAAGTAAATAAAACATAAAAATACATATAAAATACTTGAAGTGATGATTGGAGTAAAAATGAGGTCACTCTGATAGACTAAAATACACTTTCCTAAGGGCTAGTTAAAGATCTCCTTTTTATGAGCCACAGTATTTACAGAGTAACCTTTTCTTATCTATACTGACTCCATTATTCCCCAATAACACTGACAGCTTACGCTTACAATCTACCTGACTCAATTGTTTTTTCAAACTCATCTCCAAAAAAAGAGAAACTACACCACCCTTTTCCAACACGAAGGAACACATTTCAGCGGTGTTCATGTTAAGGTGATGAAAAAGAATTGAGGAAATGCAAATATCGTCTTGCTCTGGGGAATTCAGTGACAGGTCTACTCTTTGAAATAGCACAGCAACAGACTGCTAAAGCATTCACAGCTTCTTTGATTTTCCCTTTCCTCGTCCAGTCAGAGAGCTTCCCCTCAGAAGAGAGACAGCTAGATCCATAAAGCTCTGAGTTACTGATGGAAAGCCTGCAGGATACACTGTATCCTACAGTAAAACTAATTTCAGTGTGCCATTACCCAGAAACATGACCTACTTTGAGTTCCCAGTAAGCCTCTACAATGTAGGTCTGTAGGTGGTGGCAACCTTACATTCCAGGCAGAGGACTCCAAGGACGACCTGAGTACAAATAAGATGCCTGACCCTTATAGGTAAGCGGCATAAATAAACATGAATTCCTGAAGACGAGACTTAATTATCTCAGATGGATTCGATGGCCTGGAATCTCAGAGGACCCTCTCTCAGTCAAGCTGACAGGGGAATGCCTATGCTCCCCATAATGCTAACAGCATTGCCTGTAGGCTACATACGACAGGTTTAGGACACTAGAAGCTCCTTTATAACACTGAAGAACAGTATATTGAATGTTAGATGAAAGCCGCTGATAACCTTTGAGAACGATCACTAGACTAAAACCTTCAAATTACGTATGATTCCAATCCACACCTTTTTTAAGAATAACACAGTAGGAGTATTAATAAATGAAAGACAACAGTTCTTTGTTTTTGATCACGTGTGTGTCACCATTTTCCTGGAAAAGTGTTTATGAATTCACAGCTGTCGCATTATTACGGCTAAAAAATTTCCAGTCGAAATTACAAACATAAAATGTTTTTTAAGGCAATATTTACAGAAAAAATATATTTTTCTATCTAGGGATGGGTCATGATGGTTGACTTATTGTCATATATATATAAATATATAAAATAAGCCTGGATATTATTTCAATATAGTCTATAATGCACAATGATGGATTTAAGAAAAATATATTATCGAGAACAAGCCATTAATCAAACAAGCAATAAAATGCTGAGTCTGACTCTGACATGAATGCCATTCCCCTTTAACACTACCAGTGTTTCCTCTACCTTCATTCTCCCGTGGCGGGCCGCCACACTTAAAATCCTCCCGCCACGGTTGCAGCTTCTCAGTGACGTCCGATATTCTGCATAGTATTATGTTATTTTGTTAAGCCCCACTAAAGGCATAAAAAACTTTGTAAAGCACAATCAAGTTTTCACCCTATATTCCAAGACTTCTAAAGTCATTGTATAATGTGTAATTTTAGTCGCTAAGTTAAAGTTAACGGAAAGTCATCTCGCCTCAGTCATTCTTCATTCAGAATTCAGCGCGTCGCGTTCGTTTGCGACACGACGACACTCTCTTCAAGGTCAATATTCCCATTATTATACTTTATTTGTAGATAAAGCATAAAGTAGATGGTTTTCATAAAATGACTTTATCTTGCTGGAGTGGAGTTTATTGCCCTTTCACATTCCCTTCTCCCGGGTGTATGTGAGATTACAGCATAGAGTCGAGAGAGTGCTATTGTTCTTCATGCGCACTGAAATTTAAAACTGTTAAAAGAAAAGGCTCAAAAAACTGTTGCATATAGAATACACTAAGCATTAGTGCTGCACGATTAATCAAATCGCAATCGTAATAGCGATCTCAAACCTATGCAATTATATAACGCAAAATGCCGCGATTTTATATGAAATAAACAAATTAGGGCTATTAACGCAGCATCTCTTCATTTTTGTCATCCTTTGACTAGTGTTACACGATCCCGCTCTTATTCGTGCAAATGCCTTTTCGCATTTTGCACGACAAGAAGTGAAAAGCTGCCTGTGAATGCCCTAAATGAGACTCGCAGAAAGACGCGCGCCATAATGCGCATGCACTGACGCGTGCCAGAATACAGTTCTCTTTCGAGCTTGAACGAACAATAACACACACAATTATGCCAAAATGTCGTTTTGTCGAGTATCTTCATAACGTAAGAAAAGTCTTATGGACGAAAAGAGTTGTGCTATGAGGCGCATGTGAGATCCGCGTCTCGGCAACGGGTGCTCTTAAAGGGCCAGCAGCGAATAAAGCGTTCTGTCAGTAAAGTTAAAAGAACAAAGGGAAATTAGAAAATTACTCACTGATCTTGACTAAAGAACTTTTGTAGCTTTAATAAGGATTATTCTATATATAATTTATAATTCATGCAGCGCAGACTGTTTGATAACTTTATTCAATTTCTGTATCCTACCTGTTAATGGCCGGTTCACATATCGCGTCTTTTGCGCGCTCAAGTTCGTTATTTCAAATGTAGGCGCGCGGTATGCGCGCTCATAATGGAAGCGGTGCGGTCGCGGTGCGACGCGCTCGGTTTTTCCATGCGCGTCCGCGCCGCGTCGAGATAAAAACATCTCAACTTTTCAGAATACCGCAAGCGCACCATACGCACACAATAGGTCATGTGAAGAACCAACTGAAGCGCAACCGACCTGGCGCTTTGTAAAATGGAGAATGCGGCGCGCCCAGCGTTTTCTACGCGTTTTTAGGCGCTATATGTGAATCCGGCCTAAGACAGGAAGGGCACAGGTAAATATGGTTTTTATTATGGGTTTATGTGGGGATTGTTTGAAGTTCACTTAATTTAAAAGTTGTTAAAAAAATTTTTTAGCCTAATAATTTTTTTAAAAAAGTTGATAGCTTTCACTGTAATGATGGTTTGGTTGGTTTATTGATCATTATAGGTGTTATCAATCATTTAGTTGTTGTTTTTAGTTTGAGTTGAGAAATAAACATTAATACACAGAATGATCACTAATCTGTGTGTGCATTTTACTTTAGAACCAAGCAAGTTGGACTCATGAAAGCATTTTATTATATCGGAATCGCATATCACAATTGCAATATTGACCTCAGTAATGGCAATATGACATTTTCCCCAAATCGTCCAGCCCTACTAAGCATATTATAGATCTAATCCCTTCGCTATGTTCTTTTCAATGTGAAGCGTTGCGTGCTGTGACTTGGTGTTGCTTCAAGTGCATCATTCTGCACACGGGATGCGCATGATCGATTATAATAGAGACAAGGGGGCGTGGCCTAAGTGAAATGGGCCTGCCCCCACAGCTTGGAAAAATCCTAGAGGAAACACTGACTACGTTATTGTGATGAAGTGATGTCAGCAACATTGGCTATTGGGCAGCATGGCAGAAAAAGCTTCAATAAATGTGCCACCAGTGTGGATGCAGCTGAAACAATTAGGGTAATTCTACCTCTGCTAACGGGCTCAGGGCCAGCTAACTCCCTCTCCCCACCAACCGTATGATACAATCACACAATCTTTTAACCCTTCAACACTCTCAGGTGACTCGCAAGAGAGCTTGGGAAACATTATGTTAGCAATTATGTCAACAAGATGAAAAGAAAAAAATTCCACTGTAGCTGTTTTAGATTTGGTCAGATGTATCTTGGCCTGTGGTTTCCTAGTAAGAGAAACAAAAATGCAAATAATGCCTATGCAAAGCAACAGCTAAATTCTGCTTATTCATCAAGGTGGGGAAAGATAAGCAATGCTTGCTGACGCACTTGATCTCAGGTGCCAGTATCTGCTCTCAACACCCCGATCATCATTAGACAGACACACATAAACATACCAGTATCAAGGCCTGTCGGACTGATTGTCAGATCACTGGAGCAGTTAGGTGATTATGACTGCCAGAAAAAATAAAGAATATACTGACATAAACCTTAAATAACCAATCTAAGACTCTGAAGCGTTACATTAGCGAAATTTCTGTTCATTTTCATGGGCAAAAATATGTCTATTGTAGGGCTGTCAAACGATTAATCGCGATTAATCGCATCCAAAATAAAAGTTTGTGTTTACATAATAATATATGTGGGTGCACTGTGTTGCAATTAATTGCGATTAATCGTTTGACAGCCCTAGTCTATTGTCAGTACTATTGTAGCGATGTATGGGCCTGTTTACACCTGGTCACTTCATGAATTTTCTCAGATCGGACAGCTATCCGATCTTGAAAAGACCAAGTGTAAATGCCATCCGAAACGCATTTGAGACCGATTAAAATCCAATCACTCAAGCCACTTCAGGAGTGCCTGACACCTATTCCAGACGAAACTGGACATGTATAATGCATCTAGTTATTGAAACCACATGTAAATCACACAATATGTAAAGCTTACTTTTGGTAAACACAGAGAATCTGCATGCCCAGTTTGAAACAATTGCGAAATCTGCCTCAGTAAATCTTTCACTCTAATGCAGAATTCTCCTATTACATGAATTCCCATTGAAATTACTGGATTTTGACAGTGAAACACTTCCAGTTGAAATAGTGAAAGATTCCAGTTGTTTAATTGCCAGTGAAAAATTTGTCAGTGTTTTTAAAAAAGTTTATTTAACATCTTTTATCTTGGGTGCTATGTAAAATGCTGTGTCATGTGTGAGATATGGCAAAAGACTTGAGATACGAGTACAATGGTTCTAGATATCTATCTAGTGCGTTAACATAGAATAACAATGGCACATTCCTGAACAAGGTGAACAAATGCCAGCGATAATACTGGCATTTGCGAACAGCACAACATACAAAAGCTCAAAACTGATGCCATCACATATCATTAATGTAAATATAGGAAATATTGCTTCAAAATCATGATTAAAATTGAAATTGCAATATTGATCAAAAAATGGTGATAGTATTTTTTTTTATCCATATCGCACAGCCCTAGAAGTTAACCACCTGAGACAGTCCCAGCCAGCAATATTCAGATTTAGGTTTTTTTTTTTATAACAAATTCTCAAAATGTATCCTTGGTTCCCACCAGCATTAAATGGATAATTTCCCCAAAAATGAAAATTATTAGCCTACATCGACACCTGACCCTCATGTCATTCCAAAGCTGTATGACTTTCTTCTGCAAAATGTATTGCCCATTGAGTTTCATGGTAGACTTTAATAAATAAATAAAATTGAAAAAATTAAAAGATTTTCTGTTCCACAGAAGAAAAGAAAGTCATACAGGTTTGGAACAACATGCTGGTGAGAACATGATTAAAGATTTTCATTTTGGGGGAACAATCCACTTATTTGTTTACATCCTTGATGAGGAAACACTTACAGCTGACAGGGACTGTCACTGCCTTATATCAAATCAAACATGTATGCATAAAGCACTTTAAAACGACCAAAGTAGACCGAAAATTCTCAAGACTTATAGAATTCTTCAATTACATTACAATTATTGAAGAAGAACATTCACTTCCATAAAATCACCAAATCCATACAAGTAACACCAAATAGTGTAGGCCTAATAATAACTAAAGGTAAAAGGGAAGAAAATGACTGCTTAGAAAAAAAATCAGATTTCTATGTGTCAGGAAAAGCACTTCCACTGTCAGCTTAGGAAGAGATAAAGTGCGATAGGCTACATGATACATACTATGGAGGTGTTGAGAAATGTTGACAGATTAGTGAAATCTGTTTATCAGCATGGACGCTTCTGCACCACCCAGATTAGTTACACTTCCAGTAGGCTGCTAGTCAGATGTTGACTGTGTGTCAAAACCCAGTGAGATGTCCACTCTCAGACGATTTAGGGAAACTTGATCGCTTGGGAAAGCGAATATGATGCAGACAAATCTAAGTAGACAGCTGACAATGTTTTGTGACACAGGCACTGACAACAACATTACACCAATAAAACAAAGACAGGACCAAACAGCCAGCCCCACCTTCATCATCCAAGCCCTTTACAACAGCAACATCACAGCTATGTGAAATAACAGGTTGAGGCTTGTTAGCTCGCAGAAAGAGTTCATATGTGGGCTTAACTAGCTGGCTAACGCTGCTAACGCTAGCTTAGCTCTGCCGCGTAACTGACTGACCGCCGATAATCGCTGAAGCTCAAACCTCTTACCTCTTTTAACGGCCTCGTCAAACGAAAGGAAGCCTATCCGTGACTCTTTGGCGCCCATGGTGCCCTCATTTCATTGCAATGGCAGAAATGTGTAGAGTGTGACCGGTGCCTGTTGCCTTGTTTTGCGTTGTTGTTTTTTTTGTTTTTGTTCCCCCCCTCTCTCTCTCTCTCTCTCTCTCTCTCTCTCTCTCGGTATGGTGTTCCTCAAGTCAAGCGATAGAGTTTAGCGTTATCAACGAGTGACGCGTCTAAGCGACGACGCCTCCATACTTGATCACGTGACATTTGTCCAATCAGAATGGAGGGGGCGTACGAGCGTCAGTTTCACGCAAGAAACCTATGCAAGAAACGCACAACGCATAGAAGCTTTTAGCGTTCGCCCAGAGCTGGCTGTCAAGTCTTCGACTTTATATCTGTGGTTGATATTAGCTTTCTTGTGTGGAGCCAGTTTTACGAATTTGCACCTTGTTGCATCAGCCCAAAAACATCACTTTCCCAGCACATTGTGTGTATGTAAATAAAAGTATTAATATGGAAATAAAATGGTTGAAAGGATGACTTTAATAAACCAATAAATAGCTTTTTCATTGGTGGTCAGTTTAACATAGGCTATTTATGTGGAGGCAGCACATTTTTGCTCAGAAGAGCCCTCAGCTATTTTTATTCGTTTCATCACCCACCAAAAATATTATTCATATGTGTTAATGGGTAGTTTGAAACATTTTGAGTCATATACATTATTTGTATGCTTTAAAATATCGTAATTAAGTTTGTTACCTAGAAGCAGCATTGTTTTATTCTGCTATTTTTTTTTGTTTTATCTCAGTTTTATTTTAATTTACGAAAACCTTTTGACTTATTTTTAAGGAATGTATAATCTATACAAAATCAGATCTGACAAGTAATTATGCAAATCAGTGCACATATTCATTTTTTTCGCTAATCTTTTATGAATCTAATATCAAGCTTCTGGACGCTTATCTTTTAGCGCCACCTATGGAATTTATTGTGTTACAACACGAATGACTCTGCACAGCAGAGAAGATGGACTCTTTTGGATTGATTTAAATGTTAATGATCATAGGGTGACAAATGAATCTCCAATATTGAACACAAATCAGTTTCTGACGTTCTTAGAAGAAGTAATTGATTGCTCAGAGTCAGCGCAAATATCTAGAAAGAATAAATATCAATGGATTGGACAATGCAGGTTAGAGTAAGTATCAGTCTCAGATATAAAATTGAAAACATAGTGTGTGTAGACCGCTTTTATTCAGTATAGTGATTAATGATATTTTTAAGAATGTTGAGCCAAGTATGGGTACTAAATCTTGGACAATGGTGCAGTATGGATGAGAGGACGAAACATTATGAGCACTGCAAATAAGGTCCATGTGCAAATGAATGTGCATGGAGATAAAAAGTTGACTTATATATATGGAGAAACTGATTACAAGGACCAAAAGAGCATTACATTTTATGAGATGTCAGGTAATGTGATTGGGGTCAAGCTGCAGTTCACTCAAGGACAAAGAACATGTATTGCTCAATTATAAGATCAGGAATTGATTATGCTGTATGGAACAGCAAGTGATACACAACAGATGTAACGCACATGCAGGCTCTGAGAATGTTTTCAGGGGGTTTTACTTCTCTTATGAAGGAAAGTTGAAATGGGTGAAATGCCTATAGAAGTGGGATGGCAACAAATATGAATGATTGATATCATTAATAGGACTTATACACAAAACTCTGTGTTTTATGAGAGTTGGGAACACAGTCAAGGCAACATCAAGAGCAAAGGATGAACAGGAAATAGAACGGCGAAAAATAATGGGTCTAGATCAGTAGAAATACACTCAAAGTGTGCCATGGTCATTTCCTATGCCTTGCATAGATTCACACATTAAAGGAAATAAGGTCACGGCCACGGCCAAGGTCATTTAGTGAATCAATACTTAAAACAAAAATACTGTAATATCTGAGATATTTTACAGATGGATCAAAAGACCCAGAATCTGGAAAAGTAGGAACAGCAGTATATGTTCCAAAATTAGATAGCTGTTAAAAAAGAGTATATCAGGCAATTTAATGGTCTTTATAGCTGAGCTTGCGGCAATCTGGCTCTACAGTGGGTAAAAGAAATTAGGCTAAGGTAATTTCTTTCACCCACATTTTCTTAAATTTAAATGTCTTCCCTTTTTCCTCTATCCCACATTTCCTGCTAGCCCATATATCAATAGCTTTTCTGATGCTTGGTTTCAGATTTGCTCATGAGAATTGTGATTTCAACTTTATTGCATTTTAAAGAGTTTTTTTTTCTTGTCTCATTTCCTTCCATTCATACATGAAATAAATATATATAAGATATATAAGAAATATATTTAAGAAAACGTGGGTAGCCTATAGAAAGACGATTCACAACAATATTAAGGGAAAAAAAGAAGAAGAATCGATTATAACAAGATTAGCTATGTATAGGTCATAGGCTACTAAAACCATACCCATAAAATAAAAAGCATCATAATGGGTTTTGCAGTTATTGAAATGTAGAAGAGTATGAAAATGAAAGACGATGTTGCTCCTAAAATTGCAGCAAAAAGTAATCCATATGGCATTAAAAAAATCTGTTGCAAAAAGGTATGAAAGATAAGGTTTTGCAATGGGCTACATTAAAGCAACACGATTATATTTGAGAATATAATTAAGTAAGTAAAGTAAATATTGAATTTATATTTTCTACTGTTTTCTTTTTAATATTATTATTATTATTATTATTATTTAAATTGGTAAGGGTCCTTCCTCCTTGCTGTTCCATAGCCTACTCCAGTTCAGTTTGTGGCGGTAACACACCTACAAGCTAGTTTGTCAACCGTCAATAAACAACAAGAAGAAGAAGAAGAAGAAGAAGAAGAAGAAGAAGAAGAAGAAGAAGAAGAAAACAACTTTTCCATTTTCCACAAGGTGCGCTGTCATGTAGGCTAAATAAGAAGCGAGTGACCGTTAATATAGACACGTGGCGGCAGCAGCAGAGAGCATCACTTAATGCGAAATGGGAATTCATGTCTTGCTGTATGTGCCTAATGTAATTGGTGAGTAATTATGCAATTCGTGACTTCGATGCAATCATTTCAGCCGCATAATTCATTTTAGAGAATCAAAAATATATCCCTTAATTCATGACGCATTCAATCAGCAAACGTTCCCCAAGGATGGTCTCTATTTACGATACAAAACTGTTTCTTTTTTATAGGTTATATCCGGATTCTTCTTGTTCTCAGTTCCTGGATACTGTATAGTTACCCTGAGAATTTTGTACCCTTGTATGTGTTATCAATTATATTGGATGGTAGGTATTTACATTAAAACTAGAGAAATTATAGCCTGTGCACTCTTAAAGATAAAGGTTCATTATTAGCGTCTGTGGGTTCATTGAAGAACCTTTAGCATCAAATCATTTAAAGTAAATTATAAACCAAAGTAATTGTGCATATCATTTTTGTTAGATTTCATGCTACATGGTGAAGCTTTACTTTCCTTTATTTTTATTTATAATTCATTCTCAGTTTGACAATGTATATCACTTTGATATCAGTAATATTTGATATTAAATTGATATGTATATCAATTTGAACATCACTGCAGCTTAAAACCTTGGTGAACAAGGTAAGGTAAGGTCATTTATTTATAAAGCACAATTAAAAACAGCGGTAGTTGACCAATGTGCTGAACAATTTTTTGAAAACATGCCAAGGGCTAAAATTTGTTAAATTATTAGTTTAAGTATATTTAACAAATGCTCGTATTTACATGAATTGATTTAGTGTTTTGACTTTGTGGCAGGGGTGGACGGCTGGGTGGCACGTAAGCTGCAGCAGACCTCCAGGTTCGGTGCATGGCTAGATGTGGTCATTGACAATGTAGGACGTGGCATGCTCTGGAACATGCTTTTTGATGTAAGTTCAGGCAGTACTTGTTTGTCACGAACATAACTGTATTAGAAATGTTCACGTTGTACTCTGTGCTTGTGAAGTGGGGCTGGCTGGTGTCTTCATTAGAGTGGTGTGTATTTGTGTGCAACCACAATGCCAGAGGTGCCCAGTGGAAGACCACTTTCACAAAGAGCCCAGTTTGGGTGCAGGCAGTGATGGCAAAAGGTATCACAAGTTATTTGTTTTTTTGTTGTTGTTTTTTTTGGAAGAGTTTTGAAAGCACAGCATGAATAGTGTTATTTTTCACACAGGCTTCAAGACACCTTTGGGAATCCTGACAATAGCAGGTCTCCATGTTTTGCCTGTGTGGCTGTATTGCTACCAGCATGAGGTGCTGTCTCATGCTCTCTATGCCCCATACTGGATACAGACTCTGGGGATTCTGGTGCTGGCAGCAGGACGCTTGCTGTGCTTTGCAGTTGAGGTAAGGAGCATGTTTACCCAATATTATCATAAATTATGGCTATTGTCCCATGTCCACATTATTTTACTGTCCAATAGAGGCATCTGTGTAATTATTCACATGTCCTTTTGCAGATGTGGTGCATTGTAACCCATATGAAATTCTTATTGTTGGATGAAGAGGAAGAAAAGAAGAATTAGGGATATATATATATATATATATATATATATATATATATATATCAATGTGTGTGTGTGTGTATATATATATATATATATATATATATATATTATACAAATAATATTTTGTATTAAATATTAATCTAATATATAATGTTCAAAAGTTTAAATACTGCACTTCCAGTACAGTATAACAGTAATATTATGAAATATTATCAAAATTTAAAATAACTGTTTTCTTTCTGTTTTCAACAATTCTTATTGTTGGATGAAGAGGAAGAAAAAAAGAACTAGGGATATATATTATGAAATATTATTAAGATTTAAAATAACTGTTTTCTATTTGAATATATTTATAAAATGTCAAAAGCTATCATTCTATGCTGTTTTGCTGCTCAAGATTTCTCGGTGGGGAACTGTGATTTTTTTTTTTTTCTTTTATGAATGGATAATTCAAAATTAAAGCATTTATTTGAAATAAAACTCTTTTGTAACAACGAAAAAAGTATTTACTGTTACCTTTGATCAATTTAATGCATCTTTGCTTTAGGACGGATACAGTAATTTGAGAGGATTTCCTAAAAATGAAACACCTGGTCATTAATTTTACAGAGGTACACATGCTGAGTACAGTCTTTTATTCAATTTTTTGTTCAGCCACCAATACACCCGAACGAGTGTTTTTTGTAGGATCTCATTGCATTCAAGTCATAGACTCAAACATATCACAGACTTCAGAAACAGGTGAAGAATAATCATGTAAAGGCCAAAAATAAAGCAATTTTAATACTTCAGAAGCAATATTGCTCATTGTGGTCTATAAAACAGCTCTATATTGTTTTTTTGTGTTAGAAGTAGTTACAGATTTTCACAATGGTGGATACAAATGAGTTTAATAATGATTTGGTGGTTACAGATGTACAATGTACAGCAGACTCTACTGGGAGTGAGTTACATAAAGCCAATGACTGAAGAATATCCAAACAGAGGCTCACTGTGGCACAGGTTACTGACATCTCCAGGGTAACAGTCAGTATATCAATGTTAAACAACACAATTTTCCTCCTTTTTTTAGCCAAACGCTCCTAGAGTGTCTCCAATGGATATAGACAGGAACAGGTCTTTAAAACAAAATCATAAAAAGGTCACATCCACTCATAGGTCGTTACTTAAAGGAACGCCATTGTCCGTCTGAAACAGCACTTTGGCTATATCACAATCTACACGTGTCAGCACGTCCAATGACTTCATTTATGATAATTACCATCAAAAAGGCCCCACTTTATTGTTATCAACCCGTAAATACATTCTTCAACTCTGAGGGCAGATTTAGAAGAAAAGAGAAGGGTTGTAGAGACAGGATTGCTGTTATTGTCAGAGGATGCTTTTTATTAATTGCTGTGATCACTTTTGAGTCGCAAAGTTCATTGTTCTCTTGTTTCGTGGGACATTAACTGCTCAGTATAAGATTGTTTTTCTGTCACTATGGAGCTCACTGGGACAAAAACCACTTGTAGCTATGCATCTACTTCTATATACAATTATTTAAACATGCAAAGAAAGAGAATGTTTGACCCATAAGCACCTTTGTTTTTTGGGGGACTGTGGCCTATTCTGACTTAAAAAAAAACCAGTATGGATTTGATCAACAGTGATCAACCATCTTTCTAATTATGAAATGCCACTTGAGGTTGACGAAAGAGCCCTTGAATCGACATTCAGAAGGAAGCAGTCAGAGCTACGCAATTCTTTCTACATCCACCAAGCTTATTTCCCATGTGCATTATTTTCACATCTGATATTCAAACTGTCATCTGAAATGACAACTCCACTAATATAGTCAATGGAAATGCACTTATAGCAAGTTTACAAGATCACAGTTTATTTGTTTCAATATTCCATCTCTCTAACCAAGGCAAATTCCCATCCTTCCCTTGCTGTGTCTTTATGGTGTTGAGAGTGCCTGATTCTTCACAATCAAACCCCAACCTTAACAATAAAGGGATTTTTAATGAGTGAAATAACGTCCCATGTTCTAGCCGATCTCTTGCTCGGTTTACAGGGCGAAAGGTGTTTGAAATTTCGGCCAAAGTAAGCTATTTGAAAAAGGCTGACAAATTAGATCCCCACCAGCTGAGAGTCCTTTAAGACTAAGGCTGGGACTTCAGCTCGAGCTGGGGTCCTGGTGCTGCAGCCGTGATCGAGGGCTAAAAAAAAGCTGCAAGACGTTAACAGCACATTCTACATGACTAGCCTGAAGCAAGGCTTTGTTTCAGCAAAAAAGCAATGAGTTCACTATGAGGTGTGAGAAAAAAAAAGAATTGCCAATTTGATCGCAACAGTCCTCATTCAACTTGAAATGTTCTTCTTGTCAACTTGGTTACGAGTCCGAGTGGCTTTTGGATATTTGACAAAGGAACGGCAGTGAAATGAGTCGGACTGATTGGATTTGGAGTGTGGTACAGGTGCATTCAGCAAAATATTGCACTGCTACTGTGTGGATTCACACCCCTGCGCACTATCCCGCAGTTTTACAATGACAGGTGCTGCACTCAGCCCTTTTTTTTGGTGTGTCCAGTCAGCTGGCAGTGGGCCAGGGGTGTTAATCTACGCCACCCGGGGCCGAGCTCTGAAAGGAAAACAACAAAGACCTGGGTAACCTGGTCCCGTATCCATCACCGCTCCAGCTTATATTGTGTGTGTGGATGAATAAGGCTTTGCTATGACAGAAAGCCAGCTTTGTTAACTTGTCCTCCCACTCCGTTTAGGTAATATTATGGCAATTTACTGTGGTCACACACTTATTATAATTATTAACAGAAGTTATTTTGGCTCATCTGTTTGCAACGTTACACCTACAAGTTGTAGCATACCTTGCATATAAATTATTGGCAGTTTAAAATAAGCTATGTCAGTACTAAGGGAATACAAAACCAGAAATGAACTTAAAACAAGGTATCTAGAGCATTCGTAAACCCACTGGTCCATTAATTCCACACATGACATGAATTAATAATAAAAAAGCAAACATAAACACAATGGTCCATAATGTAACATGGCTGGTCTCATTTTCCAGAGAGCACACAGGTAATCCTCAAATGCAAAGCTTTGCATTACATGAAGTCAAGCTCTAATCCTCGTGTTAATGGGGACACGGACATCTACGGATGTTCCTTCACTCGGTAATAGAAACGGCGGAGCTTTTATTTCGTCAAATCTCCTTCTGTGGGTGCAAGCACAAATTTCTGTAGTGTGGAACAACTCTCCTTCAAATACAAAATAAAAAATAACAGAGGGTGCGTTTTCAGTCTTTGTTGGACCTCTGTTTTTTTTTTTTTAATTCAACTCCACTTGAAGTCAGAGAAATGGTCTGGTTCTTTGAAGTCGCGAGAAGAGTGAACCGATTCAATGAATGGTTGCTTATCCATCAAGAGTGTTCGCATGGTCGGAAAGATGTCATGTTTTTTTTTCTTCCCATTTTAGGGAAACTGGGCATGGGAAGTGACTGGTACAAGTGAATTGACAGTCCAAGAACTTGTGATGATCACACTCCCAGCCCGTCTTGACTACTTGTGAATAAATGGGCGTGAAGGAGTGAAATGTAGGTGGGTGTGAACATCTATATGTTTCAGGTGGGCAGTGCGATAGGCTTCCCTGCCGTTAGCCCAAGCAGGAGCGTCCGGCACCGTGGCTCTGGGAAAGCAGGAAAGACTGCACCACCTGCTCTGTGACCTGCGGGCTCGTGTTGACGTCCTCCAGCGCGTTGGCTACTGCAAACTGCCTGTCCCTTAAACGATTCCAGTTGGACAGAATATTGTGATACTCAAAGACCTTCTCGTAGTTTCCAACTGAGTTGTACAGTTTTATCAGGCCTCTGTAATCATATTCCAGTCCACTGTAACCCTCCCCGAACAGCTTCTTGCCTGCAGGAAATAGACAAATCGTTTATGTTATGTTAAGAACAAGATTTTACAAGAAGAAATGAATCCTTTTATTCAGTAAGAAAACAGTTTTTTACATTGTTACAAAGGATTATTTCAAATAAATGTGACGTGCTGGCAAAATGAGTCAGAACTTACTACTTCCGAGCTGCTACTTTTGGTTGAATTTGAGGTTTTCCCAAAAACAAGTTCATTAAGCCCTTGTCTAATGATCCCAATGCTCCAAATAGCAATTAAACATCTAAAAGTAACTTTCTTTGTACGTTTTCTGAGAGGAGAACCTTTCCTTTATCAATGAAAAATGCCATTTTTCTTTGCTCACTTCTTGATGACTGACACTTCCCCTGAAGCACAAGTTTGGTATAGTTTTCCAACTTTCTGAATATTCATAGTGAATTCTTGATGACGCGAGTCTGAACCAATGAAATGTGATTTTCAAACATCAGCATGAGCCTCAGAGAGTGCGCGATCCCTATATACACTTAATTACAGTTTTTAAAAATTTCCGTCTTGGCGGTTCCCCAAACTGTTGGGGAAAATATAACTTTATAACTATTATATTAGATCTGTGGGTACAGTAGGTCTTAATATAGGCTGTCTGTTTCATGTTAATCAAATAATTGTGGTATCATCATTTTTCTTTTAGATATACTGTATGGTTTTGACTTGGTATGTGCCAAATTTGGTCTTATTACCAGGGATTTTAAGGTATGGTTATTTTGGCTAGGTGATTTTGTTTTGGAACCTTCAGAAAACTTTAACTTGATTTTTCTCAAAATGTATTTAGCAGACTATTATATAACAATAGCTCACTTTTAAAAAATGTGCTCATTGCATCTCATTTTGCCAGTAAGGGTCACACATGCTGTTCTTGGAACTTAAAAAAAAAGTCTAAATAAATATAAAAGCAAACAAAACAAAAACCAATAATTTAATATGTACCAAGTGACTTAATTATATTACAATAGACCCCTTTTCAGTTGGTAAACACGGTGACGTCACGTTTTTATGTGGGCGGAGCTGTAGGTGGAGGCAGAACGATCCCTCTGGCTGCTTCACTAACGCTAGTTAGCAAGTTTTATTAGCTTGTTTCTTTAACAATGACTGGAGAAAATCAGATTTTATCTTAATGTGTAAAGTCACTCACTGTCCAGGACCGCGATTATTATTTTCAAAAGTTAATTTTAACGGACAGAACCGGATTGGCCAACCTGTAGCCTTCACACGCTCACTCAATGCATGGACGATCTGACAGGATTAACGTTACGTTACCTCAGTTGAGTGGCCTGACTTCTACACCTACGTAATAGAAAAACCGATCGTAACGAGAAACTGAGGGCATATAAATCTTTAGATGCCTATAACTATGTGCTGAATGGTCCTGTACAAGACTTGTGTGTATGATACGCAGTTCTGCCTAGCCAGCGCAGAGAATACGACAGTAAACAGTGACATTACGGTGCGATTTTAATGATGTGAATATTTTCTAGAAATAAAAATTCCAGTTACAGCATATTAACTTTCATCGATTCTTGCACCAAACAACACAATAAGATGACATTTAATAATAATAAAAGTAATTTAAGCTCCTTATTATGTAGCCGAATCTGTGCTGGTTTGCATTGGCTGCCTCCAGTTTTCACTTTGTTTTGCCTCCAGCTAGCGCCGTGACGTAACTGTGACGTCGGCGCAAAAGGGGTCTATATGTACATTGCGTACATCCAAAAATGGATATTCCTTTTGAGATTTGGTTTGAACAACATTGTTAAAATGTAAACATTAAATAAATTAAAAAATATAAATCAATTAAAAAGAAACTACTAATTAAGCATTAGATAGCGGCAAAAGCAAACAAAATGCAAAATTAGAGGAAATGAGCATAATTAAACGATTTTGTCCAACAAATATGTCCAATATCAACTGACATAAATAACAATAATTTAAAAAAGACCAACAACTGAACAGGAATGTCATGCATGTCCACCCAAAATGCAACTACAGAAGTAACCCTCACCAATAGCGATGGAACGCAAGTAGAGACGCTCGGCATCATCGTATTGATTCATGTCATAGTTATAGAGCGAGGCCAAGTGTCCCACTGAAAGAGCCACCTCATAGTCCTCCTGTCCCAACAGTTGCTCCTTGATCTGAATGGCCTTGATGTGCATCTCCTCTGCCTCCTGCATTACAAATCACACCATGGAAAGGTCAGTCAGCCCAACAGCGACCTCAAAAGCACTCTGTTGAGTTTGGCTTACACAATAGAAAAAAAACCACATGGCTTTCCCAATGATCCACAAACATCCATATATTAATAAAAAATAATAAAAACCTTGAATTTGCGCATGGATTGGTAGAGGCGGCCCAGGTTGCCGTAGTGTTTCGCCGTCTGAACGTTAAACTCTCCAAAGGCTTTTTTGGCCAACTGGAGAGAGGAGAGGTGCAGATCATGGGCCTCCTGCAGGAGGCGTTCCTCTGTTTCTTTGTTATGACAATCGATGGCAATCTCCTCCAGGATTAGGGCTTGAGATGTAACATCAGAATTACAAATTAGACTGGAGTAACATGATTTTTTAAGTAAAAAAAAGTGAAAAGATATATATCTTTCACTAGAGTGAAAAGATAATGCTACTTTGAACCAATGCTACCATCTTAACGTTGTCGTTCCAGTAATGCAGCTGTGAATGAGCGGAGTTACGAAAGCTTTTCAAAGTGCTAGTCTCACCTTTCACCCTCTTGGACGAGGCTAGAAGCAGATGGTCTTCAGGGAGAATGTGAGTTATGATGTCTATGGCACGTTCTGCGTGGAATCTAAAAGCAAAATTCAAAGTATGAAACTGGTACGTTATTCGATAAACACTTCCCAGAAAAAAACAATTCTAAAAGAACAACTTAAACGTGTTAAAGTTTAGGGCAACTACAGGACATCTGTGTCGTGGACTTCTTAACACTCGAGGGACACATGAAATGATATAAAAGTTCATACGAGATTAGTTGCAAACAAAAATACAAAATTTTATCGAGAAACTGGCAGCTTGCTTTTTAAGAAGTGACCCAAGACACCAATTAAACTATTCATATTTTTATGGTGATCATAATAGGAGGAATGTTTGTCCGAATGATTATGTATTGTTCAGTGTTGCCTAATGAATTCTGTTTTTAGAGCGAGGGAATGCCACGTCACCCAAGATTACAAACAAACAAAAAAGTTAATTTAATGAAGGATTTATTCAGAATGATTCAAATGGATAACATTATTTTTAAACAATTCATTAAGAGAACCTGCTCATAAGAGTCGTCGTTTTTCGAAACATCTACAATCTATGTGTCCAATAATTCTATTTAAAAGCATATGAATGCAAGCACAGAGTAGCAGTACAGGAATCATTGATATAGTTCATTTACCCACCCAGATGTCATCATAATTCTCTAAATTAACTCACTAATGCATCCGGACAGGATTGAGACACTCACAGTGCGTTATCGAATTTTCCAGAGCTGTACTGATGGACGTAGGACGAATACGCCAGGTCCTCATGTGCAGTTGCAACATGAATATTCTTTCCTCCAAACACGGATTGCCGAATATCGAGTGCAATCTGAATGTAGAAAACACACATTGTTTTTCAGCGAATGAGAAAATGTTTTATTTATACTTGCAAAGAACCCAAATTTAAAATAATTCTCAGCTCACCTGGTAAATGACCACTGACTGGCAGATATTATCCACGTTTAAGAGATAAAATCCATAATCTAGTAGTGTATCTGAGTATTTTGGGTGCTTGTGCCCAAAATGTTCCCTGGAAACAAAATGTTGGAATACATAAAGCATTTCATCGCTGTAAAATCAAACATAATTTCATCCTCACACGTGCTTTAAATATGCATGGTAGTTCTTACCGTGCCAAAAAAACTGCATGTTTTATCAGTTGTTCAGCTTTCCTGAACTCACGCTTAACAACACAAGCCTGCAGAGATCAATTTCATGATGTTGTAATGTGACAATGAATCAGAAGTTTACATCTATTAAAAAAAAACTCCAACATCCAGCAATCACTGACCTTAGAGGCTTGTCTGAGAACATCAACTACTACTTTCACAGGTAAGCCGACAGTGATCTCCCTCATAGCCTCTATACACCACCTATAAGCCTAAAACGCATAAGGAACACAACTGTAGAGCAGCCGTTCTCCAAACAGACTTCTGGTATTGTTGCATTGAGACTTACCTCATCATAGTGGCTTTTGGCAAATAGCAGGGCACATAATTCTCCATACAGGGCAGCCTTATTAGCCTGATGGCCGTGTTTGGCTAGTTTGTCCATGTAAGACTGGGCCAGTTTGAATGTCTCTTCTCCCAGGTGGTATTTGCAGTTGCCATTACGCACATGAAGTAACCTGGCACACAAAGTCCCAATAACACATTAGTAAGATATTAATAACACTATGTGCGTCCAAATTTATGTAATTATTCACTATTCTATGCTGTTTTGTAGTATAAATAGTATGAGTAGTGTGCATCACATTTTAAATACCCAGATGATGCACTTTATTAAATGAAAAAAAGATGAAAAAAGACTATTTTAACGATGTCTTTATTAATAACTTTGAGGACGTCAAGTTTCAATCCCTCAAGAAGCCTATGGACTAGTATGGAGGAGTGATCCAGCTCTCAGATTTCATTAAAAATATCTTAATTAGTGTTCCGAAGATGAACGAAGGTCTTACGGGGTTGGAAAAACATGAGGGTGAGTAAATACTGAGAACTATCCCTTTAATGCACTCAACTGTCACAGCTTAAATTACATAACGGAGGGGGAGGGGGGATCAGACAAAATAGCCTTATAAAAATCATGCACAACATGGTTGAGTACATAGTGCACAATGTATAGCGAGTCATTTGGAACACAAGTACTGTTGAAATGACTAACTGGCTATTTACTGCAAGAAGAGACTCAAGCTGAATATTTACTCACCTCACACAGCACTCCACTGCACGATACCAGTGAAGAACCTCATCATGTAATGTGCACAGCTGGAGACAAGACAGAAAGACTTTCTCTGCATCGCCATACCAACCGGCATCTGATAAAAAGCCACCTGAGATGGAAGAAAAGTATTATTACAATTACAACAGCTTGTTATTATAAGCTGAAAGAGCAGAAACATGAGCACCATACCTAAAACAAAGCCAAACTGTATAGCTTTCTCTTTCACGTGCGCATCTGACTCTGCGATGTATGAACATCGGCGGCTGAAGGAGTTGGCCAGGACTGAAGCGACCTTCACACCGTGGTCCATCAGAGCCTGGAAGCAGTGGTGTAAGAGGTGCCTGTGGAAGAAAACATGTTCTGTCTTTCATCTAATCAGTCTCCAAGTTAAAACTGACTTACACATTTTTTTTTCCTGAGGTGAGGATATAGGGATAATTCTTTAACGTTGTGCAATGACAAATATTATAGTAGCATATTTCTACTACAGTTCTAGTATCTAGAGAGCAGATTAGCTTATATAAAGCCAATGCATATAACTCTGCATATAAATGTGTGTGTGTGTGTATATATATATATATATATATATATATATATATATACACACACACTACCATTCAAAACAGTAAGATTTTGTTTTTAAAAGAAATTAATAATTTCATTTAGCCAAGATGCATTAAATTGATCAAAAATGACCAGATAAAGTATTTTTAAATGTAATTTCCACAAAAATATTAGGTAGCACAACTGTTTTCAAAATTTATAATAATAATAAATGTCTCTCGAGCACCAAAACTGCATTAGAATGATTAATGAAGAATAATGTGCCACTGAAGATTAAAGTAATGGCAGCTTAAAATATAGCTTTGCTAAATTAGTAGAGGATTTCCTTTTTGCTGGTTTCTGCATCATGACGAATACCATCACAACATATATTAGTCTTCAACCAAGTCTGGCAAAGATGCCAATGTGAGATTTGAATCATCAGACCAGAATACACACACACTATCTCATTGAGTCTGGCCATCATTAAGGTATGGCTTTGACATATATTACCTTGACAGATTCACTCAGCTGTCAATTACCTTTTGTCAGAGGCCCTGAGGACTTTAGCGAAGACCTCCAGCTCACAAAACTCCCCTCCCAGCTGGCAGAGCCGGCCTTGCTGGTAAAGCTGGAACAAATGAAGAAATGTGAGATTGTTGACCCTACTGCACATGTGACAACAAAGACAAGTCAACTTTACCCTTGGGGGTACCAAGGCCCAGAAAACCAAGAAGAGTAGCAATTATAAAGGCAGAATATGAAATCAGGAAGAGTTTGTGCAATACCAATTTCGTAACATGTGCCAATAACATTTTGTTTGTGTTATGGCACATTTGGTTTTTGACACCAAATTGGCTGATCTTACAAAGAAATGAAAAATAATGTAGTGATTAAATGGTCAAATTATTTAACCCTTACTGTTAAATTTGAAGCTAAAAAGTATGATCATTCTAAGTCAGTGGTTCTTAAACTTTTTGACTCCAAGGTCCCCAATTTTCTACAATAATTGTATTGTAATATAGCTATATATATTCATTTTGTACTACAATTTCTACCCGGCAAAATGTTAGAGCTTGGCATAACTACAAAAATGTATATTGATTATAAAAATTCCCATGGAGTTAAAAGACTCTTTTCCACATATAGGTATCACACTTTTAAAATTAGGCTACTTCATTCATCTAGAATTTTCAAAACAGTGGGGACAATTTCTTCTTCAAAACAAAAAACTTTTTTTAAATAGATTTTTTTGTAGCTTTTTGTCTTTTTCCATGCTTGTTTTGTCTTCTTTTATATTTTAAGTAATCTTTACATCCCCTTGGAAGTTTGCAGAGTCCCTCTGTTTAAGCAGATCTCTACTTTAAGCAAAATAAAAATCTAAAGTCTCCAAACTACTTAGGGAAAGAATAATTACGTCAATAAGCCTTCTATGGTCTAAACTAATGGTTTCCAGTTAAACTTGATTCGTCATTTAACTATATCTTCAAACCAAATAATTGGCAATACAGAAATGCAGAATATGTATTGTCTAATGATTGAAGAATGATGAAAGATTTAAGGTCAGTTGTCACAACAAACTCTGATAGCCTTTGAACACAACATAATGGGATTGGTGGTCTAATCACATATTCGCCAACTTAAATGTCCAAAAAGACAAATCAAATTAAAAAGACATGTGGGCAAGTCAAGCAGGTCACATGAAGTGGCCTTAAAATGCATGAGCAATGTAAATATTTCATACATTGAGCATATTTCATTTAACATAACGATGAATATGAGATAAAATAAGTAATTTGGTCCCATTAGTTAATGAGGTTCTCGAAAATCATCTCTTTTTCCAAAAAAAACCCCCAACGACTCTCAAATCAAGAAGTCATTTAAAAATCACTGGCAAGTAAATCATTAGCTAAGATTAATAAATGCTTTAAAAGTATTTTTCATTGTTAGTTCATGTTAATACTGGAACCTTATTATAGTAGTCACTTTTGTCCTTTCTGTTTATTGTTTTTACAGTAGTTGGTGACAAACCATTCAACCCATATTTGCAGATGTCAATTATGTCATAGAAAATTAGTGAATTCGTTAGAAACACAGTTATGGTTTAAATACTCACATGACATTTTAGCTAGTAGCCATAAATAAGGTTAATAAGGTAAAACGTGAGATGTCATAGTGCTTCATGTTTAACTAACGTTAGTCTTGACCCAGAGAGCTATATCTGATTGAGCAGCAGATTAGCTACAGGCTAAGATAACATAATGTGCACTTCAATCAGTCTTAACCTAAACTGACACACATAAATGAGTGTACTCTTAAACTAGAAACCCTTAACGGTTAAATGGTCTCGTAGCTCGAGTCTCTCATAACTAACGTTAGCGCTGCACTGAGAGCCTGGGTCAGTTTTTGTTAGCCAAGCTGCTAGTGAAAGTGTCAGATGCTTAGGCGTTTGTTCCGCAATGCACTCATTCACTGTTCTTCTTACCTTGTAGTAAACATCAAACTGTATATTTTCAGGCAGAGAGCGAATGTCCCGTCGCGATCGGCCGTAGTTGTCTACCACGGCTGAGATAGCGGTGTTGTACAGGGTCTCAGGGATCCATTCCAGTTCCACCGCGGCCATATTGTTTTCTTTCACTAAATCCAACCACAGCCCCCCCTCTTCCACTCCTACTTTTACCTCCTTCGCTACCTGATCGAGGTAAAACTCTTTACTCTGATGCTCCTCATACACCCCCGCAGCTGGAAGCGCTTTTTGAGTTTGAAACGGACTGTAGTGATAGGGAACACAACCCTAAGGTTATGCTCTCATGTTTAAAGCTCATCCCCGATCGAGATGCCCCGCCCACTCTATGACACTTTAGGCAATGACGTGCGCTAGAGCTCCGTTCGAACTCAGACTGTAGTTCAAAATATCGGCCGCAGGGAGGACGATGGGAATCTTTCAAGAGTAATCAAATTTTTGTCATATATCGATTGGCCAAATAACTGAATAAATATACATTTATTTGTGTTTTACAATTTGTTTTACATTTATTTGTATAATTATTTATGCTACTTTGTTTACTCATTTATTTTTTGCATTTCAAAAAAATATTATTTATGTTTATTTATTTATTATTTCGTCAGATTTGGGGTTCCATATACCGATGGTTCCAGCTGCCGAGCAGATGGAACCGTGGTAAAATATGTGTAACTCAATAGAAACTATAATTTTACATTTATATTATTATTATTATTATTTTTAAATTGGGTGTTTATAAAAGATTCCTTTTAAATGCCTTATAATTGCTTAAGCAAAAATGTTTTAGTGTAATGTAATCTAACTACCGGTAAGACATGACCCAAAGATCCTGTCCAAGTTCAAGCCTATAAATACCTGCAATTTTAGCATGTAAATACTATCAAAGATTTATTAATTTTGTTAATGAGATTTTATTTTTATATTTTCAGTTTCGTAATTTTTAGTATTTTAAGATTTGTTATGTGTTTTTATAAGTATTATTATTATTAAATATTACTGAATTGAAGGTGGGCACCACCTACTGGTCACTACTAGTACAATCCATTTAGCATCATAAGAATATCCTTTGAAATCAGTTGTTACAAGTGTGTTTTTTTTCACCCAATTATTTCAAACTACCTCCCTCCTAATGTAGATTATGTATTCCTTTGTGCCACACAGTAACATGTATTCACAGGGGTTTTCAAACTGGGGTTGCAAGAGAGTGATAGGAGTCTGTGGAGTCCAGATAAAAACTGTTAAAAAAACATAATTTAGATTAAAATAAAAATTAATAATACCTTAAAAATGACATTTATAGTGAGTAAAATATGTGTAACTTAATATAAACTATAATTTTACATTTAGAATATTTATTTTTAAAATTGGTTGTTTATGAAAGATGCCTTTTAAATTTTAAGGTGTGGGTCGATCTTTCACACAGATGATCAAATTTGATCATCAAATTTGGGGGTCTGTGGCATCTAAAAGATTGAAAACCCCTGAGGTATCCTACATATGGTTATTTTGTGTTTTTATCCACATATTATATCTCGTTAGAATAATTGTAATCTTACTTAATTGTAATTTCATTATTGTTCATTGAACAAAAACAAAAAACAACAACAAAACAAAACAAAACAAAACAAAAAACAGACTTTTCAATACTTGATAATGAAAATTGTTAACCTTAAGCAAAAGTCACAAATTACTTCCACTTAAATACACGTTAGTAGACCAAAGCTCCAGGTAAAATATACAAAAGTACATGATTATGATTAATAGCACATAATAATAATTATCAAAATCAATCATAGGTGCAAAACAAAATATAATTTGGCTTCAAAAACCTATTTTTGAAATGTGTCACATATTTGATATTTAAAAAAGGTCCTCACATGTATAACTTAGTACACAATTTAGTAACATATAATACATTTTTAGTGTAATGTAATCTAACTAAGACATGACCCCAAGATCCCTTCAAGTTCAAGCCTATAAATACCTTCAATTTTAGCATGTAAATACTATCAAAGATTTATTAATTTTGTTAATGAGCTTTTATTTTTACATTTTCAGTTTTGTATTTAAATGTAAGATTTTTTGTTATATTTTTTATAATTATTATTTTATTACTATAGGTTTAATTATTATTTTTTAGTTCCTATTTAGTACCAGTTTGTATTTTTAGAGCTACAAAAAAATAAAAAATAAATAATAATAAAAAACTATTTCAGTTAATTACCAAATCAACATTTCCCATTTTAATTTAGTTTTTAATCCAATTGTAATATTTTATTGCATCTTTATTTCAATGAGCAAAAAATGTTATTAGTTGACATTATCTCTGAGACTCTGACTCTATCTAACTGAGACCCTTCGGTGTCAGGTTTATATAGCCTATCTCTAGACCTGTTCTGAAATGATTTTATAGTAACTACCAAGTGACGACAACCAAAAGCATAACGAGACAAAATACAATAGATTTTTATTCCATTGAACAACGTGTCTTACATTGATTTCTGCAGCTGCAGTTCTCAATACAGACAGCAGATGTCGCCGTTTCTTCTCACAGAACAATAAGGAGCGTGAGGCCAACCTACCCTACCGCCTTTATCACTACATATTTACAACAGTGCTCGCCTGCTCACGTTCAGCTGCGCCCATCTAGAGGATAGAGCGAACAGAAACAACACCGTTCCCTACCAAAAACCTGGATACCTCACAACGGTGAGTCCAGCGGACTTTTATGTATATATCTATTTATGTTTTAATCCTGTAAAACAAGATAACATCCATTTATTTTCAGGAGGTAAAATCCCATGTCAGGGATGTAAGCATGGGATCAACAGCAGTCCGCTGCTGGATATAGAGGCGAAGAAAGGACCCTTATCAGGCAGCCACTTACTCATGCTAACTGACCTGCTAACGGCAGTCGGGGGGTTCTTACATTCTCTGTTCATTCTGTTTAGTAGTTTCGCGCTAAAAAATGTGTACTCTTGTGGTCTGTATTTAACAGTTGCAGCTAATTTAAAGGCTTGGAAGCTGATATTGAGCGTTAGCGTTTGGCTTTCCTGCTACTGAAGATTGACGAGTCTCTCGCTGCTCCGGTTAACTGACCGGCCAATTTATATAAGGTTTCTTGTTCTAACGTGTGTTTACCTATTATGTGACTCGTCTGGATTGTATCTCTCTAGCATATAGTGCGTCAATGATACAGCGTAGCAAACCGCTGGTTTATAGGCTACATTGTAATAGAATGCTTAATTATATTGTAGCATTATAGGTGTGAGTGTGAAGGAGGACAGGGAGTCGCCCTCACTTTCCTTTCATGTCAGTGGTCAAGTGCATTTGGTTTATGAATTTATTAACAAAAGTAATGCAATTAAACGAAAATCAAATCTAGCATTCTAATGTTAGTCAATACACAATACATTCTCAGACTAGACACTATTCTCAGATTACTTTCTCTATTATTATGAGGCCATCAAAACTGCATATATCCATTAATGAATGAGCAAAAGTTTATGTAGGTATATGAAGTTTGTGTCATGCACACTGCCGGACACTGATCCCACTCCATTGTGTCATGTCAAAAAAACATTAAAACTGTTGGGTTTTGGAGCTAACCGGTTACCTTACTACATTTTTGTAAGAGACTTTAACTTTTTTTATATGCTTGTTCAAACATGCTGAGCATAATCGGGATATTCCAAAACCCTCATGAAATTCAAGCTAATGTTCTGTGCTTTAAAGAGACTGATGCAAACGAAAATGAGAATAACTTGTTGGACTAATGCATTGAGAAGACATCTTTAAGTGCTTTCAGGCTCAGGCAGTGTCTTTATTTTGATTACCATTGTCCACTTAATACTCATATTCCATTTTATAATCATTATCATATGTTATTTGTTTTAGCTAGGTTTACTATGTGTTGCATTTATATATTTTTGCTGAACTCAAATTATAAATAGTAGTACAATTAGTAGAGTAGGTAGTATTAAG
This sequence comes from Pimephales promelas, assembly GCF_016745375.1. Next base: position 6,664,951 of record NW_024121166.1, read on the forward strand.
TACTATCATTGAGTATTGCTTTAAGTCTGCATCAAATCTTTTATGGGGTAGAATTGCCCAAATTGCCTTCCTGTATTATAGGGAAGAATTTGGCCCCTGGTTAATGGAACTTGTTTGGATGATGAAGTCTCCTGCTGGTGGGAAAATAGGAATGTTAGAGACCCGTGGCTTTGATAGCACCTCCCCAATTCCTTAAACCCTGTTTGTTTCACATCCTTTGGTGAAATAATGATGCGTGTCTTTCTAAAACTTGTCAATTTTGCTGTTCCGGTGAATATTATCATGCTACATTATGGTACAGATGTCTCTTTCTTGAGTGAAGGCCAGTCAGTGATTTAAACTACATACTTTACCTTTCCACAAAGTAATTGCATATTGTATTGGATATTCAGTTTAAATTTAGTTGGAAGTTATGACATGACTACTAGAGTCGAAAATATTTTCATTGTGCAAAGAAACAAGAAAATTGATACTATTATTGATGTTGTATTTTTCTCTCTCCAGGGAGCCATAATTAATCCATTCTGGATGTACAGAAGCCGCTCTGTCTCTGCATGGAAAAATCTCTCACTTCTAAAAACATTGGTGCTTCTGTAGTGGAACGTAGACTGCTTTTGGGGACAGTATGTTTAACTTGATCAAAAAAGACAAGGAGAAGGATGGAGTTAGGAAGGAGAAAAAGGACAAGAGAGACCGGAGGGAACGGATGTCTGCGGCTGAGCTTCGAAGCCTCGATGAGATGAGCATGAGGCGGGGCTTCTTCAACCTCAACCGGAGTTCCAAGCGTGACTCCAAGAACAAGTTGGAGATCTCCAACCCGATCCCTATTAAAGTTGCCAGCAGCACTGAGCTCAACCTGACTGACATTGAGTCGGATGGCCTCAGTAACCGCAGCAGCATGGTCCTAGATGCAGATCAGCTCAGCGCGGCCAGTTCCAGTGATGATCTGAAGGGCGATTATGTTCAAGATGGCCATCGGAGCTCTGTCAAGGAGCGGGCAGCTAGGTTTGGCTCCCTCGCCATGCAAAACTCACAAATGGGTTCCATCATGAAGCGCTTCTCCTTTTCTCAGCGGAATAAAGACGAAAGCCAGTCCGAAGGTTCCACACCTTCAGGGCAGAACTCTGCTGCCCCATCGCCGCAGGTAGAAACCAAGATCTTTGACCCCCAACGTAAGCCAAGTCTTCTACATCAGCAGCAGCCTCCTGCTGGGAAAAAAGTGCAGATTCCTGAGGTTGTGGATAAGACGTTTCCTGCGGATCTCCGCTTGCCTGCTGTCGTGCCACCGCAGACGCCTGAAGTTCGGGAGCTGGTTCTCCAGAGACGTAACACTGGAGATTTCGGCTTCTCGCTGCGGCGCACCACCATGTTGGACCGCGGCACGGATGGAACGGTATATCGCAGAGTGGTCCATTTTGCGGAGCCAGGTGCCGGCACCAAGGACCTGGCACTTGGTTTGGTTCCTGGAGACAGGCTGGTGGAGATCAACGGGCGAAATGTGGAGAACAAGAACAGGGATGAGATCGTGGAGATGATTCGGCAGTCAGGCGACACGGTTCGGCTTAAAGTTCAGCCCATTCTGGAGTTAAGCGAGCTGAGCCGATGCTGGCTGAGGAACACCGAAGGGCTGCGGCGGGAAGCATTTGACGTAAGTCCATACTTTGTCTCTCTTCTCTTCTCTCATTCACGATCACAGGCTTTCCAGGCAACTCCCCACAAGCCTGCCCAGCTCTTGCACATGTAGAGCCAATTGGCTCTTCTCAAGAGTACAAGCACATCATTTAAGTTGAACATGTTCTTGTGCAACAGGAAGCGGATTCCTTTCCAGGATGAACATCTGTCACAATGTGTCTAACAGAATCTTTTCTTCCTCCAGCTTTCCACAAGTGATAACTTTAATGACAGGCTTTGAAATTGTTTTGTTTTTTCTTCACAGTTTGCACAGTGCAACAGTAAATCCAGAATTTCCCCCATTACAGTTTCCACTTTAGTTTTGGTATATGCAACTATTAATTGCATTTGCTGTTGATTAGTAAAAGAGAAAGAGGCTGGTTAGGGACTATTTTTTTTTTGTGTGAGATGAGTGTGATGAATGGGTGAAAAATCTCTTTCATGCTTTCCCTTGACAGAAGGAAACATTTACAACCTATCTGTAATGTCCTTGTTGGATTACAGATAAGAATTGCACTTTTGCATAAATGTTTTATTATTTTCGGATGGGCGGAGGTTGTGTCTTCATTATCTAGTATGTGTGCCGCTACTGGTCTAGATTCAATCTTGTGTTGTCGTGCCAAGTTGCATATGTTGGTGCTGAGACGAATCACAAAGCTTCTTCCTACAGTAACTTCTTGTGGGTGTTATGCAAGACTTCTTGATAACTACACATTGGATTCCTAGAATTTAGCAATGCTGTTTACTTGCTTGGAAAACAGTACATTCAGTTAACATACTCGTTTGCTATGTAATGGGCAGTCTGGAGCCCTAAGTAATTTGTAAAAAGGTATTCTGAAGCTGAATGATGAGCCATCTGTGAAACTTTAGAGTGGACAACAGAGAGGTGTGACATGCAAGTGAGTTTTGAAACGGTGAATCAGAGGGTTTGAATCATTAAATCCAAGTTGGTGTTTGTGAAGGAAAAAAGGTGTTGGCTGTTTAATAATTATTCCCTTCAGTTTGCTGCTTGCTGACAATTATGAATTTAAATGGTCCCTTTGCAACTACTAAACTTTTCATTAGCCTAAAACAACCCCCCCCCCCCCCAAATGGGGTTTCACGATCCTCGAGAGGTTGAACCGTTCAATATGCGAGATTGTGCTAAAAATGAAATGCTCAGTTAAACTGGTTAAAAATGAAACGACTCAATTTTCAAAAAGTTTTTTTTATTACATGAATAAATGTGAGATTGGTTGTATAATGCTAACACATAAAAGGTTAGCATTACAATTTGTTGGTGGGTGATGGCCATTTTCTCACATAACACTCGCTAAACTCGTTTTCTAGTAAACAGTTCTGCTATTTACACATGTAACAGCTTTTTTTCTCCTATATGTATTTCTACCATTCAGACTGCTGTTAACACCTTACTCATTTGATTCAGCGTCTGCCCAATTCGATGACATTTATTTTACAACCACACATAGTGTGTAAGCTAGATGGTGTGCAAAGTATTTGTGCCAGTTCCTTCACAACTTTGTGATTGTTTCAAACATTTTGACACTTCATATGTCAGAGCATTCCAACACATACATGTTCAAACTGCTATTCTTACAGCTAAGAAATAACAATTATGGTTGAATCAAATCCTCCACTAAATGGAAGAATTCTGTTGTTTACAGAAAAAGCTGTTTGGTTTGGCTGAGAAAAAGTTATGAATCCAAGGCAGGCTTAGACTTCTGTAATGTACGTATTAGCCACAGGAACATTTGGGTTGCGGAATATAGAGTGTTAAAAGGAGTTATGAGTGTTTTTGTACTTGTTGAAATAGACCTTGGTCTCTTTGTAGTCAGTCTTGGCCTTGAGCAGAGCAGGTGAAGAGCAGCTGTACTCCTGCAGGCCGAATAGATCTACAGGTGCCTGACAGCACAAAGACAGAACACTTGCTCATCTTTGTCATCTTCTTCATCATTACTACATTTACATGATGGTAAATGATCTGTACGGCCTAGAGTAAGAAAAACCTCCTCTCGGATTCAGCGTTTGTGTCTACGATAAATCTTAACTCAAGCACTAACATCAGGCTAATGGTACTGTACTGCTGTAATGGGCTTAGAAAAATAAAGCGATCATCAGCCCTGCCTGTTTATGCAACCACATGTTTGTGAAGGACTCCCTAATGGTTTTTCCTATGGAATAGTTTTAACTTTTGTGGCGGCATCATAAATTAAGCACTTTCAGGAAATCTAAGATTTGTTTAGCTTAAAGGTTTGAGTGATTTTTGCCCATTTGGTGACAGACCATCTCGTAACAATTAGAACGGTTTATCATGTGCTTCTGCAAATTTGGCAGGCACCTCCATCTCATACCAGAGTGGTTCTGCTGTGCTATTTTGGGTTTTACCAACAAACAAGAGGGGCTTAGTTTGCTGCATAGTTCTCAGTCAGCCTCCCGTTGTATTCATTATGGTTCATTATATGGCCTCAGGTCAGTGGGAGTATTCTGTGCAGCATGTGTCACCCTGACTCTTGCCCCCTCTGTCTATCGCTCTCTCTCGGACAGCGATCATAATCTTTTGGCAAGCTCTGCTACAGGCATTGTCTGGAACATCTAATATGTCCTCTGAGAGTATTCATTTTGGGCTTCTTTTGTTGTGGAGCCGTTTTAAAATAAAGATGGGCTGGAAGTACTCGAGTGACAGTAGTGAATGTTTTTTCAAATTAATATTTCAGTGATGGACTGATATATCGGCCAATCAGTTTATTCCGGCAATATTGGGACATATTGAGATTATTGATCAAATAAATAAGTATCAAAAGTGTTTTTCTATTCACTTTATCACTGTCAAATTCTACTGACACACATCATTGTCAATGGATATAGTATTTTTGTTTTCAAATATCTATTGATTGAATTTTTTTTGTTTGTTGTGTAACAATACCCTCTTGTCACGATTTGATACATATAACGATAGGATAATATTGCGATACTCCAAGACATATATGGTAAAAGGTTAAAAAAAACACTAGTATATGGTGGCATCGTGTAATGAAAAATAAAAATCGCTAGTTATACCACTAACAAGGCTCACACTAACACAGTAACATAATGAGGGTCCCTACATGCAAAATGAAGCATTGAGAACTTTGTAAGTGTACAGACCGTTTAATAAGAAGATACTTTATAAAGACAGTCCACTTCGTGTACAGACAGGAGCCATCTTTGGAAAACAGTCTCGATAAGCCGAACCACGAACACCATTCATACAGTTCAGCTCACTTGGCACGTCGTTCGTGGTTCGAATGCCTGTATACACGAAGTGGACTGTCTTTATAAAATATGTTCTTATTAAACTGTCTGTACACTTACAAAGTTCTCAATGATTCGGTTTGCAGCTAGGGACCCTCATTATGTTACTGTGTTAGTGTGGGGCTATTTTGAGCCTTGTTAGTGGTATTAACTAGCGATTTCTTTTTACTTATTATATGCCCCATATAATAGCGTTATAATCTAAACAGTTTTTAGAGATAAAACTCTTTACATTCGATTATCATGAAAACAAATCTCAGAGAACGGCCGACTAGGTACCGATGTTTTATTAGACCAAAGGTTCATTTTGCGCCGGAGTTCTCCATTAAGAAATGTATGCGAATCGAGTGGTTTAAGTCTTCTGAAGAGACACAATCTCTATATGGACTAGACTTTCGTGTTCATCTTGTGTGATTATTGAGTTGTATAATCTATATAAAAATATATTGACCACCCTAGCTTTCCATATCACCGCTGGTCATTAAGAAATCCATAAATGTCATACACTAATTTGCATTTGACTTTTCAAATGCACAGCAATACTCAACATGCTTAAAATCAGTATGCAAAAGTTCCATAAAGTTGCCTCAATTTTAATGATTTGATTAAGACGCCAACTTTGCAATCGGGGAACACGGCTACACGGAGCACAAGTGAATGGAACAAGAGTGTTATAAAACATGTTTCCTAAATTTTATCTGTTTTTGATTGCATCCCTATTATAAAAGTTATTGTGGAACAGAATGTTTGACAAACAGGAAGTGAGGAGCTGGACCTTTGTTCTGGTGTGAAATGAATGTGGTCTCGGGTAGTCTCGTTTTGTAGCACGTGTCTGTGTTTGCATGTGTGATGTCTGGAGTGCTGTACTGATTGATGGGCCTCACTGAGCAGCGGGAGCCACTCTCGGCCCCATTGTCTCAGAAAACAAATAGCAACTGCTTTATCATCAATTCAAATAAAGAAGAGCCATAAAACGATCATGTTCCCAGTGCAAACAAAAGCCAAGCGGAGGGAGTTCATGAAGGTCTCCTCCAGCAGGCATATTTTATAAAGTCAGGCACAGCCGGACCCTGCTGTTGTCTTGATTGACCTTTTACTTTCTATGTCTTATGGCTCAGTTTAGCTGTTTTTGAGTCTTAGGTTTAGCAATGTTTTTCAGGACAAAGTCTGATGACCTAGGTACTGCACTGAACTGAACTGAAGAAATAAATTACTAAATTTGTTGCTAGGGTGCTCTTGACCGAAATCAAAAGTCAATCCCAAAGTCTCAATGATATTTATAGATGACATGACTTTGTCTCCATCGGTTTAAGTATACAGCATTTTTTGCCGTTTTATAATGGACCTTTTTTTATTCTTGCTTGGTAATTTGATTACTAATAATTATATACGCATGTTATGGAAATATTTTTGACGTCCTGACCTTTTGTATGGAGTTTGGCAGAATGGGAACTTCGCAAATAGGAACTTCCCCTTCATTGCAGGAATGTCTTTGGAGCAGCTGAAGAATGGTATGTTATTCCCGCTGTTCCCTATTCCTTAGAAGAGAGCACAACAAACTTACAGGAAGTCCTCTATTCTTCTAGGCATTGACCAGTGTAGTCAGGATGTCCTGAGATGTCCGTGAGGAAGCCAGAATAGAGAAGCCCGCTGAAACAAACAGGTAAAACCGTCTATTTACAGCACAGGCAGCTCTCTGTCTAGTCCGATTGTCTTGGCCAAGACAAAACTAGGCCTGGAAGCTCATTTTTCTGGTTCTATTGAGTCTTGGACATCGAAGTCCAACACATAGGGTGTGTCTCGAGTTTTTTTTTATAGGTCCACTGTAAACAACAAAACTATAGGGAGTGAAATGAGGCAACATCTTTTTATTTGATATTAGGTGAGTATCATTGATATATTTTGAAATCCGTACGGTTAAACTCAAGTGAAAGTATTTGTGGCATGATTTTAACAACAACAAAAAATGTCCACGTGTCCCTCCTTTTATTAAAAAAGTAAAAATCTGTTCCATTGAGGAACCTACAATGGAAGTGAATGGGGCCAATTTGCATATTTCACTGTTTCAATAATATAGCCATAAAATGTAAATAATATTCATGTTAGCCAGTGTTATTTTAATATTTTAAATCCTGTTAAGTGTTTATTCAGATTTTAAGTTGACCGCTATTTTTATAATTTCAGTTTTTTAAATTTTCACTGTCTATTTGTCATTTATAATTGTATGCTTTGGTCATTTTTGTTATTTCAATTTAAGTTTATTTCAGTTTTGCTAGTATTCAACGTAACTATTTTAATTAGTTGCCAAGGAAACGCTTCATATTTAAATTTGTTTCCATTTTAAGTTCTAAATCCTACAAAAAATGGGCCCATGCATTTACCTCACAGTAACCGTGACACAAGGGAGGAGTGTTTTGAGGTAAATGAGTATTCCATTAGTACAGGTATTTCAGCGTCTTCAGCACTAAAGACTTGTGTTGACTCAGCCGCAGTGAAGTGACTGGAGGCATCATCATGGGTGGCTGTTGCCTGACTGACCTCCAGCAAGGTTGCACTTCATGACACTGTCTGCAGAAGAGTTACAGCTGTGCACCAGATGCCCCCAGACCCGCATACACACACACACACACACACACACACAGAGATTGATGCAGACATTCTGACACCCAGCCTCAATGTGCCATCATGCTGTTTTACAGGCAATGTGAAAGCATGACTTTGCAGTTAACAAACCTCAGAGGTCCATCATTAGATTACCAGTACACTGTGGAGACTGCATCAAGACCACAAAAATGCTTTCATTAACATACTAGTCTAGTATAAGAGTCTTTCCCGCATACACACTTCTAACCATGTTGAAATAAGTTGTAATTTGCTAATCACAGTACTCCTCATCACAATATATAAACAATCCTAAATGTCAGGTTTGCAGTATTTGCACTGTAGTGTTTTTCACTCTGTAGACGGGGCCGTACTGGCTCCATCTCTGCCGCAGGACTGGCCCACAGCACCCCAGGGACTTTCTGCACCACACACTGCTGTACTTCACTTCTTCTCCGCTTAAGAGTAAAGACTTAAGTGGAAGAGATGTCAGTGAATGATCGTTTTCTACCAAAAACTGTTCACTAAACAGTTGTGGCACTTTTGATTGCTGGATTTCAGCGCTCTAACCACCCACAATCCAGTTTAACCAGACTCTCGTCTGCTGTAGACCTCATCCGTCTATCTCTATCTGCCTCTGTCTGTTGTTCTGTCAATCAATCATTCTTTCTGTCTGTCATGGAAAAACTAAATTTTACAATGAATTTCAGTTCAATATCATTTGTTTGTTCTTCCTAGCATTCAAATTAGAATTTCAGGATCTTGTTTGGTATTGCAATTCAACTTCACATCGGATCGAATTGGAATTTAAAAGGCTTTAAATAACGCTGACAAATGCCTCTGCATCACCGACTAGGTGCTAAAAATGGGCACTTTGACAGGAGGATGATTTGGATTTGGAGTTTATGCTTGAATTGAGTCATCTGTGATAAATTAGTACGTTTGGCTATTTTTTTCCCCTCTATTAGTTGGTAACACACATTTTAACTTGAGAAATTGATTCTCGGCTTAAAAAAAAACTCCCTCTCTTTGTTTTTTTGTTTTTTTCTCTCTTTCTCTGCATGTGGGTTCTGGTACTTCTGTTGCCTTGGCATTGTTTCTGAACAGTCTGTGAGCAATTTCACCAAGCGAGGTTTTTCATGTGTATGTACAGTAAGTGAATGTAAAATGACAACCACAGAAATCCTAGAGGCTGGAAATCTTCAACTCTGTATTGGCCTTTGACCAATGATGATTGTTACCACTGCATGGATAATATGACTTTTCTTTTATGTGAACTCAATTCAGAATTTTAGCAAGATTAAACATTAATCTTTCATTGTGATTTTTCACACATACTGTTTTGCATGTGTATTGTGGAAATATATACGTATGTTTGATGTTCGCATACTGAGAGAACAAACTGTTCATACTATATATTTTGTTTTTGTCTTTAATGGATTTGCTGTGGGGAAAAAAATCAATCATTATCATTACTTGTTCCCATGGGGTCTCACTGTGGATGCTTTGTGTTGAAGGTTATAAAGCAATAAGCCATGAGAGCCTGTGCATAATAGTGATTTTTACTATTAATCAAATTATTTTCTTTTTTCACTACAAATCACAATTGGCTTTTCTGCATGAACCGTGTCTACAATTGCAAAAAGTAGTTTGGTGAATTCAACGTGCAGTCGCAGGTGTATAAATAGCATGTATTGGCTATTTTTTTGGCTTTGAGTGTGTCCAGACATTATCAGATTTTAGAAAAAAAAACGGCCATTTTGTAACGTATTTTATGCTGATATGGAAGGCACACATACACCTCATGATTGATACCCCTCCTCAGAGTGTACAGGCACTGTAGCTCTTGGCCCTTACTGTATTATTTTACTCCACAAGACCATAAGCTCTGTTCAGGAAGCTATTCTGATTTGATTGGCTCTCATTTTATCTCAATCTTTTCAACATCTCTGAAGTAAAGCATTAATTTTCTCTGGACCTCTGCAAAGTTTTATTTCCTCCTCTCCAAAACCACACACTTGAGCTATGATAAACTAACAATGAACTTTTTTTTAACAGCATTTATTATTCTACATTAATGTTAATTCTACATTAACAACAATAAAAATAGTACCTAGAATTTTAATGGATATTTAATAAAAAAAAAACTATATTATATTTATAAATAAACCTAGATTGAGAAAAAAAAAATGCTGTTAATTGTTAGTTCATGAACTGAAAATGGATAATAATGCAATACACTAATAGAACTATGAACCAGTTTATAAATGAGTTAAAAATATGGTGGTGATACTGCATAATTTAACTAAATACTCACTATGCAGAGACCTTTTCCATTTACATGAACCGATTTACACAAATGAGTTGCGATATCCCAAATATACGTGTTTTAAGAGGAACGCCTTTGGATTAGGTCTCTCAAATTTAAAGCTGTGTGCATAATACGGTGTGGCAGAGAAAGGTTTTGTCACACTTCAGTTACTCCCTAACTGTGATCCTGTTATAATTTGTCTGCTGACCTTTAGGGCAGAGTGCCATGTGTCGTAATGCTGGGTGTGCCAGGCAGGAGTGTGATATGAGGGAAGTAATTGAGCGTGTTCAGGAAGTCCTAGCACAGGAACTGGGATAAAGAGCCCGTTTCTACGAATTGTGCCTGTCACATCATCTGAGATAAGCTTTTAAGTGATTTAAATGGCCTTTCTTCCCCTGTGAATAAGTTGACGTGTTTGCTTTACAGTAGCCCTTCCGCGTTGTTTTACATTGTTTTTTCTCAGTAGTGTATTTTAGATTTACATCTTTTTCTCGTTCTTTGTTTTATTAAAAATTATTGGAAAATCTTACATGTCACATATCAATGTAAGTTCTTGGGGTAAAAGGGCATCATTATATTTAAAGAAACTTTTTTTGTTGTTGTGAGGAATAGAAATAAAACCCTCATTAGACCCTCATATAGGTTTAGGTGTAGTACCCAGTAAGTAAGTACATAGTACGTACATGGGTAACAGGACTGTAAAAGGAAGTGTTACCATTTTTTTTTTTGTCCTTAAAATTGAAGTCAGTGGGGTCCAAAGTTGTTTTTTTCCCAACATTCTTAAGAATAATTTCTTTTGTGTCCCACAGAAAAAATATTTGTTGATAGATTTGGAATAACATGAGGGTGAGTAAATGCTTTTATTTTTGGGTTAACTGTCCCTTTAAGGAGATCATGAAGTGAGATGCTTTGCTTGTTTCTATGAAGGGTTTGGAAATGTTTTCTCCTCCCTAAAGTTCCATTCTTGGTATTTTTGGAATTTGCTTTGGAACAAACATGTCACTTCCTGACTGGGTCTCTGGAGGAAGCAGAGTCAAATTGAAAGAGATGGGGCCAGAACAGCATAATTCATCTTTACACGAGGTCATTCAATGGGAATGTTCAATTTTGAGAGTTTTTGTTTTAACCGTTGTAGATTACATAACATCAAGCTATGTTTCCACCGATTACATTTATCTGGCATTAATTCAGTACAGACCAGCCATTTCGGATGTAGCGATGCTTTCAATTAGAGTGTGACTGGGTATATTGCACCAATCTGAAATGAAATAGTGAAATCTATTTTTTGTTGTTGAGTAATTTGGTACCCACCATTTTCCTTCTTTATTGCTTATACGTGACATATGCTCTCGATGTCCATGCCACATGGTTTCTCACTCACCATGGTCACAATTAGACAGGAAGTCTCCAGAGGAAGGGGATAGAGCAGAATGGGGCAGACTAGACGAACTGTGCAACCCAGGCTCAGGGCTCATTAGAGTTGAGATGCTTCCTGTCAGGATGGACCTTTCATCGATGTCATGAGAAAGTGGTGTCGCAGTGGTCTGCTGCAGTAAGACCCTTCCCATGCTGTCGATGCCTTTCCACACTGTAAAATAGGAAGTGAGCAATGGCAACATGATGCATTAGGATTGTAATATTTAAAGTCTTCATTTTTGTTGAAGTCTATTCAAATTACACTGCCAATACTAATTAGATGTTGATGTTGGGATGATGTTCTGATACATACATACATACATATATATATATATAATATGTATGGGCAATTTTTATTTCTCAACACTACTGTTCAAAGTACTGTTAAAAAAACTGTTTTCTAGTTAAATATATTTTAAAATATCTATTGTAATGTATCCCTGTGATTGCAAAGCTTAATTTTCAGCAGCCTTTACTTCAGTCTTCATGATTCATGATGATATGCTAATTTGGTGCTCAAGAAATGTTTCTTCTCAGTATAAGTTTCTGAAAACAGAAACCATGATACGTTTTTCAGGATTCTTTGCTAAATAGAAAGTTGAATAGACAGCATTTATGTGAACACTATTAATGTCTTTACTGTATCTTTTCAACAATTTCATGTGTTTTTGCTGAATAATCTTAAAAAAATCGCAATGACCCTAAACTTTTCAAGAGTAGTGGTGTATGTGGAAATAATTGCGTTTTTAAAAAAAATAATTTTTCTCCCTCCACAGTCCTACTTCTACCTTCGGTTTGGTCTGCCTGAATAAAAAGCAACAGAGAGCTCCATTGAAAGCCCACTTTATAGACATTAACATTTTGCCTGTGCTGCATGGTCAGGCCCACTCAGCACAGGGCCTTGGTGAAACCACTCTGATTGGCTGTGACCCCAGCCCGGAGAAAGGCCTCTCTGTACGGCTCTACAAGGAGAAATCCCCTCTTTTTCCTTCCACTCCACATCCCACAGCCTCTCATGTATCAGCTCAGCTGTTTTTACTGCAAGCTGGATTTAGTTGAGACTGCCGGATCATACCGTTTTCAGCATCTAAAGCTGTGGTTTCTCACAGTAATATATATCTCTAAAGGCTCTCACGGGGTTTATCCAGCAGCACGCCATACATGCATTTTCATTTGGCCACGAATTGAGTATTAATGACAGAATGTGTATTTAGCAATCCTATCCAGAATCTGAACCAAACCCCATACAATCATGACTTAATTTGCTGTAAAAAGCCTCACGGATTGTTAACCGATGCTCTGTCCTATAAATTGTAATTTATAACCCCCTGGAAATAGAAGCAATTTGAAGAAAGCGTAGGGAAAGGAATGCTCATTGCCCCGGGCTTATTCTTTTCCATGCAGTCCAGCGTGGTTGTGGTCTGGGCTGAAATACCAATGATTCCTGACGGCTCATGGTTTATTGTTTCTCTCTGTTGTTCCAAGACTCATACGTTTGGCCGTGTTGGTTAAAATTAAATGCACTGCGTGTCAGTGATATCCTGTGCTGACTCTAATGGCTTATTATGGATGCTGCTCACTACATCACTCCCTTACCATTGATCATGGGACTGTGGAGAGGCCTGAAAAAGGCCTTTTATCAGAATGTTCACCCGAGGGAGGGAGCAATGTGAGTCTTGGCCATCTCTATAACACCATTCTCCACCAGTCTACCCCATTACAGAGGTCTTTATCATCACAGTTTGGAAACGAGGACAATCTGTAAACGAGGAAGGCCTTCCCCGTAGAGATAAGCCACCGTAGAGCAGTTTAATGCAGAAACGAGCTTTATTTGGATTATCTTCCAGATGCTCCACTGACCGTGAGAGTGATTGCGAGTTGGGAAATCCTCAATTTAGCATTTATAGACATTGAGTACTGCTGACTAAGCGTTTATTATGAACGTACAGGTCATAACAAGTTTTTTATTTTTTATTTAAAATATATTATATTTAGTTATACAATATATTTGTATTTATTTAATATATCATAACTTTAATTTCTTTATATATTCAATCTGTAATATATATATATATTCAATATGTAAAATTATATTTTTCTTTATTTATATATTCATTCTTTCATATAGCAACTTCTATATGGCTATACTTCTGTATTTTCAGCTACCGACAATATTTGACCAAAAATTAATTTTATTTTGACCAAAACAGTTTTGGAGGGTCGAAATCATTGAAAACGAAACTGTGATGTTTAATTAGTATTTTTGTCTGTGGATCAGCTAGTTATAGCATGGAGTGAATATTATAAAGAAGGTGTGTTAAAAGAAGCAGCACAACTCGCTGAAATGTATCATGTCTCATGTAATCAACCACGAAAAGCATCAATAAATTAAAAAAAAACAAAAAAACATGTAGGCCTAAACAATGTTGCATAACAACAATACATTTAAGTCAGGAAGGTCATTCATTGACCATAGCTCAATAGTTAGCTAGAAAAAAATTATATTTTGATTATATCTGCACTATATTAGATATTCAATATATTTTTACTTATATTTTTATCGGTTGTCTTCATTATTTAATGTATGTTTGAATTATATCTGCCATGAAAACAGGCTGTTTAAATGTTTATAGCTCAACACTGAATTGTATAATTAAAAAGTTGATTTAACACCTGCCTTGTGTGCAATTTTGCTTATACACAACTGTTATGTGTTGATTTATTAAATACATTTAATTAATTTATTATTAAATTCTGTTTCGGTAAAAAAAAATTATTTCAGTGCATCACTCCTGTGAACTACTCCTGGTGAAATTCCTTAAATTCTGCTGGAAAAATTCAAATGTTGGAGTGGTGAGACCTGAGGTTTGGAGGAGGTGAATGAGTGCACTCTGGGTACAGGAAAAACCACCCTCACACACGCTAGCCATTACCCACACTGTGAGACGCCAACCTCCGCAAGGCAGACCGGGTTACCAGCAAAAAACCCAACCGTCCCCACCGACTGACCCATGTCAGATGTACTCCATCCGCCTGCCGTTCTCCATGTGAGCGTCGGGCGCTGGGTTTTGTCATTATGGGGATGTGCATAACTCCGTAAGGGTGTCTGGCAGCGCATCTGAAGCCTTTGTGGCCGGGATTCATTTTTGAACGAGGGCGAGGCTTGGTGGTCTGGTTAAAGTGGGTTATGGGGTTTCACGGAGCACTGCAGGGTCCTTCAGGATCTCGCTTTGTCTCTAACATAATGCTTTCGTCTTTGCCAGAGTCAATTATTTAAAGAGACCTGCTACAGGCAAACTGAATAATGAAAGAGCTAGTCTAGGCACGCATGCGGTATTATGTGGAACAGGGTGGAATAGAGTTGGGCTTATGGAAATTAGAAACGCAATTTATAGGATGTGTGTAATTAACCACTTCTTGTAAATGGCCTCTCTGGTAGGAGCACTTCAGGTTTTGTTGACGCCCAACAACACTGCCGCCGCCATGTTGAGTATGGGGCGGTCATCTTTAATGAAGGGCTTTTGTGTGCTGAGAGCAGCTCTCCGCCGGCTGATACACGACACGACACCGTAATGAATGGGACTGCCAAAACACAAACACTTATCCTCTTGCTGTTTGTTACATACTCAGGCCATTGCTTTTTCTGTACTCATGGTGTGGCATTCAAACAGTTGTTTGCGCTGTTTTTGATGTAATCATAAAATTGAATTATCATTTAGACCAGAAGTCTTCACCCCCTTTTCAGACCAAGAAATCCTTTTTCGCCTGACGGATGGAGCAGACACCCACTGTTATGTGTTATGTCAAATCAGAAAAACAGATACATCTAGCTGACAAAATAACAAGAGCTAAAAACTATAGTATATTTTCATTTTTTTATTTGTTTCAAACTTAAGCTTTCTCTATTAAAGTTTTTTTTTTTTTTTTACCAAATTAGTTACAAACAGCAATTAATGGGCCCGCTTTAATACCACCCTGGACCTTTTTTCCGATTTCTCTCAGTATTTATCTATATTAGTTGCCATTTAGAAGCCGCGAGTGCATGTGTTTAATCAAAGGGTGTAAGTAAGAAGTTTCGCATGCTGTGTGACTGCCTCTTGATGTATCTCATCCTGGGCGGGAAGTTCCTCTGTTCTGGCGGGGATGCTTGTCATCTAGGATTGAGAAACCGGCAGGTGTTCTTCCTGTTTATGACCCATGCATGTCACTGTAACATAACCTGGTATGGTTACAAAGCGAAACCCTTAACAGCCGTAAGAGGTCACTTGAGAGCAACTTCAAGTGGAGGAATACGGAGTATACGAATTCACTTTCCCTCTCATGGAAAACAAATAAAGTTTCTCAGTGTTTGTTTGGCAACAGTAGCTTGCACCAAGGGCTCCGGGATCATGCTGGTATTTGATGTTTACTCAGTTGCTGGATATTGCGGTCACCACAGTGGTTGGCATAGCAAGCCAGGCCAATCAATTAATGCTTGGCAGAGCTGTGCTGCAGCTTGCTTTAGATCCACCGCTGGGATCAATTGAGAACTAAAATAGCATGTTGGTTTGAAGTTAGATTTCATTGATCATTGTGATCTCAGTTTGCTGCTATATTTTGCCTTTATTTAAGAGCTAGTTTCTTCTTTAGTTTATATTTAAAAAAAAGTGTACTCTGCTAGTTTAATATGCAGAGACAACTTTAAGTCTTGTTTGGGCTACATGACCTTACACGAGTTTTAAAGCATACAGTATATTTTACAGTTGTGAAAGCACTCAATAATTACATTTTTCTGTTCTGATGGTTGCTCAGAACTGTGGGGTCTTTCAGCTCTTGATTGCAGGGAATGTGAAGCCTGAAGTGGTTGGTTATGCCTATTGCCTAGATTCAGTGCCAATGTTTCAGTTTAAGCAGACACTGGCATGAAACCACTCTGAATGCCAGATGGCGGCTATATGAGTCGGTTACATGTGGACAAAAGGCCATCAATGAGCGACAAAGGAGGCCGCGTGTCATCTTATTTATGGATTAAAGCGCAAAGCGTCTGTCATGCTTAGAGATGCTGTGGAAAACGAATGAGATGAAAGGCTTCTTTCTAATAGTCTTGTGCTTGCTGCATGAAAATGTGGCTACTGTCTGATTAAGGCATCCTTTTCCTCAGAGCCTATTCACAATAAGTAGATGGTTGGTTAAATGTAATTATAATGGTAATTTGGGCTTCACTTTGAATGAGGTTCGATTGCTGTTTTGAAATATCCTTGCAGATCAGTGTAGAGAATTGTTGTTCCTAGGTTAAGGGAAATGGAGATGAGCCATGCATTTCAGTAAGCCACGGGTTGTTTGTGTGCTGTCACATCCTATATAATTTCTGCTTCCAGCACAAGAAATATTGGAACAGTACCAGCAACACTTGCGAAATGGAGAGATCAAAATGGCCAGAAACGAGCTGAAAAATTACTCATTCTTTATTTTTTCAACAATGTTTTGGTACACATGGCTTAATCAGGGCAAAACTATTACAGGGAGACACAAGCTCATTTAAATACAAAGATGGAGAAAATTCAAACTTACAAATAACCAATGAAAGGTCAGATGGTATGGCATCCACCAATCACATAACATGTCAAGTCCGTGATTTATAACAGTCCAATAGCCTCTGTTCTTATTTTGAATTTCTAATCAACATTTTTTTGTGTGTGTTCAAGCATGTTGATTAGAAATTGCACAAAGCAAGGTCCATAAAGACATGGTTGGATTAGTTTGGTGTGGAATAACTTGAATTAGTCCCATTGAAGACCTTTAGGATGAACTACTAGGACATGAACTGTGTTTCTAGACCTCAAGTGTAGAGCTCTGCAATGTCTCACTCTATTACTGTAACCACAGCTATGTTTCCCAGAATGCAATGGGCTCCAGGCACAGGGCACTGTGGTGTAGTTTAGCTTCAGAGAGGAACTGACCCTGGCCTCAAAAGTGTTGTCATCTTGGACCCAGTGCCAGTTCAGCAGCCTGACATTTTAAGTCCAGCCAAAACAGTTTAAATGCTCTTTATTCATCTGAGGGCACATTCAGAGCAAAAGCTTCTCCATGAACAATGACCCGAATGGTGCTTTTGAGTGAATATTGTCTTTTGACAATGATACGGATGAACATTGTGATAGAATTATGCTTTGATATTCTAAACATTGGGAAGATTCATTCCTAGAACAGAAGAACTCTTTCCAAGCGGACATTTCCGGAGTCCAACGAAAGCTCTTGAACTGGAATTCACATGTGCTAGCATGCTTCACAGGGAACCGCTGGTTCAGAGGCGTTTATGTAATACCATAAGCTTGATACTGTGTTTGGTACTGAAGTAACCCCATTACAGGCAGAATCCACCCATGATCTCTCTAAATTTTGATTGGTTCCTGATGCACTCATAGCCATTAAATTCATTCTTGACCTTCGACCCGGCGCAGGGGTGAAAGGCCAGCTAAATTCCTTAAGTTGTGTGAATGCAGCAGTATTTCTTCTGCATTCCCCAAAGATTAGCACAGACAGACAGAATTAGCCTGGCTGCTAAACAAATGTGGATTGTGGCTGTAAAGAGGCTTGCCATGCAGGCCTGGACGCTTCTAATGCTCCTACTCGGCACGTTTGGTGATCAAGTGCAAAATCTAAACAAGTCTCAGTTATGTCTCGCTTGGTTTGAGATGTCAAACCGGAAAAGCAGTGCGATGAATTGTGGCAGCCATGGCAGAGTTTTCTTGACCTTTATGGAGGTCTTATCCTTGTCAGCTGTAATAGCTACTGTCATGCAGGTCTACACGGATCTGCTTTTCATCACATAATCCACACTTTACACAGCCTGTGTTTAATGTAGTGCACAGGAAAGGAGTCTGGCACTACTCATAGGCTCTTCTTAGAGGCATAGACACGCAATAAAGTTAGTTATATAGTCACACTGGCTGAACCTTAACCTACAGAGGGCACACATACATCTTTTCCACCAAAATGGTGCTGTTTCTTGTGCTTACGCTCGACCTGGTGATTTGTGAATCTCTCTTAGAACTGGCGTGAGCCTACTTGGGATGATGCAATTCTAAGACTTTCAAACTGGGATCTGATATATAATAATGATTCATTTATAATAAGTACTATATCAATTTGAATTGAATTAAACTGTGTGTCCTTTGTTTATTGTAACAATATTTGTTGATACGGGAAGGAGGTGGGAACCGGTGAGCGTTTAACACTTTAATAATCACAAAACGAAAGTAAAAGCGACAGCCCCTCATGAACGACTGCTACACGCACATAAACAAAACATAAATAGTCCAGGCCTGGTCCTCTCTCCTCCTTCACTGTCGTCGTTCCTCCTCTTAAGCTGCTCTGTGAGAGAATGCCCTGCATTTACTCTGATATAATATAATAATAATAATAATAGTCAAATTTGTCCATAATTCCATAATATTTGAATAAATTATTTTGTCTATGTACCCTACTATATAAAAGTTAGTTATTATATCATGTTTTTTTTCTCATATACTATAAATGGGACTTCATACGTACTATAACTGCCTTTATATTTTAAGCATCATCATATTTGTGGGTCTTTATATCAAAAAGTTTGTGGTCTGTAAGATTTTAAAATGTTTTTAAATTAGTCTCTTATGCTATAAGCAAGGCTGCATTTATTTGATAAATATACAGTAAAAAAAGAAACATCATTTTTGAGAACATATTGTAACATCTTAAGTTTGTTCTATAAATGAATAATAATTTCCTCTCATGTTTTTTCATATTGCTATGTGCCGAACTGATTGCAACATCAGAAAGGAAATGGGAATGATTAACTGCTTAATTTAGCAGTTTTTCATAAATGGATGGAGTTACATCTGCTTGTGTGTGTGTATATCCACGATTTTGAGTCGCATCCTGTGATGGAGGAGGGAGGGTCTGTCTGTAACATTGACCCAGATGTGCCAGCCAGTGCCCTTGAGTTGAGCCAAGACATGACTGGCTCAGTGAAGTGTGTTTAACCTGGTTCCGCTAGCACATTAACACTCATACAGTAGTTTCCTTATAAAGTTCTCATGGATACATAAATCTGCCCCTTTTCCATTTTAAGAAGGGAGTGGCAGGAGGTATCTAAGAAGGAGGAGGGAAGAGAAGCTGAACAATACAGCTTATGTTCTCCTCATCACTTAGACTCATACTTGGCTCCCACTCCAGTTACTGTATGCTTGGGTTAGGCTTAATGTAGACTCAGCCTCAGATGTCACACCCACAAACCGTTGGCCGTTGAAAAAGTCTAATGCATATGGCACAGAAAATGAGAAAAACTTTAGATTTGATTGGTTGAATTCTACAGCATTTCCGGGAGACGTGTGTCGCGTTCTTTAATGGTCCCCCTGGAAACAAAGCTGTGAAGCCCCTTGTGTTAACGAAACAAACAATGATTGGTTGCTTTACAGTCGGTCCTCTTGGGCAGACTTTGGCCAATCAAAGCTGCGATGGAGTCCAGACCTTCTACTCTCAGTCTGAAGTTCTGGCTACGCGAGTCTAGGCATAATATAATATCCTTGGTTACTATTAATGTGTGTAGTTAGGAGTGCTGTGCTGCTTTAAAAGCTGGTAAGGGGTGAGTGCTTGGTTTTAATTTTTTTTGTATTTAGTTTTTTGGTTTGGTTTTTGGCTGGATTTAGTTTTGACTTGTTTTTTTATTTGATTTTGTTTTTGTCTTGTTTTGTGGGTTTTTATTCGTATTTTATTTATATATTTTGCATTTTGTTTGCGTTTTGCTTTTTATTTTTTGTTTTACAGAACAAAGTCAGAAAAGAAATAGAACAGAAATTGATAGATGTTAATGTTTGTGTTTTGTAAAAAAAATGTTTTTTAAAGGTTGTGTTGCCTTGTGACTGATCAGGCCACTAATTATATTGTGCTCTCATCTTCATGCCTGTAGTAATGCTGTGGTAAAATGTGGGCTTTGGTAAAATGTATTCCAGGAAAGTAAATTGCTTCAGTCATATGGCTTTGATTGTAGATAGTACTTTTTTTGTGGCCAACAGCCATATCACCCTGTAGCCCTAGACTGGTTGCCTAGTACTGAAGCTAAGCAGGGTTGAGCCTGGTTAGTACCTGGAGACCTGTTGGGAAAACCAGGTTGCTGCTGGAAGAGGTGTTAGTGAGGCCAGTAGGGGGTGCTCAATCTGTGGTCTATGTGGGTGCTAACGCCCCAGTATAGTGATGGGGACACTACACTGTCAAAGAGCACAGTCCTTTGAATGAGTCCTTTTTATCGGCAGGCCGATATTATCGGCCGATATTAGGCATTTTCCAAACTATCGGTATCAGCAGTTATAATGGTGATAAGTGAATATTTCAAAAATAAAATAAAAATGGACGAAACGCGCTTCAACCATGTCATGAGTGTTGGAGTTGTATAGTTTGTCCACCAGAGGGCACTCTATATTGTCCCTGTTGGCAACACGCGCCACACTGATCCAGGTTGCAGGTAGCTTATAAGGCAATGTAGGGACTTATTATTATTTTATCTATCAGAACATTAATATATTTTGATATTCCTCTGTTCTGTTGTAACTTGTGACAATAAAAGAATCAAGTTTCTTTTTAAAATGCATTATCATATTATTTTAGTTAAAAATCATAAATAACTAAATAACTAAATCTGTTTTAATGTTTTGTTCCGTGTTTCTGGGAAAAATAAAATAAAATAAAAATATCGGCCGATATATCGGATTTTAAAACCAACTAATATTTGTATCGGTATCGGCCTTCAAAATCCTTTATTGGTCAGGCTCTAATAAATAAAGTACATAATAAACTGCTATAAAAATCCCTAATTCAAAATATCATGCATGCACAACTGTTCATTCTTCTCTATTTCTGGCAATATAGGGAAAAGGAATGTTAAAATGTCTGTTTAGATCACAAATGGAGAATTTACACTGGTTATTATTTCAAACACCACCAAAGGATAAGATCAGAAGGATTAGATATCTGTGTCCTGTGCATGCCAGTTGTTGTGTCTCTCCCATCTGAGGTTACATTTAAGTTTGCAGTTGCTGGGATGGCAAAAGAGAAGATGGATGTGTAACCTTGCTGCCCAGTCTTGAGTTCATTTCCTCCAGGAATCTTTTGGTAATAATGAGGATGTCCTGCAGTAATGATCGGTGGAAATGAGGCCAATGTTGATATTGGTTCGGTAAGGGTGGGCAGTATGTGTGCTTTCCATCTCTAGACTGGACTCTCAGATTCTCTCATCTCTTCTACATGCACTCTTTCTTCTCTCTTTAAGGACTGATGCTGCAGCAGGTACCTTCTCCTCTTAAATTACTCATCATTTATTTTTCTACCTTCGGCTTCGACTCCCCTCAAGCTATCACTGCTGTGTGCCCGCACAGCGGTTTTGCTGATCTTGGTATGCAGGGTTATTTCTGGCTATAAGCGTCTCTTGCATTATGACTCAGGTTGATGTCAGCATCTTTGACAATGTCTGCTGAGCTCTGTACAGTCACCCTCAGGGCTGGCCATCATGTTTCTTTTTTTTCCTGTGGACGTGTGTTTTCTTGCAGTGAGGGGATTATGCACCGTCTGGGCTGTGATTAATGCGTTTATCTCTGTTTCTGGAGACAGCAAGATGATTTGCATTTATGATATAGACTAGAGGATTTGTTTGGGTGTGGAGTGTGTGTGTGTGTGAGTGTGAGAGAGAGAGAGAGAGCATGGATTCACTAATGTGGTTTTCACTAGTGCCACTGCAATTTCTCTGGGCATTAGGCAAGATTTTATTGTAAAATTGATCCTCATGTTTTCTAGGCATAAGTCTCTGTATTAAACCTTAAGCTTTTTCAATGTATATCCCTTAAATTCAATCTTGACCATGAGGGCCTTCATTGGGGAAACATTGTCCCTGAAAATATATTGCTTTTGCTCTGTAGCAGATAATGTACCATAAAGTAAGCTTGCTCAGCTTGATGGCTGGACTGAGACCTGCTGGTCCATCTTAGCTTAGCTGTTTGTGCCTGGATTCACTGGATTCCAAGACCTTGATCCCAACAGTGTACTTAGAAATGACATGTCTATCTTTTACACGTGAGCCATTTGCAATATCTTTTTCATCAAAATGTAATTTTTTGCATTGCAGGCATCACATTCCAATCAAGTGCAGGAGTTCATTTTAGTTTGTAGAGTGTTATTGGGCATGGGTCTGATATTAATCATTTATAACTCAATGTAAATGATTAAGATTTAATAACATATTTGTATAGGTTTCGGGTGTTTCAGAAGTCTGCTCACCAAGGCTGTATTTATTTGAACGAAAATACAGTAAAACGGTAGTATTGTAAAATATTACAATTTAAAATAACTTTTCTATTTTAATATATTTTGAAAAGTAATTTATTCCTGTGACAAGGCTCAATTTTCGACATTGTTACTCCAGTCTTCAGTGTCACATGATCCTTCAGAAATAATTCAGATTGCTGATTTGCTGCTCAAGAAACTGCTGTTCTTATTATTAATGTCTTGTTATATTCTAATTAAAACAGTGGCGCTGATTAAATATTTTTGTGAAAACCATGATACATTTTTTTTCAAGATTCTTTGATGAATAGAATAAAAAAAAACCCTGCATTTATTTCAATTTTTTTTTCAATTTTTTTTTCTAAGAATATAAATGTCTTTTAGACACTTGATCAATTTAATGTGTCTTCTGAATAAAAGTATTAATTTAATTCTTTCAAAGTTGTGAAGAATAATGTGTGTGTATTTATATTATCTTTATATACTCTTTCATACTTGATGCATCAATAAATAGGCAATATAGACAATAATGATAAATAGAAATGCATTTTAGTACTTTACATCACATTAATAAAATCTTCAAGTTCAAAGTTCTGTGGAGTCGGAGATAGAA
This sequence comes from Pimephales promelas, assembly GCF_016745375.1. The sequence continues at coordinate 6,688,146 of NW_024121166.1, forward strand.
TCAGGGTTAGCTCTTCAGGGATCAGAGTGCATGCTGACGTTGTCAATGTTCTGCCAGTGCTGACAGAGTGCGTGACAGTTTTGGGCAGAGGTGAGAGTGTTCTCATTTGTTCCTGGCTGTTCTGTGTTGCATACCCTTCTCATTATCCTAGGCTGACAACCTCATAGTTCACATTCCTCTCCTCTTCCTCTCTGTCTCTTCCCTAGATTGGCCTGCAGTGTCAGCTCTGCTTCAGTCTGTTTCTCCCTCCCCCTCATCGTGTTCTCCCACACAGTTAGCAAGCTGCCATAGGGGTCCTTAAATCCACCACACAGACACATTGTGGGCGTGCTGTGTCCTCTTCAGGAGTCAGGACGTGCCGTAGCATAGACTCCTTGCACCACACCCCGAGCCGCCACAGGCCTGTACCAGCTCCATCTGCACTGCCTGTGCCATCACCTCCTCTGTCTCCTGCAGGGAGATTTCTGTATGTGAGACATGACACCCAATCGCCAGGCTTTTGTGTGCACTACCTGGAAAATGATAGCGGGAGTGAAAAGTACACCAGTGAAATGAGGTGAAAACAATCAGCCTCCCTTGACAGGGTGTGTTGACCACTGCTGGCTTCGGGCTACTTTTAAGAAGGGCTACTGCGCCCTCTTGTGCTTGTAAGCGTGAATGCCAATAGAGCGAGAATTGAAGTTTCGCCTCCTAGTGGCAGCTTGTGATGTTACAGCTATGAAAAAGCACTCCCCAACCTCTTTGCATAGAGGAAATGATTGATTTTGGCCGTGATTCTTGGCTAAGACCATGAACAGTGCAGGACAGTTTGAGCTCAGCTGTGCACTGCAGTTTCCTGTTGCTTTAGGAAGAACAGAGAATCATACTTTTTCTTTATTTTAGAAAAGAGAAACTTGCATACAAATAATATCAAAACAAACTAAACTATTCTATTTTGCTATATATATATATATATATATATATGATTTTATTTGATCAAAATACAGTAAAAACAGTAATATTGTGAAATATTCAGGGTGTCCGCGGGGTTTTAAAAAGTGATAAATTAAAATTGTCAAATTTAAGGCCATTAAAAGTGTTAAATGTAGTCTGAGAGGTATTATTTTTTAAAAATTAGGTATTATTTTTTTTTCCAGACTATCAGGTGTCCTATTTTTTGTTTGCGTTAGTCCGTATAAATATGGGCTTTAGCTTATCTGGGCAAAATCAAAGATCTTTCATCTCTGTCTATGTTTGATGCTGACGTCATATTCAGTGGCTGGACGATATGACGATATATAGAGGCTATATAACCCTGATATATGTGATCACCCGGATTTAGACCTATATTGCATTTATATAAAGTGTTCACAGGCAAATTTGCTTTAGCCTATGTAGATCTATATATTGCTTTTATTTCCCTTTTATTGAAATCAGGCAAACATAAATGTCAGGCGACACGATTGCTGGCTGCATGTCAATATCCATGGATCACTGGATCTTTAGTAAGTTGTTAGGAGTCCAACTATATTGAGTCCAACATTTAGTTTAAATTGATCAAATTGTTAGTTTTAGTCGCATTTTCGTTTAATAGTTTCACCTATTAAATCCAGTCACGCAGCAGATCTTTTGCCCCTCAGTCAGGTTGAGGGGGGTTGTACTGGCGGGAAAGTGATGTCAATGCATTCCCTTTATTGTTTGGTGTGTAAAAAAACATCAATGTCAACTGGATGGGAGCTAATGCAATCCACTAAACATAAAAATGGAATGCGTGCTCTAAATCTATTCATTTTTGTATGTTATAAATGTCAAAATCTGTGTAATAGAAAGGTCGCTGGTTAACATGTGCAATTCAGTGTCGTGATGGTTTTTAAAAAAATTCTGAAGGTAGTAAAAAAGGTATTAAAAAGTAGTAAATTTAACTTAAGGATTACTGTATCTGATATTATTGCAATTCGAAATAGCTTTTTTCTATATGAATATATTTTAAAATAAGTAATTTATTCCTACTCCCAGTCTTCAGTGTCACGATCTTTGCATATGCAATATGCTGAATTGCTCAAGAAAGGATTTCTAATTATTATGAATGTAAAAGAAGTTGTGCATCTTAATATTTTTGTCAAAACCGGATACATTTTTTAAGTCAGGATTCTTTAGTTAACAATTACCACGGCACACCTGCAGGTAATAGATAGGTGCGTAGGAGAGAAGACCAAAAAAGTAAAAAAGTCTAAAAAAAAAAACCAAAAGGAAATCCTGCACACTATCAATACTTAAAAAGCATCTACAGATATTTATTAGCAATGTTTCAGTCTCATGACCTTCACCAGGCATATACAAAAAGATGCTTTGAAATCAGTCTTTCTTTGAAAGAACAGCATTTATTTGAAATGTAAAGTCTTTACTTAGAAGTCCCATGGACTACTATTTTGTAATTTTGGTTATTGACAGCGTCAGTCTCCATTCACATTTAAAAGAGTGAGAGATATCCTTAAAAACTTCATCTTATTTATATTTCCACAGTAGAGAGAAAGGCACATGGTGTCTTTGGTGGTCAGTTTTTGCAATGATATACATGTGTGTTCATTAGGTGTAAGCCACGGCAGCTTTTATTTCCAGTGTGCTCTGTGCTTTTGAAATGACTGTGTAGGAAGTGCCAAGGCCTTGCGTCATTTCCTCAACCTTCTCTCTCAGCGCTTCTGTTTTTCTCCTCCGTTTCCCCTCTCCGCCCTACACCTCTGTATCTCTCAGAGAGAAGAAGCGCTAAGCCAACGTTCAAGGCCTTGATGCTCGCTCCAACAACAAAGGTTGCACCAGCTACGTTCTTTGAAACCAGCAGACACCCTCACATGTGCATGCCTGCACTGGACCAACGTTTGCTCTGGAGCAGCTGAGCAGGAGAAGCAACAGCGGAGCTGTCCATCTCCCAGCCTACATTTTTGGGGGTGGGGAGAAAGCAGGAGAGTTGCAGCGGTGGTACTTGGGTTTTTTTTTTTATTTTTAGCCTCTTCCCGACCCTCTACCCGGACAGCTGTCTCTCTCCTCCTCCTTTTCTGACAGAGCAGCGTCAGGAATAGCCTATTGGTTTGCACCTCTCAAAAGGCTGCCGGTTAGTGTGACATGAGACTGCTGGTTCTCAGTACTCTTTCTCTGTCTCGAACACACACATTAATGCATCTCGCTGCTTTCGGCTGCCGCTCTGACCTTGGTAAGGGAGCAACGGTAACTGTTGGAGCTGCTGCAGAGGGTCTCAGGTAAGGGAGCAGGCGTTGCTCATGGCCCTGGATGGGTGAATCTCTAGATCTAGGCCTGTGGAGGAGTCTGTTGGCTCAGAGTTCTGCTGCAGTCTGGACTCGGGCCTGCTGTGTCACTTATTATAAGCTTGAGTGTGATGGCACGCCTGGAGCAATGACCGGGCCAGCTAGTGCTAATGCAAAATTCAATAAGTTTTGCAATTTCACGAATTCAAGTAAGAGTTTTCTTGTACTGTGGTGTGTTAATGTGGCTGGTTTGTTTGGATTGTGCGGTGTAATTTGGTATTTTGAGACTAGAATGGAGTGCTGGATTGGCATTTTGAGGTTAAGTGCTGAAGTCATCAAGCTCAAGTCTTTTGTTTGAGTTGGTTTGCTCTTGTGGGAAAAGGTAGTGCTATTATGTTTTGGTTATTGTACTCTATAAGATGAATGTTTCAAATGGGTCTTATTTTTGAACTTGTGTGTTTTTTTCTTTTTGAACGGTTCTATGACTGTTTGAGTGTTTGATAGATGAAGTCAGTGGGTTATTTTGTGTATACAGTCATTGGATCATGCTTTACAGTCTGTCTGCATAAGGTTTTATTGATGTGGCCATAAACTTTCAGCTGTTCAATTATGTCTCTTTTGTTTGGCTAAATTGCTGTTGCTGGTTTGTATTTATTCTGTTTCGGTGTCGGTTTCTTCGTTTCTCAGTTGAATTATAATTAGATTCATGAAGTAAATTTCATTTTGTTGGCTGAATTGCGATTAATCTCCATAAAAGCCTAAATTGGCTGTGGCATATTAATTACACCCATTTGTTACTGTATGTGTCCTCAAGAAACATAGAGGATGAAAGCTGTTCAGGTCTACCTGTGTTGAGTGATACGACCACTTTTATTTACATATGTTACAGTCTTGCTATACATGGACAAATGAGGTATTTTATCATATTAACACTGTTAATTCAATTTTAATAGTTGTTACTACTAGAAATGTATCCAGTTGGGTTTTTTTTTCCTGTTGGGGTGTTTGCTTTGTTTTTGGTTTTCAATAATTCTCTAGCTAACAGATTTAGCCATAATCAGTGTTTATGTGGTTGTAATCTTGCTATATAATAAAAATAATAATAGCTGTTGTTTTTATAATAATAATAATAATAATAATAATAATACCATTATTTATTATTATTATTATTAACAATAATAATAATATTTTAACCTTTATTATTATTAATATTATACTATATTTTTGACAGATTTTTGTTGCATATGAGAATAGGATATTTAAGGGAATCTTAATCCTTTTGATTTCTGCTTTCACAACAGGATGAAACATTTTGGTAATATTTTATGTAAAAAATGTTGCTGTGTTTTTTTCAATCAATTTGATAACCCAAAGTTATCAATTTGTTACTGTTTGTGCTGCTTGCCTGTTGTGTGTTTTACGATGTGGGCAGTTTCTTGCCCATGTGTCTGCTCTTAAAATTGTCTGTGCTGTCAGTATCACAGTGCTCTGTTAACAGATAAGCATTCCACTGGTACCTTTTTATAGATGCAGTGTGTCTGATGGTTGGAAGGCCTGGAGAAGGGTCAGTGGTGGCATGAGGGGCTTCATGGGAGTTCAGAGTGGTGATCTGGATATGGAGTTAGAGGACGGCAGTTACATTTGACAAGCCTAGTGGGAGATCCCAGAGTAATCCATACAGCTGATGCCGTACAATGCGGTGACAATGAAGTGAAACTGCTTTGTGTTTACAAACAAACAAATTAAGATTCTGTCATTTACTCATTCTCATTTCATTCCAAACCTAAATAAGTTTGTTGTGTGGAACTCCATGTGGAATGAAAGTTTTAAAAAATTAAAGTGTCTAAGCCAATGGGCTTTCAAGCTTCTAAAAGAACAAATAAGTACTATAAAATAGTCAAAATGTTGTGTGTGTGCTATATTTTTTTGTGCTTTTGTGCAAATGATGCACCATTAGAATATATGCAAATATGAATTTTCAGAGGGTGTATGGTGTCTTTAAAAGGTCTGAGGCATAGTTGACTTGCATAGTTGAGTTGGTCCATAGTAAACAGGCTTCAGTTGGATGGAAGTCAGACTGCAGCTATACAATGAGCCCCCCATAGGTCTGTCATGTGTCTCTTGTCTCTCATATTTATATAAATATCCTTACTGGATTTGCCTCAAGTTGCACATTGTTTAATCATCTCTTTCTACCCAACAGAGCCAAGAACCTCCTCTTCTTTCCAGCATTGTGGGTCTTGTTTACCTGAAGTTTGTGACCTCACTTAACATAACTGTGAAGACCAGCATCCATTGTGCCAGCTTCTTGTCTGCTGGTCCCTCCATCTGTCACTCATCTTTCCATCCCGCCCTCCCTCCTCCATCAAACCCTTACCCGGCCCAGCCCATGACAGCAGCGTTGCCAGCATGGCATTCTCATCACGCTTTTCCTTCTGGGAGCAAAAGGAAAGTGATGTTCCATTCTCCATTCTCATCTTTCTGCACTGTGTGACATCAGCGGGGTGGTGTGCATGAAACGCACCAATGATCTCACTTTTAATCTATCTGTGGCAATGTACTGGGGTGCCTTATGCACGGTTCATGAACGCACAGTTGCTAACAGCCACTGTTTAGGGCGTGCACATGTATTTGTGTGTTCTAGGCAGATGGAAAACATGAATCACTGTGTGAAAATGACCGGTGTGCTTTAGTAGTGCTGTAGTTCACCAGCGCTCCGCCATTGCTCTTTTGATTACATTTTGAAAAGCTTCCGCTGACTGGAACATGGCAGTACACTAATGCCACTGCTTAAAATGGCAAGCACTGTAAATTGGTGCCTCATTAGGCTTCAAAATTGTTACATTTTCTGCATATCTTGGTCTTTAAAAATGTCCTGCATGAAATGTGTTGGACACATCTGCATAATAGCTTCAGCATGAACTTATTGTTCTAAATCAAATGCAAATGACCTTTTTACATGGACCTTTTATAGATCAAAGAAGAGAACAAGCCAATCCCCAAGAGTTCAAAAGACAATGTAAGTGCCAAGATATTGTGCATCGATCGTACTAACAAATTAAGTCTCACAGCTCTTTTATAATGCTCTCACAGAGAAGAGATGCACTTATAAAAAGTGAAAAATTGAAAAGCACTCTGTCTATTTGTCCTTAGTGACGTGTCTAATTGCATATTTTCAGTTATTATTTTCAGAATAATATGCTGTCAGTTCCAAGTCCCTCTGTTTTGACACAGGATGCAGAATTGTTGTCACAGGAAGCCTGATTGAGTGGCTGCTTCAACACTATTTTTGAGAAAGAGTATTTAAGAATAGACAAGTTATGTCTTAACAGATTTTTAAAACATCTTTTATTTATGTGGACTGCTGCATTGTAATTTACCTCTAAATGGTGTTGGCATGAAGATGGAGGAGTTTGTTCGATTCTTTAAGCTGTTGATTGACGTGCAGAAGTGCACACCACACGCTATGCTTTGAGTGGGAGGGCAGTGGTTAAATAAAGAGCCTGATTTAAACAAACTTCCTAAATATCACTAAAGCACCTTAAAGGTCTCCTGACATGGAGTTATTTCATTATTTTATAATGTTTCCTGGCTTGCCCTTATAGTGTTAGTATGTTTTTTAGATCAAAAATAGTCATAATTTAGAAATAAAAGGCATTTTTCCTTGCCTGATTTTAGCCTGTGATTTGAACGCTCTGTTTGAAGGGGCGTGTCTGCTCTGGGATTCAGTGTAACCGCCCACTGCTGTCATTGGCTGACGTGCTTGCATATGAAATAGCTACATATTACATGTGTAACTCTCTCGAATATTTTTACTACTGCTATTACACGTTTTTGCTACTGCAGCTATCGAGATTAAATCGAATTGTGAGAAGTTTTAAAAGTATTTAGATCTGTTCCCATTACAAAAAAAGTTGCCGTGATGACCATTGAGCAGCAGATGAGAGTCTGTGTTGATCACGAGAATGAAGATCTTCTCATTGCAATGCAGTTTCTGCATTCTCTCTAATGCTTTCACCAATGCAAACACGATGATGTACAGACAGTAAGAGCATGTAACGTGCATCATTGATTTCATAATGAGTTGTCGAGAAGATAAGCGCTGTGTGGAAAGATTGTTCTTTGATCGCTTTTTTATTTTCATCCTACTAAAAGAAACAATGTGAATTTGATATTTTAGTCACTGGCTTGACTTAATCATAAATGGTATTGAATGATTTTGTGAGAAAGATTACATGTCTGAACTTGAACAATTAAGCTACACATCAGAAATTGTTGCTGGATAGCTCCATCAATTTATTTGCAGGCGTTCATCGAAGCCAGTTCTATATTGGCCCTAGTTGAGGAAATAGTCGTCGGTGAAATGTTTTGACCATACAAAACTTTGGGAAGTTGTGTCGGCGCATTTCCAGAGAAAATTAAGTGAACCCATTGTTTCTTCAGAGGCTCGGATGAAGGAACTAAAAATACTTTTGTGTTCATTTGTACATCCGAACTGTGATCAACTGCCATGCTTCACTCGTTTGCAAGACATGATATCTCTCGAGGAAAAACTCAAATCGCGCTCGCGCGGCCAGACTTCCTAGCTCATTTTCTCATGTGCGAGCCAAATTCTCTAGGCAGGCAAAGAGGAGAAAGGGGAGGTACCTTTCTCCGTATGAGGTCAAACAGAGGAGATTCAAGATCAGCCCATCTGAGATTTCATTTTTTCAAAGGCAGGGAAAGATAGACAAAGCTCGGTTTACACCAATTGAAATGTTTAGCCACTGGGGTACAGGCTAAGGGAACTTATACTAATGTTAAAAAACATCAGAAAATGAAGATTTCATGTGAGGGGACCTTTAATCAAAATTCTGCCTCAGTATGATTTGAAGTGTTAGAGTGTTTGACAACAGCCTGAACATTTCATTTCTGTTTTTTTAATTTTTAATAATTAGAAATTTGTTTTTTAATAATAGAAATTTGTTACATTTGAAAGCAGCAAGTTTCTGGTAAAAATACATGGTGTTTATATTGTAGATTAAAATAGCTTGGGCAGCTGTGTGCTATGTGCAAAAGATGGACAGATGAACATTATCTATACAGTGTGTGTATTATGTGTGTATTAGAGACAGCATGGTAGGGAGCAAGATGTCTGCTTGGAGAAGTGTTGTGTGAATAATTTTTAAGAGCAAAAAGTGAAGAAGTATATTTATGTGATAGTTCACCTTTGCAGTCCTGGTTCTCTCCTGCTTACAAGGTGATTGTATTATATGACAATAGAAACCAGCATTCTACTTCCCTTTCTCTTAGTTTGAGTTTGGTAGCCAAGGTTTTTTTTTTTTTGGTGAAGAGACAATATTTACAGCATTAAATGTACTATTGGAAGACAGTCATCTGAAGAAGTTTAATCTCCCAAGAGAGTTCTAGATTCAGAGATCTTTTTACTCTACCTTCAGTGGTGCCAAGTGGAATATGTAGATGGGAACAAGACAGCATTACATGATCTGCATTACATGAGTATTTTGAGATTGTATGTAATTTAAAGTGTTATATATTGATTTAGCAATTGGTTTGCCTTCTCAGTGATTGAATATCTTTCTATCCTTCCTCACTGACTTGTACATGTATCTGCCGGATGAGTAGTCTGACAGCGATGGAAGCCTGAGTAGCCGCTCCCAGTCAGTGCCCAGCCTGGAACCTGGCAGAGGCCTACTACGTGCCAAGAGTCCTCAGCCTGTTTGGGACACAACTACAGAGGTCCAGTCCCAGTCTCAATTCAGGCGGGTCAAGAGCCCCTCACCCAACAGAGAAAAGATGGCGACCAGCAAGTTTTCTGAAGTGCCCAAGATGCCAGAGCGCTTCAAAAGCCCTGAGCCTTCTCGAGCTTCTTTGAGTCCTGAACCTTTTTTGAATGGAGAAAGCAAAGTGAATGGTGCTCTCAATGGAAGTGTCAAGACTACTGCAAGTGCCAGCCAGCCAGAACTCACAGAGGACTTGCAGGGTGGGACCCGTAAGAAGGTGGTGAAGGTGGTGCGCAGGGTGGTTAGGAGGGTACTTCCTACTGAAGAGGACAGGGCAACAATCCCTGCAATGTCCCCAGAACCACCTATACCAGTTTTAGAACCACCAAAACCTGAACCAGCATCTGTACCAAAAGTTGTGAAAGTGCCTGTGTTCTCCTTCAAACATGATACCATAAAGAAGGAAGAAAGAGATGATATCTCTGCTGGACTGACTAACTTGATGACGCGAGGCAGGACCAGGGAACCTCGTCATCGGATCCGCAATAATGAGCCTGCTGAAAAAGAGGATGTGAAACATGTAGAGAAGTCTGAAGAGAAGGACATTTCTGAACCAGCACAGAATAAAACTTTGCCCAAACTAGAAGCCTCCCAGACTCTAAAAGTAGAGCAACAGACTTCAGCTTCTGCTACTACCTCAACAACACATAAGTCACCTGTTTCACCACCAATAGGATTCATCCCAGCCTCCAAACCCAATCCACTCTCTCCCCCATCAGGATTTGTTCCTACAACAAAACCCATAGGATTTGTCCCAATCTCAAAAACATCTACTCTTTCCCCTCCAGCAGGCTTTATTCCTACTCCAAAACCTTCTCCTAAGACCCCTGCTGGAGGAGATATTCAAATAGCTCCTACCGTTTCTACACCTTCAGTTCCTATTCCAGATCCCAAAACGTTGCCTGTTATCCCCAGTTCTACACCTGCTGTCCCAGCTGCTAACTGTGCTCCAACCGCTCCTGGTAAATCCAACACCCTTAAACCCCCAGCCCTCAAAACAGATCAGTTTGCCCCTCCATCAGGGTTCATTCCTACCCACAAACAGATGCCTATGAAGAAACCAGAGGTATTGGTCACAGTGATTACTTGGCTGCATGGATTGCTGTTTGAGGAGTGCACTAACGTGTATGCTGTAAATGGAACACAGTAGTGCTAATTTTAGCTAATTTCCCAAAGTTTAGCTGTTTACATTGTTTGTTTCTTTTTTGCTCAAAACACTTTACCTGCATGTTTCCTTATGATTTGTAGCTCTCTGAAGTGTTTTTGAAATGTGATTTTAGTTGTTTGACAGAAGCCTTCTCCTGAGGTTCTTACTGTCTCTGAGTTGCCTTTGAAGTCTCTGGCCTTAACTGTTCAGGCCAGGGCTTATGGTTCCTGAACGTTACCATTGGGAAACCAGCTTTAATATGCTGATCTTGCAAATCAATGCTGTAGTTTAAGGCTGTTAGTAGATCAAGTCACCTCAGAGGCCCACAGAGCAACATCATAGACCAGAGATCTCATGGATCTTGAACTTGTTTAGTGTTGTGGACGTTGAATGGTTGGTTTGGTTCTTTGGTTGGAATCGAGAGTGGTGGACTAATCTGTTTCTGGTTGTATGGTTACTGACGTCAATCCCTTAAACAACTTGACTTTTGTGACACTGTGTGTGGTTTTGGGTGTGAAGGTGAACACGACCGTACGTATGCAACCAACTCCAGCAGGGAGACCTTCTCCTGGAAGCATTTCTAAACCCACTCTACCAACCTTGTCCAAAAAGGTGTGTTCACGGTTTGCAGTGATTAGATGACATGCCCATATAGTTCTCGAGGAAGGGAATGCAGCATGGCTAACATAAACACTCGTGACTTTGCTTGCTCTCAACCAGGTTCTGTCTAAAGCTTTGTTGGTTGGCTACTGTTGGCTACTCTACACAACATGTCTCATTAACAAAGCCATGTGCTTAGTCTGACTTGGACTCACCTCTTCTTGGTGGTTTGACCTATAGGAGAGTCCGCCACTGAGTCCCACTGAAGAAGCACAGAGGCGGCTGGAGAGGATCTTCGCTGCAACTGTAATGCCCATCCGTTCCTCCTCTTCCTCTTTTCACTTATCTTGTCTTCATTCCTGCTTCTTTGTCTTTCTCATCTCTCTCTCTCGCTCTCTCTCTGGTGCTAAAATGCTTTATTCAGACTGTATTACAGTATGTGTCTCTCACTGCACTGGCTGTAGGCCTATAAATAGAGCACTTTAAAGCCTGAAAGTGTTTATGCTGACTGAGTACTCATGGGGAAATAGTTTAATACACTGCATTGTTAATGAGGAAAAGGGATTTTAAGGACATTAATTTGAGCAAAGCTCATAGTGCCTTCACATCTAATGATTCTTAACGCTGTCTCTTAAAAAAATAATGTATGAATTCATTCCAAACTTTAGTGAGCTGCCTACCTAGACACTGTGAATGCAGTTCCTTAAATCCCTTTTAAAAACAGCTGCAAAGTTTTAAACAAGCTAGCCCAAGACGACAAAACTTTGGACGATTTGTGTGGTGTTTTAAACAAAAAAAATTCAAACAATTCAAAATGGCAGACAATTTGAGAAAAAACACTTTTCAGTACAAAATTCTGTTCATAAAAAAAAAAAACATTTAAAAACTATTTACCCAACTTTGTATTTATGCTATGTATTTTTTGTGCATAGAGCATGGTTGCCTTAGTGACATGGTGATACAACTTTGTAGCTCAGCATTCTGCTCTAATGTCTACTGAGCTTTGAGGCTATTGTTTTTGTTTTTGATAAGTCTCTCAAACCCCATGTCTGTTTTTAACCTGTCTCTTCCTATTTATCACAATTTCATGCATTTTTTCCATTTGCTATGTGGTGCAGTATCACTTTCGTATCTAGTAAACAGGTTTTTATGGTTCAGGCATGCCCATCTCACCTCCATGTGCCTGCTGTCCTTTCATCTGCGGGTACATGTCTCATCTTTACCTCTCTCTCTCTCATCCACTGCTGTCTCTGTGGCTGTGATTGTTTGGCTGGCTGGTGTAGCTGGAACCTGTGGCCAGTGCCTCAGCGTCGTCTCAGGTACAAGGCTCTTGTACTGGAGTGGCCGGAGTGTGTGCTCGTGTGGCCTGTCGGAGTGTAAGCCCTCTGTTCCTCTTTCTAACTCACCCCCCACCCTCATTCATGACTATACTTTTGTGCTTGCATTATCAACTTTTTTTGTGTGGCAAAAATAAATGTTTACATTTTCTATCAAGACTTGATAAATGATAAATATTTGGCTAACTGAACCCCATTTTTATATATATATATATATCATATCTTTGATATAAGGATTGTCTGCTTGTTCATTGCTTATGAATGATCATTTTTAGCCAGTGTTTTTGCAGCGCATGATGGCTCAGGGTTAGCTGTAACTGAATGAAAAAAAAATAGGGCAATATGTTAGTGATTTTGCTTCTGCTGTCCAGATGGTCAACTTATAAGTGAATATCAGTGGATAAGCCTTCTTATTGAAGACTTTGATTTATGAGCGTTGCCTGTTGCCATCTCATGCCTCAGGCTCTGAACATTATCTAATTTATGTATTGCCTCACATCACTAACATAGTGTCTTTATAAATCCTTATATCACATTGCATCACCTCTGTCTGTTGATGTTTGTATCAGTCGTATATTTTCAGAGATTTCATTTTTAATATTTATACTCTCATACAACATGTGGAACATTTAATAATATAATTGAATGCAGATGTAGAAATCTACTACATGTTGAATCACATGACATTATTCATAACTGCAAGTAATTATATATAATTAATTATTACATATTTTATTATATATATATATATATAAAGTATGGATTATATATATATATATATATATATATATATATATACAAAGTATATAAATACATATATATCGAGAGAGAGAGAGAGCTAGCGAGAGAGGTTAATTATGACCTATTCTTGGCAGGTTTTATAACATTCTCCCTGCTGAATGTTTATTTTATACCCATTACCTCCCAGAGTATGACAGTGCCTTATATCACATGATCAATAAACCTTTTTATTCACAGGATGCTTTAAAATGCTCTATGTGTGGAGCTGAGGCAGGCTATTAAATTGATAAATGAGTGTGTTTTTGAGAGATGCACATGATAAAGTGTTATGATGTCTAACGCTGCTCTTGCCCCCTCATGCTGGCCTGCCGTCTCACAGGGACAGGTGGAGGAGGATCCCGTGGCAATCCTAAAGGCAGACCATGCTGCTGCCGCCCAGCCTAAGGTCTGCTTTCTGCTGTGTGTGTACTGTAGTTGCCTAATCCCAACCTTGACCTATTGTGTCAAACTCGCCCTTCTGTTGTGGAGTGTTGTGTTCGCACCCATCCCATTTCATCGATACAAAGACCCCAGCTGTAGAGGCTATAATTATGAGACACCCAGATGGAAAAACATAACAGCAAAACAGACAATCTGGAAAATACCCTAGTAATATGGGTTCATCTAACTTTTTAATAGAATTGGATTGTTATTAACTTGCACTGACAGTGGTTGTGCTGTTGTGTTTCCTACCCTTCCTTCTCATGTGTCACTGTACTTGTAGAGTCAGAGTGTACTGGTTTATCTACAATCATCACATCGTATACTAACCAAACACCAGAGGTTAGAAGCATGTGAACTGGAACACAACTCCATCCCATCAATGGATCAACTGATATACTATCTCTCACTGTCAGCCCTTCACAGCGGTAGAGTTCATGTTCAGACCCGTGTGTGTAGGTCAAGCATGAGTGCAGTGGAATCAGACATGCCCAGACAACCAGAACATTGAGCTTGTAATCTGACCCTATCCATCATTTGAAGCCAGAGTTGGCTTCATCTACACCTGCAGTTCAACTCACCCCATCTTGCATGACAGCCCACAGCATTTCAAGCTTATTTACCACTATAGACGTTGGGAAACAATGCTCTTATTGGCTGATCTGGGACCTGTTTGTACCTTAATAGTTATTCTGTTAGCAGATGTCTCAGATCAGGGTTAAAATATACCATTTTGTGTCATTAAGTGATAGCAGTCCTTTTCCCATAAGTGTGGACTAATGCATGCTGTGGATTTGAAGCGTCAGTGATGTTTCTGGTCAAAGGCCTGTGTAAATTCACAAATAATGAGTTGTTCATTACTAATGGCTGGTGGTGTTTTCTTCACAGGTGAAAACAGAGGAGCAGATTGCTGCAGAGCAAGCATGGTATGGCTCGGAGAAAGTGTGGCTGGTCCACAAGGATGGATTCTCTCTGGGTTAGTACAAAAAACATGCAAATTGAACTCTGCATGACTCAAACTTTGTTATTTTAAGTTTAAGACAACATGAAATGGCATTCTCTGCTCATTTAACTTCAATAATTTGACTTATTCATGTGGGGAAAAGAATATTCAGCTAGAGTTGCAGAGAGAGTCATTTTAAAGATAAGAGAACATTACATTTCGATGAAAGATTATGGAAACATTTACTCTTTACGGGTTTTGTGCACTTATGTTTTGCATAAAATAACACCGGGGACATTTATTAAGAAAGGGAGTCAATTTTTCGATTTTTCTGTCATTTTTAACTTAGAATAAGGAGTGATTTAACAGCACTACAATATTAGAAGTCAATTGTAATTTTGTTCCGCAATGATGTTTTGTGCAGTTACGTTTACTATGTTCTCTGGTATTCTCACAGCTACAGTGATGAAGACGGAGACTGGCAGTTTACCAGAGGGGAAAGTAAAAATCAAACTGGAGCATGATGGGACAGTACTGGACGTGGACGAGGATGACGTAGAAAAGGTCCGTTTTGCAGGCTTTTTTATTGTGAACAACTCATCCATGCATGTTTCACTACTTCTGTTTTATGTTTTTTTAAATTAACAATAACTTATTCTAATTTCACTACACATTATAATTTAATTTCGAGTTGTTGTTTTTTTCTAAAATGTGGACCATAGTTAAAAGGGCTTGTGTCTGCTATTGTAGGCTCATTTTTTAAATTTAATCAACTAGCCTACTACTAGACGCAAAAACTGGGTGACAGTGTGATGAGACGTATATGCTCGGACAGATTCGTCTCGAAGTCGCGCATCTTCGGAGGCTCCAGGCTAGCTGCCAAGCTTGAGGCTCCAGAACTGCACCTGATAGAATATGCGATATACCAAGATACTACCATATTTTTTCAAAAGCAGAACGTGGAGATTAAATCATCCACGATCAAAAATCATGATATCGCTAAGCATAAGTCTATAAAACGACTGTTATCGTGTCTGAAAACAAACACTAACGGAGTTTACAAAACTGTATCGCACGTGTGCTACAGGCGTACATTTATTTATCGCACAGACCAATCTTTTCGTAGATATATGTCGTGCTGTACAGGACCCTTTTTAATGAACATTTGGCGTAGGTCTATAGGCATAGAGATATATGAACATCTTTGCCAAGCGCAAAACCAGTACAGAAGTAATCAATAAATTAATCGGGGAAGGTCATGTCTTTTTTCCACAATCATTTTACAGGATCATAGAAATATGTATTGCTGGCGAAGGGAGGGTCAAGTCTATTTTGACTATAGATATCAAAATCTATAGTATCTCCTTAAATAAAAAACAAACAGTCCTTTAAATTCATCAATCTGGTGCACTTTGAGAGTTCAAATTAAGAGCTTCAACCCATGTTCAGTGTGCAAATTGATTGTGCATTGACTTGTATCAGAACTTTATATCACTGATAGGAGGTTTGAGTCCCCTTCGGTCTACATTACAATACATAATAATAATAATAATAATAATAAAGTTTTAATAAAATAATAAAAAAGTTTTTTCCTACTTTCGATACTTGAAAGACATCAGTCAAGCTTTTATTTAGGCGGAAAACAAGTTTACAAACGCGTCCCATTACAAATGCTGAAATGCTCATTACAAATGGTGAAATGCTGAAATGCCCATTACAAATGGTGAAATGCTGTAATTTTCAACTATGCAAATGTGAAAATAATGCTGAACTGGTGGCTGTTATATTCCAAAATGTACGCTAAAGTTAGCACATTCACAGATGAGGTTAACTGCGAATTGACTGAGTCTGAGATGCGGAGCTGATAACGTGAAGTGCGCACTTCTCTGCACAGCGTAGTCAGTCTTTTGCGATTTTGATATGGACAATTCTAGTTTGTTTTACATCGATGTCACAAAACACGACGTTAAAAGATACACATTCTACTTAATGAATGGGAAGCACTGAAATCTATTTGTTGTGGCCTATGTTGTTATTGTGGGTGGCTTGCTTCCACAAATAAATCAATGTATGGGAAACACCTGACTGAATTACTTGCTACACTAGTCATGCAGTGCTGGTTTTTGAGTGCTGCCAGGAAATAGAATAGAAAACATGCACAACACGATCTCATCTAATTTCATCACTTACAGTTCAGATTGCAGACTCGCAATGGAAAACAATGATTCCTTTCACTGTGGCACTGTGGATTCAAAACCAGAATAGATATGTACAGTATTTAAATGAACCTTAAGGTTTGCAGGGCTCGCCCACAGGATTATTTGCAGATCTCTGCTTCTATATGGCCTGAATCCAGAGGGTTAGACATGCACAGGTGGGCCCTGGGTACATGCAGAGGGTGGGAGAAATTGAAGACAGGATATGGGTCATAGAGAAACAGGTGTGATTTGACCCAATTTTTTTAATGGACAGATTGATTAATATAGACACATTCAGGTCTAATAGAATAGTTTGGGAGGTCAGTGCTGCCATTTTCAGAGTTTGTACTATTAGGCCTTGATGAGACATATGTTGGGAGATATTATCAATTCACTTACTGCCTGGCTCAGTCGCTTAATTTGCATACCCCCCGGTGAAGGCCGGCTGGAAGCTGATGATTTCCATAATGTCAAGGCTGACCTCAAATCAAGTTTTTGAACCGTCTGTTCAATGAGGGACTTGCAAAGCTCGATCCAGAGTTAGCTTGACAAGTTTTAAATTGCATTCAACACTTGGCATGAAGTCTTGAGGCTATTATGGTTGAGGCACCTCAATTTAAAACTCTCACTCTCTTTTTTTGCCATATTAAGGAATTTTTCCACTCTTCCCATTCATGCTTTTTTGCATTTTATGACCTTTAACATTTTAAACCCCTCAACCCAGGCGAACCCGCCGTCATTTGACCGCTGCGAGGACTTGGCAGCTCTGCTCTATCTGAATGAGTCCAGTGTCATGCATTCTCTGCGCCAGCGCTATGGAGGAAACCTCAACCATACACACGCCGGACCCAACATGGTGATCATCAACCCTATTAGCGCCCCCTCCATGTACTCGGAGAAGGTGAGAGCCATTGCATGTTATCTTTCACACTCCCCACATCCAAAGCAGCTTACTTCTCTATGGTATCCGAATACAGAATATTCATTGTTACAGAAGGTGGAAAATACTCACATAACCATCTTTTTCTTAATTAAATACATTATTTCACGACAGTATGTGATTATAGACAGAGCTATTCAATGTGGCAGCAATGCATTATGGGTACTATATTTTATACAGCCCCATAACCCTTCATTGGTTAATCGCAATAGGAAATGGGCAGCAGAAAGCTGCTAATGAGCTTTATTGGATTTCATGCAAGATAAAGTACCAGCCATAAATTTTTTCCGCAATCCAGAAGTGCATTTCTTTTGGTCATCTGTCCTAATTAAGTAAGTATCTGTCTTAATAGATGAAACTATGATATATATGAAAATGTTATTGTACTTGTGCCTGAGAGACATTCGCACCAACGTTCTTTTCAAATTAACAGCTATTGATTTCCTTTCATTGGAAAATTGATATTTATGGGTTTACATTTGAGGCTTTCATTATTGACTTTTCTGTTGTACAGAAAATAAATGCTCTGTAACACATTACGATTCTTAGATTATTAACTCGGCCTAATGTTTTTCGGGTGTGTTATGTTTATTTTTTCTCTCTGTCATTTCAGGTGATGCACATGTTCAAAGGCTGTCGACGGGAGGACACAGCCCCTCATATATATGCAGTGGCCCAATCCGCTTACCGAAACCTTTTGACAACAAGACAGGACCAGTCCATTGTGCTTCTGGGAAAGAGCGGCAGTGGCAAGACCACAAACTGCCAGCATTTAGTCCAGTACCTGGTGTCCATCGCTGGCAGCACCGGAAAGATTTTTACTGGTACTTTCAATCACCTACCAATTAACCCACCCATCCATTCACCCACCTACCCACTCAACAACCAACCTATCCATTCACCCACCTACTCACCCACCCACCCACTCAACAACCAACTTATCCATTCACCCACCCACCTACCCATTCACCCACCCACCCACTCAATAACCAACCTATCCATTCACCCACCCACCCACTCAACAACCAACCTATCCATTCACCCACCCACTCAACAACCAACCTATCCATTCACCCTCCTACCCATTCACCCACCCACTCAACAACCAACCTACCCATTCACCCACCCACCCACTCAACAACCAACCTACCCACTCAACAACCAACCTACCCAACAATCAACCTACCCACTCAACAACCAACCTACCCATTCACCCACACACTCACTCAACAACCAACCTACCCATTCACCCACCCACCCACTCAACAACCAACCTACCCACTCAACAACCAACCTACCCAACAACCAACCTACCCACTCAACAACCAACCTACCCATTCACCCTCCCACTCACTCAACAACCAACCTATCCATTCACCCACCCACCCACTCAACAACCAACCTATCCATTCACCCACCCACTCAACAACCAACCTATCCATTCACCCACCCACTCACTCAACAACCAACCTACCCATTCACCTACCCACTCACTCAACAACCAACCTACCCATTCACCCACCCACCCACTCAACAACCAACCTACCCATTCACCCACCCACTCACTCAACAACCAACCTACCCATTCACCCACCCACCCACTCAACAACCAACCTATCCATTCACCCACCCACTCACTCAACAACCAACCTACCCATTCACCTACCCACTCACTCAACAACCAACCTACCCATTCACCCACCCACCCACTCAACAACCAACCTACCCATTCACCCACCCACTCACTCAACAACCAACCTACCCATTCACCTACCCACTCACTCAACAACCAACCTACCCATTCACCCACCCACCCACTCAACAACCAACCTACCCATTCACCCACCCACTCACTCAACAACCAACCTATCCATTCACCCACCCACTCAACAACCAACCTATCCATTCACCCTCCTACCCATTCACCCACCCACTCAACAACCAACCTACCCATTCACCCACCCACCCACTCAACAACCAACCTACCCACTCAACAACCAACCTACCCAACAATCAACCTACCCACTCAACAACCAACCTACCCATTCACCCACACACTCACTCAACAACCAACCTACCCATTCACCCACCCACCCACTCAACAACCAACCTACCCACTCAACAACCAACCTACCCAACAACCAACCTACCCACTCAACAACCAACCTACCCATTCACCCTCCCACTCACTCAACAACCAACCTATCCATTCACCCACCCACCCACTCAAGAACCAACCTATCCATTCACCCACCCACCCACCCACCCACTCAACAACCAACCTACCCATTCACCCACCCACTCACTCAACAACCAACCTACCCATTCACCTACCCACTCACTCAACAACCAACCTACCCATTCACCCACCCACCCACTCAACAACCAACCTATCCATTCACCCACCCACTCACTCAACAACCAACCTACCCATTCACCTACCCACTCACTCAACAACCAACCTACCCATTCACCCACCCACCCACTCAACAACCAACCTACCCATTCACCCACCCACTCACTCAACAACCAACCTACCCATTCACCTACCCACTCACTCAACAACCAACCTACCCATTCACCCACCCACCCACTCAACAACCAACCTACCCATTCACCCACCCACTCACTCAACAACCAACCTACCCATTCACCCACCCACTCACTCAACAACCAACCTACCCATTCACCCACCCACCCACTCAACAACCAACCTATCCATTCACCCACCCACTCACTCAACAACCAACCTATTCATTCACCCACCTACTCATTCAACCACCCACCCACCCACCCACCCACTCAACAACTCATTCACCCACCCAACAACTCATTCACCCATCCACCTGAACCTAGAAAAACAATATACCTTAAGAATTGCTAATTTTGGCCAATATAATATCATTGAGCAGTTCAATTTTTATCTGCATATTATTTCACCATGTGCTTGAAAAGCTTGAACAGCCTGTGGTAAAGGGTGAATGGAAGGGTGTCATGTGGTCACTGGAAATGGGCTCATATAGTGTGGCGAGAGTGAGAAAGCTGGGAAGAGGGTGATAGATGAGGGCTGTGCTAATGATGCCCATTAAAGCACTCTGATAATTAGCCATCATCAAAGCCTGCTCAGCCCCTGCTTGATCAATAATGACCTAATGAAGACTACAGTGCTCATCAACTATACTATTAAAGAGGCTGTGATGTTATCTGCATGTGTTCAACTCTGAATGCAGGAGCCTCTCTAGTGCGGTCACATTAAGGATTGAGTCCTTAACAGTTAAATATTTATGTGCGTCTCTTCCAGCTGAGAAATGGCAAGCGGTCTACACAATCCTAGAGGCCTTTGGAAACAGTGCCACCTCCATGAACAATAACGCAAGCCGCTTTTCCCAGATCGTCTCGCTGGATTTTGACCAGGCTGGTCAGGTGGCCTCTGCCTCCATCCAGGTTTGTGGATATACATTATCACTATACACTATCTGCTCACCCTGTCACCATTATTTCCCCATTTGTTAAGGTACTGCTCAGTTTCATAAATAATATAAATAAAACAATTTGCAATTTAATGAACACTCATACTAATTAGCTGTCTTATAAACTGTTTTAATAATAATAATAATAATATGGTATCATCTTAATAGACATTTATTAATATTTAAAAAATCCACAAAAATTTTGGAAAAGCCACCCATTTTGTGCAATAATTCCCCTACTGTAAAGGTATAATAATTTGTTTGTTCTCTTCAGTTGTGAAGTTGTGTTAACTTTATACATTTTAGGACTCATGAATTTCTTTCTTTTATATATAGACCATGCTGCTGGAGAAGCTGAGGGTGGTGAAGCGACCAGAGACTGAGTCCACTTTTAATGTCTTTTACTACATGATGGCTGGAGCAGACAGCACAGTCAGGTGAACTCAACATCATATTATGCAGATTGAAACCAGTGAACTTTTGCTATTTAATTGGATCATTTATTTTGTCTGAAAAAGCTTTCAGACAAATTTAAAGCACTATTAAAGACATCTATATTGACTGTATGATTTAATACCTTGATTGTATTTCCACTTTACCGCAGAACGGAGTTGCATTTTAACCACTTTGCAGAGAATAGTGCTTTTGGGATTGTGCCTCAAACTAAGGTTAGTTTTAAATAGATGGAGTTTGTCAGCAGCTGAGAAAAAATCATTAAAAAAAATATTGGGGTTTTTAAAATATTAGCATTCCCATTTAATATTCTTTGTGTGTGTGTGTGTGTGTGTGTGTGTACACAGCCTGAGGACAAGCAAAAGGCATCACAACAGTTTACTAAACTGCAAGCAGCTATGAAGGTGCTGGGCATTTCCTCTGATGAACAGAAAGCTCTGTGGCTCATCCTTGGCGCCATATATCATCTTGGAGCTGCAGGGGCCACCAAAGGTAATGCTGCGCTGTGGTGCATCATAAAGTGACTTTCAAGCAAACCCAAGTCACTTATAATCGTAAACCCCCTTAGCAATGCGTATTTATAAATCTTAATTTCTTGCTTTGATTCTACGTCTCCCCTTTTAAGCCCTGCACTGCTGTCTCAGTGCTAATTTAGTTCACAGAAGCATTCGACAGCTTTCTTTTTACACATGATCCGAACTGGAGAGCATTAATGAGATGAAGCATTTAAAGTGCCTAACAAGCACAGAAACAGAGCTTATTAATTAAGGCCGTCTTACTGTCTGCGTACTGAGCTCAAACAGAGAACAGACAAGCAGCTCAGGAAACAGTTTGATGCCAAGGAGTTTAGAGATATGTGCGTTTCTTTAGCTCTAATGAGGATGTATGGCTCAGTATTCACAGTCATTGATATCACTTCCCCCTCTTGCAGTCAGATGTGGATGTATTAATAAACCTTTTAATCACTAGACTCCAAACTGGACTCTCTACATGCTGTTTTCTAAAGCCCACACATTCATGGCAAACTTTATAAAAACTAATTAAATCATCATGGAAATTTCCATAGAGAATATACCCCCCTTTTTTTTTTTTTAGCTCTAAAACATTTATTTTACTATAAATTGCTCATTTTGTGAGTGAAATTTCTATAAAAGTATTATTTATTGACAATTTTCCAGTAAATGGTTAGGTTATGTGTGTAGGGGCTTGAATTTGAATACATGGCCTTCTGTCTGTCTTGATTTATATGTAATGTTTACTAGTTTGTTGCTGATATATTGTTACTGTAGTCACTAAGTTCCTTGGTGTCTGCAATACATTCATTCGTTCTAGTCTGGTACTTTCTCCTGTACCTGCATGCCTTCCCTGTATCACTTTCAGACAAATGGCTTATTTCTCATAGGAGTTACTAATACTGCTTCAGTTTCCTGAGATGGTACTGAAGACTAACATTACCTGACACTAAACGTAACAACTGATAAACCTTATTATCTATTTATTTATTTTTAGCAACAATTTCAGGACACTGCCTAAATGTTTTTTAGATATCTTTGTCTCGAGTCAGTCAGTTATACCTTGCTGTTGATACAGCAGGGGGCAGTGCAGTTCTGCCTTATTCTGTTTTGTGTGGAAACCGTATTTACTTTGGTCAAGTCTGATGTTATTCTTCTCAGTACAGGCAAATACGTTCTGGTAAAAGACTGTAAAATATTTATTCCATAACAACAGCTCGATATACACCCTCTTTCAGACAGCAGAGACATTTATAATGATTTATGTTTTTTTTTTCTAATTCTGTTATTTTGAACTAACAATATTATGTTTTTACTGTGCAGCCTTGGTCTTCTTTAAAAATCATTAAAAAAAACGAAATCTTACTGACCTCAAACTTGTGGATGGTAGTAAATATAATAACCAAATACAGAGAGCAGTAACTGATTAATGCCAAGTAGTAGTTATATAAATTATAGAGCCAGACCGATATATATATATATATATATATATATATATATATATATATATATACAGTTATGCATTATCATATTATTTTAGTTAAAACTTATAATTAACTACAAATAACTAATGTTAGGGAAATCTGTTAATATTTTGTTGCGCGTTTCTAAAATAATAAAAAATAATAATAATATCGGCCGATATATCGGAATATCGGATTTTAAAACCAACAAATATTTGTAGCCTTCATAATCCTTTATCGGTCGGGCTCTAGTAAATTATATATATATATATATATATATATATATATATATATATATACACACCGATATACTGATATATATATATATATATATATATATATATATATATATATATAAAAAAATGTACAAGAATATGCACATTATGAAGTAATAATAACTATTAAGTTATGAAGTGTAGTTTATATATAAACTATATAATACCTATATATAATTTTTCTACAAAATAAAAATGAAAATCATGATTGATTGTTTGAGTCTAATACTAGCCCTAATTATTATTATATCCATTGGCCACTCTGCTCTATATCAGACATAGGAAAAGCATGTATCATCGATTACTAATTGACAACTAATTAAAGTGGAAATGTGTCAAGAAAATACATGGAAGGGCCAATAATATATATGTTTATGCAAGGGCCAATAATATATATGTTTATCCAATAATATATATGTTTATTATTGGCCCTATATATGTGTCAAGGCCAATAATATATATGTTTATGGATATATATGTTTATATTAATATATATGTAAGTTTGTGCGCTAACGATTGCATCTTGGTTCCCTTTTGTACAATACTGAAGAATGTCTCATGTTCTAACCTCTTCTTCTCTACTTGCATGTTGCATGCTGTTACAAAGCAGAGACGGATGAAGGTAAAGAGCATGAATATCATATATCAGCACAAGCAAACACCTCATTTGTGTATGCGTGTGTGGTTTTATGCCGTTATCATGGTTGCCAGACATTTCCATTTGCATTCTTATTGTCTTCTTTTCTTTCTACTTTCATTTCTCTGCTGGGCTTCTTTTCTTCAGAGGTTTATAACCATGTCTTAGTCTTGAAGCTTAGATAAAACTTTGGTGGGAATATGCGCGAGTGAGGGTGGGGACCAATGTAACTTTGTTGTCTTTTAAAGCTCAGAGTCTCTGATGTTTCTCCATGTTGTAGACTTTTCATTTCTGCAGTGCTTTTCTGTTGTTAAGACGCAAACACAAATAAAAAGCCTGTTTGCTCTCAGTTCTTGTTTATTTTTGGCATTCATCTATTCCACCAGAGGCCTGCGTTATTCTCTCTCTCTCCTTCTCTCTCTGCAAACTCTTCTGGTTGCGGCAACATCACTGCAGCCTGCGTGTCACTCTTTTTGTGTATAACTCTGTGGTTTGCTCTGGGGTCAGTCTGAGGAATATTTGGTGGAAACACTTGAAAATCCTTAAAATTTCTAAAATGATTTAAAAAACCTGACACATTTTTGTGATGTCTAAACACTAAAACTCACAGACATAATCAGACCAATTTTGACAGTTCTGAAACTTGAGTTTTTATCTTTTACCATTAGTGGTTCTCATCTCAACAGTGGTTTGTTACCCAAAAAAAAGTTCAAATTTACATTAATTCAACCTAATATTCATTTGATTAAATTCATCCAAATGTTGATCTGATATTTATGTTTAAATAGTCAAATAATTATTTTTGTAATTAATATTATCATGAGCTGTATATGGCTAGTGGTATGCAAAATTAATAACATTGAAAATATACACTAAGCTTTTAATTTTTTTAAGTCTTTACCAAGTAACAGATGGATTTGATTGAAAATACCACAGAGATTAACTGGACAACAACTTTAATCTGGGAAGAGTTTCTCTTTTTCAAAATTGATATAAGCATAATCATACTGTTAGTTTTATTTTATTGTCCACGGCTTGAATAAACCTGCAACGTTTTGTAAGGTCGTAACCCACCAGCTGAAAACCACTGCTTCCAGGCAGTTTCAGTATTCGGTTAAAATTGCTGCAATTTTTACAATTTGGTATAAATCCTTATTTAAATTCCATATCCTAGAGATTATATAACTCTACATAAATTACATAATCAGTGAAATTGTGTAAGACTTCCCTCAGATACCATAAGAGCCCCACAGTCATCTGTGCTGCTTCATTTAACATGGTACTTACACCATCCCTGTGCATCCCACAGCGGGCCGGAAGCAATTTGCACGTCACGAGTGGGCCCAAAAGGCGGCTTACCTCTTGGGTTGCACTCTCGAAGAGCTCTCGTCTGCTATTTTCAAACACCAGCCCAAAGGATCCTTACAGAGATCCACTTCATTCCGCCAAGGACCAGATGATGTTGGGACAGGAGACAGCTCGGGTAAGATCTTTGACAATACAAGACCTCTGGTACAGATGAATTGTGTTTGGCTTTGGCAGTATTAATACTGAAAGCGGTGTGGATGATTCCTCTCACAGCTCCAAAGATCACAGCTCTCGAGTGTCTGGAGGCCATGGCTGCTGGGCTCTACTCTGAGCTCTTTACTTTGGTCATCTCACTTGTTAACCGGTAACACTTATATCCTCTCATGGTCAAGACATACATTTACTTTTAAGTAACTTAAATTTAACTAAGACATATTTGTCACCTGGTTTATTTTCCCAACCAGTGGCAGATGGGGTAATGGGGAAACCTGTTTGAAAACAGTCAAACAGTTTTTTTTTAAATTACGGACCATATTTTGTGAATAATATTGTGTATACAACTATTTTAGATGGTCAATAAACGCCATATATAAGGTATTATTTTAAAAACTTAACTTATTATACTTATAACTTATTATAAATATTAACTTATTATATCAATTATAAATATGAAAAGGTTGATTTCAGTAGTTTTGCACTTAAATTTTTTTTAATGCATTATGTGCTTCAAAATGTTTTTGTACCGTACAAACTGGTATACCATTTATACCATTTGGCATTTACAGTTTTTTTGGGGTTAAGCATTAGTGAAAGGTCTAACAAATAAAAAAAATAAAAACACAACAAGCATTTTTACACCACATATTGTAGAAATAAAACACTTTATACATAAATGTCAAAAAAGTTACTCGAATCAATGATCAGCATTAAAAAAGCATTAACTAAAAAAGTTGGTTTAGGGTTTAGTTTATCAATATAAATAAATTAAAAGAGTATTGTTCCTTGATTGCCTGTCATGTGTATTAATAATGATAAAAAATCAACAAGATTTTGATGAAAACGTTATTATAATTTTGTTTGGTGGCACTAGTGGTGTACACTATTTCACATGTAAGGCCAAACATTGTCCTTTTTCTATAAAGAACATAAAGATTAGTAGTAGGAATAGGCTTTTAAGTGAACTACAGACTACAGTACAGTTTCAGTTCAATCCCAGGTTCAATTGTGAAAGAGAAAGCCTGTATTGTTTGAGAACTCTAACCTACATTAAATATGTATCTGTTGTTTGTTTGTGCTGGTTTAGAGCGCTGAAGTCGAGTCAGCATTCCCTGTGCTCTCTGCTTATTGTGGACACTCCAGGATTCCAGAACCCAAAATTAGCAAAGCGTGACCGCGGCGCCACGTTCGAGGAGCTGTGCCACAACTACGCCCAGGAGCGTCTCCAAACACTTTTCCATGAACGCACCTTTGTACAGGAGATGGAGCGTTACAAGGAGGTGCAGCAGTCCATCCTGTCACACCCATCAAATTATTCCTTTTTTTCTTAAATTAATTATACTCTCAATTCATTTGGGCTGAGACTAGCCCAAGTTGATTTTATTAACATTGATTATAATCAAATCTGCTTGCCTTGTTACCAAAATCAATGTACATTCAAAGTTCATGAGCCAATCATAGATTCCATTGATATAAAGGTGCTGTAAGTAATGTTCTGGAACTCCCAACACACTTCAAGTTGTCATGAACTGAAAATTCTATGCTAAAAATAAATCTCTTTTTGTAAATGCATGGTATAATAGATGTTATCGTGAATGAGTCATCAATGTAGGTTTCATTTTGACATTTTTTTTTGACTTTGTAATTTTTAATCAAAATGTCATAGCTCACTTTTTTGGGGCAAGATGATAGACTTCTCTTTAGTGATGTGTGCCAGACTTCTCCAATCATTTTGTCAGTTTAAACCCTGCCCCTTCACAATCGACTGCAAGCTTGCATACATTTTTGAGAGCAACACCTACATCTCAAAATCCTATCAACTGATGAATAAAAAAAAATTATATATATAAAAAAATATTCACCTACAGAGACCAGCCTGATATTTCAGTACACTGTCTGAATGCCATTCTATACAAAACACTTACAGCACCTTTAATCAAAAGTTTTGAAATGATCTATTTTCATGCTTGAGTTTTGATCGATACTAATTTTAAGCCTATTCCATATAAGAGAAATTCTAATGATTGTACACTTTTAACCTGAAATCAGTTTGCAATCATAGCTGACTAACACTCCCTCTATCCCTGTTTAGGAGAACATAGAGCTTGCATTAGATGACATAGAGTCCAGTACATCACTGTCTGTAGCAGCTATAGACCAAACCTCAACTCAAGCATTGGTAAGCAACTCTCTCTTCCCCACATCTTTTCTTACCTCCTCAGCTTTTTGTAGTGCATCCCAGCCTGTCCCCAAAGGGGCCTTATCTGGAGAATGTGTTCTTTTCAGTCTTGGCTCTGACTTGAATCTCTGATGTTTTCCCTTGTCTCCCACAACTCTGGGGAAAATTCTTCTTGACTGCTTGAAAGTACTAGTAGATTACTTTTTTGTCCTTTAGTTTGTCATTTGAGTGTGAACTCTTCCTCAAAGTTGTTATCTATGATGAAAACTTATTATATATTGTCATCTAGCCAGTCACTGCAGGAGTAGTGTGTCAGAAACGTGCCTTTCTGGGATGTTAATGATGCAGGAGATCTTCTTTTTCTCTGTATGTGTGGGGGTGGGTAATGAGTGGGAAGCGCCCTCCCTCTTCCTAAGGCACAGCGTTCAAAATCTTTGTTAATGAAAGCACTTTTCATGACATTGTCTCTCTTACAAACTGTGTCGGGATATTGCTTAGTAGTCCCGTCAAATATGAAGCGTATTGGCATCAGACACATGTCTGAGGCTTTATGTATACTTCTAGAATATATGTTATTTCTAGCTTTGATTTGGAAACTATTGTTTTGACAGCATTTAATCTTGGTGTGCAGTAGTTTGGTAAAATGATAGCACATAAAATTAGCTACAATTGGAAATAAAGGCATAGTCACAGTAGAATGATGTTCATGTTAAAATTAGTTCTGCTAAATATTTTTGTAGAGCCAGTGATGTTTTTTTTTTCAGGATCCTTTTACGAATAGAAAATGCTTGTCATTATAAATGTCTTTACTATTTTGCATTAAATTGACTGACCGTAAATTGACAATAGTGTATATTAATTGAAGTGTATATTCTTGACCGAACCTATATGAGAGTAGTGTGGTGTGGT
This sequence comes from Pimephales promelas, assembly GCF_016745375.1. Next base: position 6,716,976 of record NW_024121166.1, read on the forward strand.
CACTGGTCACATGGTATGTTGACTTTTCTCAGAACTGGCAACTTTATATTAAACACTACACAGTATAGGACATTTTATTTAGTCATTTTCTAGAAATTGTAGAAACCATTTTCCATTAGTATCTCAGGTAAACATCTTTACTTAAAAGATCGAATTAATAGATATGTAAAGGCATCATCGGATTAAAAAAAGGATTTTAGATTAGAATGGTTCAGTGATGCATGACCTTTTGCAAAGACTTACAAATGGAGATCAAATGAGTGTGTGATTTATTTCTCTGACAAGCTGCTTTGCGTATCACTATTTGTTTTGAGTGTGCCCCCAGTGGTTGCGTTCACCAATTGCAGCTTTGCGACTTGAAGAAGATGCACAAACATATCCCTGTGCAGTCATATAATCTTTCCTTTTTAAACTTTTTAAATTTAATAAAGTTCAAGAAATTCATAAATTGTCAATTGAGCACTTTAGCAATTAAGTAAAGTGAAAGCGCTCGTTAAAACAACCCTGAAGAGTTCATTAGCAAGTCTGTGGCTGATGGAAATAGTACCGAGGCATAGTGACGGTAGTCTCATCAGTGTGAAAAGGAATATTTAAAGACATATTCGGAGTATATTCATAAGCCTACATAATTTCTTTTTATGCGCTGGTTTCATCCACAGTTATTCGGCAGTCTGCGAAGTGTCAGTGCGGTAATGCAGAACAAGGGAGAAGCCATTACTGGTATTAATTGCTTAAGTAGACAGGCAGAGTGTAAGGTTTAAAAATGCCTGCCTGACTGCCCTGCAGCTCTTACTTAATACAAGCCTTTAATGAGGAGCCCAAGACTAATAGCTCATCTTTCCCCCCTCATTTTCTCCTCATCTCTCTTATTGTATAAAGGATTGTAATTGCTTTCATGTAATGACTAATGTTGTGTTTAAGGTCATTATCGAAATATGAAATTAAAAGTAAATGAAACAATGCACAACCTTGACGAATGAAAGGGGCTTGAATTTGTGAGTAAACTAAGTTCTTGCGGCAGATTGTGCATGTTCACAAGGGGGACATATTTGAACAATGTCATTGGCAAAGAATCTCCAAAAATGTGGCATAACCTTGCCAAGAGTGATGACAAGAATGAGTAGTTAGTGTTGTCATTAGATCTGAAGGCTGTTTGTATATAGTGTGTGTGCATAAGTGCGTTTATGTATGCATGCTTACAAAGTTTCTTTATTCCATTGATAAAGTCTGCTGTATATTTGATACACACATTTCTAAGGCCTCTAAATGATCAACTTGATCAAAACAATATATTACATGTCCTCACTTGTCTGATCGATTGTTTAATTTTAGTACAATTAAAAAAAAAAAAAGTTGCCTTTAGTTGGTAGTACATCGATATGAAATCTATACTGCTTTTTATAACTTTTATATTGTTACTAGTGATATTTCAAGATGAACACCTACTGGAAGCAACTTAGGTTTATCCATACATCTTGTTTTTTTGTTGTTGTTGAGAAATTGTTAAAATCATGCATCAAAAACAACAAACATTTGAGGCACGTAAATTTTTTCTTTCTCTCTATTATCATTGTATCGCATTGCATTATAGGTTCTGCCCACCACAATTAAAACAACAAAGCTTTGGTCATAAAACAAAGCATTTAAATATCATCTTACTAAAACAATGTTATTGGCAGATATAGAGTGACAACTGATTTTTTTTTTTTTCATTTTATGAAAGTAGTCTGCTATACTGTTATAAAGGTCTCATTGATTTACAGTACAAGCTATCAGAATTTCAACCGCACCAAATTAAATATTTTTGCTCAATTTGGGCCTCTCAATAAAATTTAGGTGTTTTTTTTTTTCTCCCCCAGTATGAGCTCCATAATCTAACTTTCTATACCATACTATATGACCCATAGAAGACTGATGTATCAAAAATAATACTCAACAAAATCATGTTGTCTAAAGGTTGGATACGGTTCCATTTCAGAACATTTTTCTGACTATTATGTCAGGCTTTAACAGGGTTAAACATTGAAATTCAAATTTAGGCTCTTAGCCTAGATTGGGGGCTCGTCCGGGATTGAAATCGCTTAGTTTACATATAGACCCCAGTCTACAGTTTGAGTCTAACAAAGTGTTCTCGCATGTTCGTCTGTTTCCATGTGGTCCAGGTACGGACACTGGCCAGGACAGATGAGGCGAGAGGCCTGCTGTGGCTGATGGAGGAAGAAGCTATGCAGCCTGGGGGCTCGGAAGAAACTCTGCTGGAAAGACTCTACAGTTATTACAGCCCTGTGGATGGAGAGACCAAAGGTCAAAACACATTTACACCTCTCACATGCCCACCCACAACACATACCATTACTTCTATACGTTTATGTATGAAAAGTTTTTGCAAACTCATGTGCTCAACTCATTTCTCAGGCCCTGCCTTGCTGCTAAAGAGCGAGAAGGTACATCACTTCCTGTTGGGTCACAGCCATGGAACTGACTGGGTGGAGTATGATGCTCGGGGATGGTTGAGCCATGCCAAACAGAACCCTGCCTCTCAGAATGCGGCCATTTTACTGCAGGACTCTCAGAAGTAAGACCTTGATAAATAATTACTAATATTTGCCTGTTGTTACATACATTTACTCCATCTCTGCAAGCGCTGTGAGTTTGTAATGTAAAATATTTATTTATTAAGAGGCTTTGGTGTCTTCTAGCATTTTTGCCACTAAAATAAAAGCTCTACAGTCTAATGTTAATGTACTGTTTAGGTGTAACAGCCATAAATTAGTATATATTTTTATTGTTATTCTGTAAATTATAAATATTATTATATTTGTTTTATTTTGTTATGCAGTATAATAGTATACCAATAGCAATATATTTCTTAATTTAAAAAAATTATCATTTAAATAATACAAATTGGAAAAAAACCCAAACCCAATGATCCAGCTCATCCTGTGTACAATCTGGTTCTTCCTCTGCAGGAAGAATATCAGTAGCTTGTTTATAGGGCGTTCAGGAGGAGCCACAGTTTTGTCAGGTTCTATTGCTGGGCTTGAGGGCGGATCACAGCTGGCCCTGCGCAGGGCCACAAGCATGAGGAAGACCTTCACAACTGGCGTGGCTGCTGTTAAAAAGAAGTCCCTCTGCATCCAGATTAAACTACAAGTGGTGAGTACTTAAAGCTCCAGTCTGCAATTTTTTGGGGTTAAAAATTATCTCCCAATTTTTTTTGAGTAAGTACATAACCAACAAGTGTTCAAAACTATCTGCTTGCCTTAGCTCGATTCAAAGCGGTAAGCTTGTAATGTTTTTAATTCCAGTGGTACTGGTGGATTTTCGCGGGAGATTCGAACATCTCTTTGTGTCATTACGTCACATCTGTACACATAAAGAAAGAGTCTCTCGGCTAGTATAAGCTATATTTTGCTATAAACTGCTGTGCACTTACTTATTAATTTGACGGCAGATCCAGAAACGTTCAAACGACAATCACCAGTGACAACTAGAGATTCACCCGTTGTAAAATGCAAAAGACTTTGGACTGAGAGTTTGGAAAAAAGAGACTGCAACCGGCTCATGCAAAAACAAGGATAAATATCGGAAGGGCTTTAAATGTAGTCATGCAATGCTGATGTTGTTAACATTAACAATTTGAGAAAGTACAATTTGCTCGGTTTGACGTGATATGATATGCGATCGTTAGATTTAATCAGCGCAATTTACTGCAATGATTTTTTTAACTTAGTTGGTCAGAAAAACAAAAGTGGATGTTGGTTACTTGTGCAGATCAGATGACATTTTAGGGAGAAAAATATTATGTTGGTCATACTTCTAAAAAGAATAATCTGTGATTCTGAATGCCAGTATCCACATGCCAGCCTCACATTCTCCTCAAAACATTGTATTCGTCCGTGCTCTGCCGTGTCGAGGCACAACTCACGTAAAGTTGATAATTCCGCAAATAACTGCAATTGTAGATTTCTCACAGAGATGGTGACAAAGAGGAAAAACTGTGGACTGCAGCTTTAAAACCTGATAATTACATCCATATACTAGTGCATTCAAAAGAGCTAGACAGAGCGCAACTTATTATAGACCTCCTTCATTGGAACAAATTGCAGGGGTCTCGAGAGACCCTACAGCTAAAACTCAGCATGCTAATTACAGCACCACCACTACAATATGTAGAAAAAGATCAATATGGATATTTTTGATGGCCGATGCAATATCTTAGAGTGCAGGGTGGCTGATAGATGGTAACACATTTTCATGTACATATATTTCACATAATTTTTGTGAATTAGAAATAAAATCATTTGAAAATGAAAAAAAAAAATGAATTGGGAACTTGATGAAAAAATTATTTTGGATTCTGCCACCCTAATATAGTATTTTTCCACAGATCAAGAAATTGTTAACATGAATAAAAGAAAATGAAGTAAAAATTCTGTAATCAACAGTGCACTCAGTAATCTGATAAGTCTAATAATATAAAGGTAAACACTATAATACTTAGCGCTTACTTTCTTTGTTTAACATTTAATAATTTGTTAGTGAGAACTGTTAAGCAAACACAGTAAACTAGTGAAGATGGAGAATGGCACAAGTTGGTCAAAATACAGGTCCCGCTTCCATTTATCGGCAAAACTGAAAAACGTATCGGCCAGTAATTAAAAAAAGAAAGCTAAATATCAACCAATGTATTGGCCACAGCCACTAATCGTGACCCATTAGTACTGGTCCTCACATAATAGAATCTTATTACAATGTGGTCAAACAATAAAAGCATTTCTGAATTGAATGTATGTTGTTTGTTTTCTTATAGGATGCACTGATAGATACAGTGAGGCGGTCCAGGGTGCACTTTGTGCATTGTCTGCTCCCTAAAGCAGAGACTTTGTCTG